>JACWFN010000017.1:0-414078 GCA_019775635.1 Cladosporium sp. VS III D KN 1
AAGGTGATTCCATTCCTCATATTGGTTAGGCCCGCTAAGGGTCAGATCCCTGCTAATGTACCTACATCCTCAAATTGAAACATGATATATCACCAATGTACGGACCGCTGCTGTGGGCGTCACATTCTATAGGTTAGGTCTCTACTCGAAATCTTTATCTTCTACTATTAGACTTTAGCAGCTTAGACTAACGAGCGGAGCAAGCGAGAGTAGAGATAGGGGTAGGTTTAATAGCTGGGAAATATACGCTTAGGATGCTCTATCAATTTGATTCTATATGTATGACTCTCTATTCATTTCGCGACAGGACCCGCTTGTCCGCCTTGGAGACGTTCTAATGCAGTGCTGATTAGCGCTTCTCCGCCTGGTTGCGCTCAGCCTCAGTCTTTTTGCTGCCTCCTTCCAGCTGTGCCTCATCCGCATCTTCCTCCGGTTGCTGAACAGCTTCTTCGGTCTTTCTGGTCAACCCAGAGTCTCTGATGATCGTCGTCAGAGCTAAGCTGATAGCTATGAGCACGAAGCACCAAATGAATACTGCCCTGCTTGCAGCGGCGTATGCTTGAGAGATTTGCTTGCGCTGCTGAGCATTGAATGAGCTCAGATCTGGAGATGCGAAACTATCGGCTGCGAGGTACTGTAGCTCCTCCGGCAACGAGCTTCTGAGTGTGTTTGCCAGTAAAGCACCAGACACGGCTATCGACACCGCAGCGCCCAGACTTCTCAGAGTGTTGCGGTTGGAAGTGACAACAGCACGTTGCTCCTTCGGACAATGCGCTTGTAGCGCGACGAGCGTCGGCTGGAAGATGCTGCCAGTGCCACAACCGGTCAGGATCAGAAAGAAAGCCACCAGGCCGAGGTTGGTGTTCTCATCGGACATGATCATCAAACCAGATCCCACTGACCAGATGCCAAAGCCCCACCACACGACCTCGATGTAGCGGTTGAACTTGCTCATGTAAAGGCCAGCCACGATTGACGCCGCAGACTGGGGTATGACGAGAGACAGGAACACCACAGCCGACATCAGCGGCGATAGGCCTTTGACGTTCTGAAAGTACAGCGGAAGGTAGTAGAGGTAGCCGAAATATGAGGCACCGAAAAGGAAGCTTTGCGCAAGCATAGCTGCGACAGATGGGCGGCGGAACATGTCCAAGGGCATCATGGGTAAGGTGGCCCGCCATTCCACGATCAAGAAAGTAATGCCGAGGACTCCGCCGACCGTCAGCATAGCAATGACTAGTGGTGAGTCCCAGGGTGTTCCAGGATGGCCGCCTTGCGAAATGGCAATGAGGACCAGAATGATGAACACCGATCCAGTCAAAAGGCCTAGGAAGTCAATCTTTCGGACCGTTTCCAGCAGGTTGACCTTCGGCATGTTGGATGGGAGGTAGAAGTAACTGGCCACAGCGACTACCACTGTGAAGGGCGAGAGAAGGTAGAACAATCCCCTCCACGTCAAATGTATGGCGAAAGCGGATGCGATGAGCGGGCCTGGAAAAGTCGTCAACAATACTGGCTTTGGCCGATGCATGGGGGGTAACATTTACCAACTGCATTTCCCATTCCCACCATAACACCCAAAATGCCCTGGTATTTGCCCCGTTCCTGGAGCGTGACAATATCGCTAACAATCATCATCGACAGACTCGTGATACCGCCGTTGGCGACACCAGCAAGACCACGGAAGACGTAGAGCATTGTCGAATTGACACTCAAGCCGCAGGCCAGATCGCAGAGAGCCAGCAGCACCAGAGCAGAGAGCATGATCTTCTTGCGCCCGAAGAGGTCACTCAATCGGCCGTAGAGGACTTGGAAGACTGTGTTGGCGATGAGGGCGCTGGTTCCTGCCCAGGTGATACTCGATTGCGCATTGAGATCTCGAGCAATGGATGGCAGAAGGTTACCGATGCCGTTCTGCTCTGCTGCGCAGATGAACAAAGAGAGGGCAATGATGCTGAAGACGACCAGGAGCTCGTTCTTCGGTAGTAGCTGTGTCTGGTCGTGCAAGGCCTTTTCGGCCTCACTTTGTCGCCCCATATTATGTGGTATTGTTGATGTGCAATTGTGTTATGCTGTTGTGTGTTGTACAAGTCCAGTAGCAGGCCGCTGATATACCTTCAATGCCTCGGTGTCCATGGGAGAATGCAATGAGTCGACAATGGGAGTCATGCAGTCGCAGTCGCTCTTGGACAGGCAAAAAAAAATTATGCAAGGCACGCCAATGGCAGCGCTCGCGATGCAGATCACACAGTCACGTTAGACTCATATGGCCCAGAGAGACGGTCAAAAATGCATGTGTTGCTGATGCGCGCAGGCTCGGCAGGGGAAGCTTCGTCATGTCCGATCTGCCACGTCGGAGCTGTACCGATCCATCGGAGGTGCGCCGATCGAGCATCTAAGCCCCACAGTCTTCTCCGCCATCGCTTGCCGCTCGAATGATCGACTGGATGCCATCAGCGAACAGCAGACGAGCATAAATGCGATGGACCCAGGATAGCAAGCCGTCCAACACGCCCAGAGATCCGTTAGGATTGCAGCGGAACGCTTCTAGATTGATTTCAACAGGCGACGAGCCCGAGGCCGGGTCTTCACACAGCCGCCGTAGCCTGAATCTATGACACCCAGCAAAGGATGCCTGGCTTGATCCAAATGCAAAGTCCACATAACTCGTACTTGCTTTGGACGACTCGGCAATGTGCATGTCCACGATCTGAAACACGCCAAAATACCGCGAGCCAGTTGTGTCAAGACGTGACTTGGAGATATCACTTGCTCTCCAAACCTGCCGACTTGATGGGGAGTCTTTGATACCTGTATCATTTCAGTCTATAGCCGGGCGCACCAGAATCCTTGGATCACCAACCATTTCTACCGCCGTTGAAGAGTTTATATGCTCCGAGCCTCAACAACACTGCTTCAGGAGAGAAGGCGACCCCAGAGAAAAATCCTTTAGTGAATGCAGCAAGAACCGCCTCGTTTTCCAAACCTTTGACTTCTTCAGCTGTTAAGATTTGGCGTATTGCATCGGACTTTGCATTGCGGCCGCGAGGGTTAATAAGACGAAAAGTAGAAGAGTCTAGAAAGCTCAATGGCGCTTGATGCATGAATTGGGCGCGCCGAAACAATGATTGGAAGAATGCGGTGCCGGGAAGTCTAGTGGTGAGAAGACGCAGAGATTTCGGTTTTGCCATCAGTATAGATGCGATGATCATATAGATTGAAGAACGATGATTAAAAAGCAAGCAAGGACTTCTCTTGTGGTTTCATACCGACTTTGCCCGTCGAAGCGGACGACTCACCATCTTCTCCCGGCTTTGCCCGTCGAAACTTGCGACCGCGACCAACTGCACCTCATGCCAGAGCAGTCCTCCTCCGCGCGGCTGGTACCACGACGTCTATATGGATACGTAGTAATCACTCTGCGGACTGCACGAATGTGACTCTGTGGCAAGTAGGATCAGTGACGTGCCTGTCACATGTGTTCAGCGCGCGATGGCGCCATCTGCAAGTTATCCACGTGCTTCACGGCTGTGTTGCGCAACAAATGTGCACCATGCAATGTTATGTTTTCCTCGCGAGCGTCTGGAACATTGTACTCATCACACATTACTACTCGACCGTAAGTCGACGTGGTTATATCACTGACATTATTCCCCGTCCAAGTCCTAGACCAGAACGAGACATGAACGACAAGCGCATCACCTCGGTAGCCATCATAGGCGCAGGAGCATCAGGTAAGGTAATACTCTCAAGACAGCCGCTCTTACTAATTACCTGCTATCCTCCAGGTGCCGCCGCGGCCGCCGCTTTGGCTGCTGAGAAGTGCTTCTCGTCCATCCGAGTTTTCGAGCGGAGAGAGACCTCGGGAGGCACATGGATATATGATGATGACCCTGGCCGCCCTCTACAACCTTTCCCTGGTCACTTGCCTCCTGATCTCGACCCGCCGATAGCTGTTCCGCAACATCTGCCCGCCAATACAGCACCAGTATGCCAAGAACGATTTCATCAGACTCCGATCTATTCAGGCCTGACGTGAGTGACAACGCAATGATGCAGCAGTGATATGATTTATAAGTCTGGATTGACTGAGTTCTTTATTTTGTAGGACAAATGTACCAGCCATTGCAATGGCATTCTCCGACCACAGTTTCCCATATGGACCATTCGTTCCGCATGTATGTCATCCCAACTTTTCGATGCATGAGTTTTCCACCTGCTGATCGGCCTAGTGGATCCCAAAGCAGCACATACAGTCGTATTTCTCTTCCAACGGAACTGACAGCATGCTCGTGTTGAATACTACGGTCGAGAGAGTGACACAGACCCGACCCACAAAAGCAACGCAGCGTCCAGGCTGGACGCTCACACTACGCCGCTACGATCCCATCAGTAACTTAGATGAGTGGTGGCAAGAGAGCTTTGATGGTCTGGTCATCGCCAACGGACACTATTCAGTCCCATATGTACCTTTTGTGCCTGGCCTTGAAGAATATATGCGGAAGTTCCCTGGGAAAGTCTTCCATTCCAAATCTTATCGCACCGCCACGGCGTTTGCTGGAAGAAGAGTATTGGTCATTGGGAACTCAGCGTCTGGTCATGACATCTCGACATTGCTGACACCGCATGTCAAAGCACCTCTTTACCAGTCACGAAGATCACGTTCACGCTGGGACGGCGAGACTCCGCCCGAAGGGATTGAGTGGAAGCCCGTCATCACCAAATTTGATCCTCAAAGCGGCGCCATCGTTTTCGCTGACGGTACTCAACTTAGCCGTGAAGACATAGACTTCGTGATATACTGTACTGGCTACAAGCCTTCATTCCCATGGTGGGACTCCGCCGCGAATGGAGGAGACCTCTGGGACTACAGCCGCAATCGACTCAGAGGGAGCTATCTGCACACTTTCTTCCAGAAATATCTCACCCTCGGTATCATCGGCATACCCCGGACGCTGACATTTCGGTCCTTCGAGTACCAAGCCATAGCTCTCGCTCGCATTTTTGCTGGTCGCAATCGACGCGCACTGCCAAGTTCGGAGGAAATGCTGCGATGGGAGCGAGAACGCAGTGATACTTGCCGTGTAGAAGGTCAAGCTTTTCATGACATTCCATGGGAGAATGGAGAGACGATAGACTACTTCCGCGCCCTCTTCGAATTGGCTGGACTCCCGCAGTTGGATGGGGCAGGGAAGACTCCGCCAGTGCTGGACGCAGAAACGCGCTGGGCAGTGGAACATATTAGGAAGTATCCGGAACACCCCGACGCAGAGACCGGCTCAGAACACACTAGCGAAGACGGATGGGTCGTGTTGCGGAGTAACGTCAAGGATCTTTTACATTTCATTTGAAGTGTTTACTCATAGAACACTCTATAAGCTGTTGCTCTGACAATCAATCATGACAAGGAGGGAGTTCATACTCTAGGGTCTCTTGCGACATGGCAAAAGTGATAGTCTTATTGACAGTTCTCACGAATCGTGTGAGGGTCGTCGTAATGTGTCCATGGCAGGGCTGTTTGTCTGTCAAGCTGAGGCAGAACAATGGCACGGAATGTCCATTCTGATTGCCTTGTCTGGAGCATGGTATCATTCAGCCCAAAGTCTTCACGCTGTCTTGACTTTCGTAGTGCTACTGTGTAACGAGACTAAAGCGGACGCCACATCGAGTTGTCTTTAGCAAGATCCGCAGGCGAGGTCGCATACCGAGGCAGCTGCGTAGGGTTTGTATCTGAGCTGCACTACAAGCTAACTTAGCTGTGTTTATCAATGCTCGGCTGTACTTGATTATCCCGTAACAATTTCACGTCGTTCTCCTGGCTTTATCGACAAACGAACTTAGGTCCACAGTAGCTCCATGCTCGAGCAAATATAAGAGTGATCTGTACTGCATGCGCTGGCTCTATCTAATGTTCTCATTCTGTCTCAACCTAAGACACCGGCCATGAAGCGACTTGAGGCTTGAAGTTAGTGCAAACAACAACGACGCTGAACTTACTGACTACCCTTTAATTGCTGTGAAGGTGTCACTGATTGTCGTTCTATCTCAACATCAGCAGCGTAAGTCAATGCCTTCGAAGAGTGTAGCTACTTCAGGCCAAACTTAGGCGTAGTAAGCACTGACTCTGCGCGGTCTATGATCACTGCTTTCGATGCTGCTCGGGCAAAGAAATTGACAACTTCAGCGCCAACGCTATTCCTTCAGTGGCTTGTTGGCGTAGGCCTGTTAGCCAACGACACATTTCGAAAGGCTTCTCCAGAGTGAATAGTGACGATCAGAACCTTGCCTGCGCTGTGGTCAGCAGAGGTCGAATGCGCTGTATATTGAGCGATGAACGACTTCAGCGATCTAGGCCACCTCGGAGTTTGCAGCTTCTTACTTTCGACGTCCTATAAGCTGCAGCTTGTCGCCTCTTAGCGTTAATCATAGAGTGGCTAAAACCCTCGCGAAGCATTACAGCACTGGCAAGCGTGCCGAGCTCAGAACTAGAGAAGTCTTTTCCCTAGTATGAAGAAATGACAACGTTTGAGACGTCACCTGAGCCTCAGAGCGTTCTGCCTCGTTCTCCGCGTTTCACTGTTCATTCTGGCGGCGTGATTAGAGATCCTGAAACCACTCGTCCGCGAGGAGCTCCTGTACTGAAGGTCTGGCTCTCGGATCCAATTTCATTATTTTGAGCACAAACCGCTTGTCTTCTTCGCTGATCTCCCTATTTGTGGTGTTACGAAATGGTCTCATAGATTCGGGCGGTGTATTCTCCATTATCCAGGTCAGAACCTCGAGGCGTGCCTCGTCTGCAATCTCCCTGTACGTAAGCGGAAATGGGCCAAAGCACTGGTGATGCCGTGTGAGGATTCCAATGTCGTAGTCTTCATGGTCAGCTGACACATCTGGTTTGAAGATGTAGAAGCCTCCACCATACAGAAGGCTGATCATCTTCGAGGGCAAATTAGCTTTTCCATCAGAGATTCCGTATGCCAAAGAACTGCCATACCATGGTGCCGAAGCTCCAAACATCAGTCGCTGTGCCCCACTGCATCTGTAGCATGGCTTCTGTGCTTCGAAACATTGGAGTGCCGATTGGATCGCCTTCCGTGGCATACTTGGAATCTGCAGGTACCATACTCTCCAAATCGGCGAGCTGGACGTCGGTGATGCGTCCATCCAAAGGATCGTGATTCACCAAAATATTGCTGGGCTTGATATCTGGATTGATGAGCATGATGACCTTGGGCGGAAGTGGCGCAGAAGCCCTCACCTGTGTGTACGAGACCTTCTCTGTGAAGAACCTCTAACGCGTTCAAGACTCCCTTTCCCACGGTCTTGAGCTCACTTCGCGACAGTTTCTTTCTGGAAGAGTGGGCCAAAAGGTCCTCGTCAAGGTATCTCAGCACCAGAGCTGGCCACTCCGCTGGACCATCGAGTTCGACTTCGTCGAGAAGAGGACGGAGATGGGGTGTCCGGTGCTGAAGGCGTGCAAGTACGTCTCGCTCGTTGCGCACTCGGAAATCATCTGCATATTTGATGATGACCTTCTGTCCGACAGGCTGGTGGCTGCAGGAGATAGCATTAGCGCATCATGTTCGGTATGCGTACAAGCGAGTCGCCTACGTTGCAAGCCAGACAGTATCTTGCAGCCTGGATGTGACTTGGTAAGAGCCGACTTTGCCTTTCAGCACCTGGCCCAGGCTCAGCATGAAGGGCTGTCGGATGGGGAGGAGCCGAATCAGACTCGGCAAAGCTGCGTCCAAGGCAAATTTAAGTAGCGAATGGGCGTCTTGAAACAGCTCACACACGAATCACGAAGGGTTAAGCTAGGCGCCGAGCTTGCGGGCAAGTGATACATGCACATGTAGTCGTGCACATAGACATCGGATCAGATTACAGTCATCTTATCTGATCCGAAATTCGCCGATCTCCCTGCATCCTCCCGCCGCACGCAGCAAGGTGAGCGACGACATACGACAAGGTTCTACGCCTTCACTCCGCCAATGCTAACCAGTCTCGACGTATATTGAGGGTGGGAATTCGAGCTCAAACGCATACGTGTACAGATTGATGTTATGCAGGCTCTTGGATGACTATTACCGAGGTCAGCCTCTCGCTCTCTTCGCTCGCATCCGTGTGCGGCGCAGCGCGATGCAACGCAAGCGATACTAGTGTGCTGCTAGCGAGATACGCAAACGAGGACACATTTCGAGGCTGGAATTGCCGCTGCTTCTTGACTTGCTTGGCTGTGCTTAGCTATGCTCGTCCTTGCTTGATTGTCCTGAACCCCATCTGGCCTTCACATCCTGTCTCAGCCACAGCCACCAGCCTCCAAGCGAGGCGTTCAAAGCATGCTGTGAAATAACCCAACCATCATCGCAAGTCCCACCACAGTCTTCAGTCCTACAGTAACGCCTCCGCTCGCCCAACCCTTCTGTCCCGGCGACGAGAGCGCACATAGACCCACGGATCTCACGCTGGAGGTACATTCAGACCATGCAGGAGCCGAGCTGTTGTCGACGTAGCACCAGAGGGCGTTCAGATCGGTGGCGTTGTCGATGCCGGGGTTAGGTTCTCCGGGCCCTGGAATCTTCATAGAGTGGTATTGATAGACTTGGGAGCCAGCACAGCACTGGGCCATCACGGCCGTGTTGTTGGCGCACAGCGGCAGAGCGCAGTATGGGCCCGTAGCATTGTGGACGTTCGTGATTGAATCCGGACAGATCGAGGTGATGTTGGTCTGTGATGTGTTCATGGTGGCGTGAGTGAGCTTGAGGTGGTTGGTGGTGGTTGAAAGTTGGGTTGCTAACCGAAGTCAAGAGGAGGATGCAAGTAATTCGTGCACAAAAGCGCAACGGGTATATCACATGCTGCCAGAGAGGTGTCCACGTGGTTCTTTTGCAATCAGGCAGCCTGAGCTAAACGTTTCCCAGCTCACCGCCCCGCTGTACCACATGCCCGTGCACAAGAGGCGCCAGTCACTTCGCTTTCACGAAGACGTCTTCAAGCACATTCTAATTCTCGACCCACTTACGCCACTAACTTACAGAGAGGCGGCTAGCGTCAGCGCGACCGTGTGTCCTCTGCATAGCCTTGACTTGCAGACCCGGCTTCACTGCCTCGCACCTAATTTCCACCCTCCTAGTAATCCTCCTGCTATTTAGCTTTGATCTTCACCGGATCCTCTTCCGTCTTGATTGTCGTAGCTGACATCACCGAGGATGGCATGCTTGTATCTTCAGCCTTCGAGGGCTGGTAGACGAGTGCACCAGGATCAAGCACATGTCCGCTTTCGCCTTTCGATGTTTCGCGTTTGATCGACGGAGTGATCTCTTCACATTGCTTGAGCTGGGCTACGGCGATCTCTTGCACTGGTTTCTCGTATTCTTCCGTCTTCAAAGCAGATCCGCGTGCCAGAGCGTCCTCACGCTCGATGACCGCATACATTCGGTCGAAGTCGACGGTATTCAGATCGATGCACGGCTCTGTTTTAATGCCGAAGCGATTCAGCCGCTTCTTGCGTTCGGCCAGGTCGGCTTCTAGAACCCTGAGCGCCTCCCTGCGGTCGGCGAGTCTCTTTGCTTTGGCGGCAACTTCTTCTTCCCAACTGACTGGAAGGTGGTCAGCATCTGCGAGTGAGCAGGCGGATGGAGAGACGGATGGTAATACCCTGGCTTCTGGCGGTGTCTTCATCATCGAGTCGAGAACGCTTGTGACCTTGAGGCGCATGACGCGGTCCGTTGCGATGGTCACTGCGACAACCACCTCTTCCTCTTCTTCCCGGATGCTTGTTTTCAGCACCACGACTGCCACTGCCGTCGCTGCTGCTGAATTTGCCGCGGTGATACCTGTTGCTGTGATCCATCCTAACGAGTATGAGTTCATGAACACCGAATACCTCTTTGAAGCAGCAAGCTGTACTCACTTGATCAAAGTGCTGTGTTCGGAAAGTAGGAAGGAAGCGAGCGTCAAGCTCACCTCACAATTGAAACAGACTGCGCCACAACTTGCCGATGCGAACGCGGACGCTCCCGGGTGAGGTGAGGTCACATGCCAGGGTCAATGCTCGCAAGTACATTGCAGAGCTGCATCTACCTATCGTACAAGTCTTCCTTGCGCACACGAAATCGCTTGAAATGAGAGATCGTCCAAGGAGCACAGCGGTTCCTACGGCACTACTATGCACTGTCAGAAATCAATTTGTGACTCAACATTGGCAGTATAGCGATGGGGGAGCGAGAGTCGCTGTTGGGCCATACGGCAGTTGCTACACGGCGGCGGTATGCTTTTCCTTCCGTGATTTCTCGATGTCCTGCTCCGATAATTTCCAAAAGATTCCCACGCCCAGACCTGCGCGAGACTAAACAGCAAGACCATTTGTGCCACAAAGCGTCAAAAAGTCACATCAACACGCAAAGATCACAAGCACGGTACTTGACAAGATGATGATCCGCGGTACAGCAAGGATTCCAGCAGACCTTGCACGACTGGTCCCGGCGCTCATTTCGACCGGATCATTGTTTGTCGTGCATTGAGCAGAGAGGCTTGTCGACAATGTCGGGCTTATCGAGTCGATCGTGCTGGAGATGATCTTTGCAGCATCAGTGCCGGAGGCACAGTAATGCTTGTCCGGGTAGCCAAAAGCTGTATTGCATGGAATGTCATCACCCGAGAGCGTGGGCTTCACCAGATAGAGAGCGTCATTCGTATTTATACACTTCGCACCGTGTGGATAGTACCGCGTAGGTTCGCAGGCGTATTCTGTTGTAACCGTTGGAGTCGAGGAGGCATAGAGCGAGACACACCAGTCCTGCGAGAGTGCACTCGCGTTTCCAGAGCAAGTACTGAAGTTGCACGAACATCGATCTGCCAGCTCGCCAGAAAGCAAACAACTTCGATATTTCTGTTGGCAATCCAAATCCTTCACCATAGAGCGATCAGAGGAGGTTGAAGCGACGCTTGCCAAGAGTGCAACGACGAAAGTGTGCCGCATAGCAGTAGAGTGCATCAAAGCTTGAGTGTATTCTGGGTGGCAAGCGTGTGTGGATGTGTAGGGCAAGCAAGAGGAATTGTCGTAGAGTGTTAGATGTGCAGCGTTTGTATGAGTGATTGCGTTTTTGAGCTTCTGCAATAGTCGCGACATTAAGCGACGCATTCTGAGAGATATGTCCCATGGTGTAATTACCTCAAGCATACTCGGCTGAAAGTGAATACGAGGAAAAATGATGACTCCAGATCCCTGGTCCAGGATCCTGCAATGCTGGCGAGCTTATAGTATAGAGTTTCGTAAAACCAACCAATCATAGCGTGCTCCACAGCACTTCGTACGGAGAAACATCTCGAGGGTTCAGCATTGTCATGCTATCGCTCACCTTGTGATAGGGTAAAGGTTCGTGAACTGTCATTCGCATGGACTATAATAAGGGTCTTCGCAGGCAACTTCTCTTCAGCTTCTTGTTTGGGCACGTAAGACCGGAGCAGAGATATCGCTCTGCGTAGTCTGGTGTCTCAAACATCAGCTACCAGCTCAAACTCTACTAATACTGGCCAGCCGGTCAAAGCCGTAAACAGGTTCAACCGACAAAAATGACCCACAGCTCAAATGCGGATACATGACTATGTTCCTTCCCACTTGACTCTGAGGTGGGTGATACGTAAACTAAGTTGGTACCGCGCCGGATCGGAAAGGAAGAACCAAGTTCGATACAGGAAAGCTGTTCAAAGCTCTTGGCGACATAGTTCAGGAAAGAGTGCGGAGCTGCAGGCGGAGAGTGGTCGTGAGAGGTAATGAGGGATAGCATGATGTATGAAGGCATTCGATTGAGACATAGAATGGTAGATCTAGACTTTACTTTTTAAAGAGGGAAGAACCTCCTGTTTGTTCGAGGATTGGGCAATTGTGTGCCTCTCGTATTCGATCTAGATGAATACTATCGCCTCTTAGATTCCTCGTCACCATAAGTCCATAAGACACACCTCATAATGTACAAGATAATAAGAGGATCAAGGGAACAGATCAAGCCTTTGACTCTTTTGAACTTGTATCCAAGGCGACGTTCGCATCTACTTTGTGTTCATTCATCTGCGGTATTTCTATCATCTTCCTGCGACAGATCGCTGGCTGCCCTCGACACTAGTCTGGGCCATAGAATCTTCCAACCAAGGCACAACGTTCGCCCCAGCTACTGCAAGGGGAGCCGCCTGATGGACAAGCTCGGTCTGACTTTGCTCTGTCGAGTGTGAAGACTTAGGTGGTCTCGGGTGTCTGTGTCTCCAGTACAACACAGCTACAGCGACCGTGGCTGCGAGAGCTAAAGCACCGACGCATACTAGTATTGTGATCAACGTCTTACTCTGGGAGGAGGCAGCGGAAGAGTCATTCGTGGTGGAGGGACTGGTTGAAGAGGAGGAGTCTGACGTTGCGCCAGACTGATCACTGAATATTGTCGACGCCACGATACCACTCGTGTGCTGCGGCTTCGGTGTTGAAGTTGTAGACGCTGGGAGTGCCGTGAATCCTCTCTCCTGGCAATAAGTGGAATAGATGCTGGCTGCGGTTGCAAGGTTGACTGCGTTATCGCCCACGCTGCATGCTTGATCAATACAAGACCCGAGCAACTCATGAGCTGCAGCTTGCAGGTCCCCTCGACAGTAGCAGCTGTCTGCCGCAGCAAAGGCCGTCGCGCATGGAGTGTTCGGGCAGCCAAGCCAGCTCCCGAGCACATCTGTGTAGCAATTGATGTTGGCGTAGCCTGCGATGAAGCAGTCTTGCACACATGTGGGCTGTACTGTGAAGGCGTCGAGTGTGTATATCGACTCGTAATCTGTCTGAGCTCGTGTAAAACCATACAGGAGGAAAGACCACAGCGCAGAATCTGGCAGGAAGCTCGTTGGTAGCATGTTGTAACACTGCCACTTAGACACGGAAAAGCATTGCTTGAATGCGGAACAAGTGAAGAAAGACGAACCTCTAAGGATTCATATGGAGAATTGATGTTTTTGGCGCTGGTGTTAAGAGCAAATGGAAGTCAATTCAGCTCGTTACCCGCGTGTCTAGATCGAAGCCAACCCAAGGGCTGGACTTCAAGGCATCAGCTGAGTTAACGTCGGTAAATCCAGATGCGAAACAATGCCTGGCAATTTTATGCAAGCCTCTCCATAGAGTCGCTACGAGTCGTTTGCTCAATGGACCAGTCGTCAAAGTGCCAAGGCTTGGCTCGCAGACGTCAGGCCACCGGAACAGACCAAGTGGCGCATGTACTGTTAATTTTAGCATGAAGCTGTGTGTCAAAGAGTCTTCGCCATTCGGCACCAATATTGTGATGAAGCCACCCTGAACCGAAACAGCAATGGGGAGGCGCAGTCGACAAGCCCTGTTTCGAAAGTTGCCATCCAATACCTAAACCGGGTGAGTAGGAGCATGCATAAGTATCGAAAACCAACTCTCGCTCAAGTCCAAAGCCCGTCAAACCTCTGTATCCTCACCTTGTCCTTGTCGCATCTTTGGTTCGAGAATGATGGCTTTGCAAACATACACTTCGACAGGCATGGGTGCTGATACCAATACCGGCAGCGACCACGAGACTGTACGCGAGACTCAAGGGCTCTGTCTACTCTCTCTGGACGGAGGTGGTGTCAGAGGACTTTCGACTCTGTACATCTTGAGGGGAATCATGAGACGACTGAACGACAAGCGCAAGAACCAGGGTCTGGATCCAGTGAAACCTTGCGAGATCTTCGATCTCATTGGTGGTACAAGCACTGGAGGGTATGCAAGACCCGTCTTCGCAGAGATATATATGAGCCAGCCGTTGACCAACCACAACAGCCTCATTGCCATCATGCTCGGTCGATTGGAAATGACTGTCGACGACTGCATAACAGAATACGAAACGCTCATGCGCACGATCTTTGCCAAGAAAGAAGAGAGCTGGATACGCATTTTCCCGAACTTGGTGATCAAGCCTCGGTTCTCGTCCAAAGTATTGGCGAAAACCATCCAAGGCGTGATCGGGAAGGCACACAAAGCTTGTGATAAGCCTGTGTCGATTGACGAGCCGTTCTACCTCGAAAGTCAAGACGAGAAGTCGCGAAAGTGTAGAGTGTGAGTAGAACATTTACTCCCGATCGTGAGGTCAATGACTGAAGCACTCGCCAGTTTCGTCTGCGCACAGAGAATAGAAACAGGGACCATTGCACGTTTGAAAAGCTATCCCGTGATGGGGGAACATCCAAGCAAAGCAACAACATGGGAAGCAGCATTGGCCACTTGCGCAGCAACTAGCTTCTTCAAGCGTGTCAAGATTGGTAACTGCACGTATGGAGACGGGGGCTTGGGAGCGAACAATCCCGCCCAACAGGTTGAGGATGAAGCTAACAGGATCTGGTGCGAGACGAACGGTTCGCTTCAGCTGCAAGTCAAATGTTTCCTTTCGGTTGGCACCGGAAATGGCGGAATCAATACTATCAGTGACAGCGCTTGGGAATTCCTCGCCGAAAGCCTTGCCAGAGTTGCCACCGATACTGAAGCCACGGCCCAGGAAGTCGCGGCCCGTTGGAAGCATCTCCCATATTACCGGTTCAACGTACCAGAAGGTCTGCAGAGGGTCGGACTTGCGGAATATGACAAAGTGGGATTGCTGGAATCCGTGACCCTCGACTACCTGAACAAAGAAGAGACAAGACCGCGTGTTGTCAGTTGTGTAGAGAACCTCAGGACAAAGCATTGTTAGTGATAACAGTATCTCTGTTTGCGTCTTCATCTGACGGTAGAACAGATAGACTAGAGCCAAACAGCGCCGAGCACAAAATGCTCCAAGCTATACAGAATCAAAGAGCGCGACTGGCTCCAGAGATGATGAACAAGGCCGAGATGGCAGAGTTGACGAGAAAAGCCGACGAACATCTAGCGCAGTCCACAGCAGGAGACGCCCATCAAAACCTCGACGAGGCACATTCTATTTTCCTCAGGATATTAAGCGCACAGCAGACGCAACAACCGCGTGCAAAGGACAAGGAGCTCTGTCACACCTACAACAAACTGAGATCCACATGCCACAGGCTAAGTCAGCTCAATCTCGATGCGAGTCAACGGATGAAACACATCATCAGTGCAGCAAAGTATGGCGACCAAGCCATAAAATTCGCCGAAGCCTCAAAGAACGCCAAGAGGGAGGCCCAGATGCGATTTTACCGTGCATGCGTCGAGGCACAAAAGATTCAGCTAAGAACCGTGGAACAGCGGTTCCAGGCTCCCACGGAGATAGAGATACGCAATGCTCGAGAGGCCATTGAGGTGGCTTGGAAGACGCTTCAGAGTATCGGAGGATTGGAGATAGGATTGTACGAGTCCATGCACGAGCAGGGTCTGCGCCAATTGTTCGTGCGCAGCTGAACGTACCTGGGCAATACAGCTTCCAATTTCTGGCCCCAGCACAAATCTCAACAAGAGCGGATGCTTCAGGGCCTCGTAGAGCGTTCGTAAAAGCATTTTAAGTGAAGTGCTTTGTGATTGATCCAGTTGCTAATGCTAACGCAAACTATAATAGCTCTTCCGTATGTAACAGCAGTGCAACATTAGTGAAGAGCCGAATTGATGTCATGTGACTGTTCGTCTGTGTGACCAACAAGTGACTGCGACATCTGAGAGCGCTTGACAACCTCGCCTGCCTGGCTTATCAGCGGCTGCAGCATGCTAAAACTTCTTAACCTTTCATCCATACACTCCTGGGCCCTACATCTGCATTAAACCCCTCCGCACGACAGTCAGCAAGCGAGTCCTCGACCACCACCTCAAGCACTTCCACGTCAAGCCACTATGAACTCATCATCCACACACACCCCACCAGGCTGTCCGACGATGCTCACAAGCATCCTCGATGCTAAAGAGTCCTGGTGCGCCGTACTCTCATGCGCCAACGGCACAGTCGCCATGGACAAATGTTGCGCAGGGCCGGTCTTCCCATACCACTCCATCAGTGAGAACCCTGATTCCGGCATCGAAAACATCCACGACATGAATGCGCTCTGGTGCCATGTTGACAACAGCTCGTGGGGCGCTTGGAATGGTTGTGTCTCCAATTATTCTACTACCCCGTTCGGCGAGTGTTCAGATCCGTCACAATTCCCGACAGGAAAGAAGGGTAGAGCGAGCCGAAACATCACTGCAGGTCTGAAGAAAGCGGTGGGACTTGCGGCTATGATTGCGCTCTTGCACAGCATGCTCTAAACGCATCGACTGCTTCCAGTAAGATTATGAGACTAGAGTACCATAGAGACAGTCATGTATTCTCAGAACCCATTGGTGTAGTGTCATTTGGTACTGTGTAGGATAACTTTGACGTATTCTTGGTTGTGCTCTTGTTGAGAGGAGCGGCTGACGAATAGCGAGTCGGAAGAAGTCATACGATTGGAGGCGATGCGGACTGAACTTGGGATAGGTGAAGCGAAAACCCCGTTAGAAAGTGGCACTTGGAAAGTGTGAAGTAATTGTGCTCTCGTCTTCACTTTCGCTGTGCTTGTGCACGCGAGCCCAGCCAGCGTGCTTCCAAACTGTAAGAGCTCTCTGCTCAGCAGTCTTTCCTCTAGACCGGCGAAATCGGGTTTTAGAGAACCTGCAGGAGAGGACAGCTTTTTCTTAAACGTGTAATTGTACTCACTCCGCTTTGTCAATGCCAGTCAGTGATTCAGGCTTAGTTTCATTTCTTCGTTACACAGCAATGTACGCTGCGCTTTTCTCGTCATACGCATCATTGACATGCAGGATGAATTACACGTAGTAAGTTATGCTTGTGTGGCAGGTACACGGTTCTGTCGATTAGTCCTATTCCATCTGACTTTAGACTACATAGGTCCCGCCAGTTCACAGAATCACCCGTATCAGCAAGCAAGAAGCACGACATGATGGCACACGCTGTGTGCCTAGTGCTATAATTAGATGGTCGCATATTGGAAGCCGCTTAGCCAGTGGCCTGACGTTTTTTTGAACCCCACGAACGGTCGCGCCATCATATGCAGCTGACTGCCAAGATACAGACCCAGTCAGGCCTTTGCCGCCTTGCTCATCTTCCTTCCCTCAGCATGTAGATTGCCTCTGCACATACGAGACAATATTCGCATCTATCCTGCTACAAGGGAAGCCTGGGTTCATCTGCTCGAGAAGAAAGAACGAAGGTCGAGCGATCGTCAGCCTCGCATCCAGAACAACATCTGGAGTTCCTCATCGTGGCTTCCCAGCTCTCACGATGCAATCCTGCCAGAGTCGATGCTTTGACTACCTGCCGCGCCAGGTCCGTCGGGAACATTCTCCGTGTCAGCCCGGGCCAAGGCAGAAAGTAGCGACACATCGAGTGCGAGAAGAGCGCGAGTTCCCATACAGCCAACTGAGCCCATGGCAGACCAGAGTTCTGCGATTGTATCCTTGGGATGATGATGGAGACACGAGAGAAAGTCAAGCTCCTTTGGAGGCCGATCTGGTGGACGTAAACCTTGTGTCCGATTCAGGTTGGGTAGTAGCGGTTGGAGACAGCAGCCATATCATTCAATACGAAGCAATATCTTATTCCTGGGGACACCCTGGCCACACCGATGCTATAACTTGTGGCCTCGATATCATGCGAATTTCACAAGAGAACGCTGATGCGTTGAGAGCACTTCGGCACAGAACAAAGTCCAAACATTATTGGATCGACGCGATCTGTATCAATCAGCGAGATCAAAAAGAGAAAGCCACCCAAGTCGCTCAAATGCTGCAGATATTTGGCAAAGCGAAGTCAGTCACTGCTTGGCTGGGTAAATCGAACTCTGATACTCATGCAGTGTTCACCTATATCCACAGGATGGATACTTTGCAAAGGGACCTGTCCGTGGGATTCGACGTCAAACACGCTCCCCAATGCTTCCATAATCTCGAGGCTGTACGGGGTATCATTCTGCGTTGTTCTCGCAGTTGGCCTTGGCTACGTCGCACTTGGGTTCGGCAGGAAGTATTCGCCGCAAACGGAGTTCGCGTGAGGTGTGGCGACGATCAAGCATCTCTACATGACTTCTTGAATGTGTTCGATCTGTTGAGTCTCATTGACGACTGGTTGCTGAGCAGAGGTGACCTTCCTGATCTGCCGGGAAAATCTGCATCCCAGCTCGCGGTCGCATTTGATGCTTTGGGTCGTCTGCGCAGGTTAGTCCTACACGCGGCGGGATCGCGCGGTATGGGCTCGGTAGACGCAGAGTTGGCTGTAACAGCTGAGGCACAATATATTGGTGGCACAACAGTTTTACAAAACCTAGATGTTTTGCTCAGGGAAGCTCGTCTCAATGCCCACATACCTCTCCATGGCGTCAAAATCCCACGAGAGCTGACGGAAGTTTTGTTCGAGTCGAGAAATTTTGAAGTGACAGATGAGCGAGATGGCTTTTATGCTATTCTTGGCATGTGCAATATTCCGGCAACCTCCGAACAAATAGGAAATGCTACAGGTGATCGAGTTGTTGTGGACTACTCAAAATCTGTTTCGGAAGTTTACAACGACGCTTCCAGGTTCATCCTCGGCAGACAGCAGAAGGTAGAAGACTTGTGGGATCTTTGGCATAATTACAAGAGAAGCCCTCTTCATGCACAAGGTCTTGCTTCCTGGGCTGTTGATTGGCGCTCCGGCGTTGTTTCTCACAGTTGGCGACGCAAACTCGGTGGACTTATGAGACCTTGTAGGAGAGCTCGCCCCTCGATACACCCTTCCAACAACGGACGAGAAAGCCTACAGACCTCATCTCCAGAAAAGACTTTAGATGACGTTAGGAGATGGGCGCCTCTCTGGGAATTTGAGAGCAGTGACACAGATGAGAGAATCCAAGCAGAACCAGGCCATAATTGGCATTGGCCGAAGGCGTCTTCCATGCGTCCCCGAGGCCTGGATGTTACGGCGAGAGTTTTGAACTATGTTGCACACCTCACAGATTTCACCTGCGAAGCCGAAGACTTCATCCAGTGGACGTCTTATGACGAGTATCAATTTTCGATTGGTTCAACGGGCTTTTCCATACATTCTGAGGACAGACCTTGTAGCAGAACGCCTTTGCTCAACCGTATTCCCACGAATGCAGTACGGTTCGATGCAAGCAAGCACGACTGGCGTCTAGCAATTCTAGGAATCGCCCACGACGAACAGCTCTGCTTAGTTCCTGCTACTACAGTGAAAGGCGATCTTGTCCTTGCAGTAGCACCTGGATTACTGCCAATGATCATACACTCTTGTCAGGGCGATGTAACCTTGGCCGGGTTATTGCCGTCGAATGACCCGTATGATGACTTACCCCACAGCGAAAGAGCTACAGAGCAGCACCAAGTTTTAGTTGACCACCTAGCGCGTTTCTTGGAGATCGGGTTGTTCATTTGTACGTACGTTTTTAACTTCGTGCTATATTTCCTGGGATCCTTTGGAACGCTTGACTGGCAAGATCAGCACATGGCGACAGCAGCACGAATAACATTGTTGTGCTAGAGCGTCATTGGAGCCATCTTGCTTCTGGCCCATCTTACTTGCACTTATCTTATCATTCATACCGGAAATCGGGCTGCCCCTTTATTGCCCAGATACGATTACCTGCCAAATGACGGGCTGGTTGGAGTCATGATGCATTACTTACCGGATCAAGGGGCAGCTGGTGCCGTGGTTCCTAACCTGGCCGGTGGAATGCTCGCGATCTTCTCTTTTGTTCTTTTCAAATGGGAGTATGCGGTCGCTTTGATCTGTGGCTTCTGCTTCGCAGCATTGGCTTTGTCTATTGCCGCACTCTGGCGCTTCTATTACTGGATCGATGCAGGGATCCCAATCTCGTTACGCCGCAAGAGGGTGACTGAACACTTGGATGATGTGGTCCGTGTACTTGGGCCGAACTTTGAGTTCCAAGGACCACTCCTTGTACGGACTAGCAAGGGATCCTCGGTATCGTTCGGCGACGGTATCGATAGATTATCAATGAGCATTGGCATCTGGCTCTTTCTGCCCATTGCCCTCAGGATAAGAAACCGTCGCCAGGACACAACAAAGCTTGATGTCTCCGACATCAAGCCTTTGATACTCGAACATACTTACATGCATAGACACGGAGATCCTCAAGGCCGTGGTAACTTTGTCTGGGATAGACCCTTGCAGAATTTGAGGCTTATTTAGTATTGAGAATGGAATGATCTCGATCAATCGCCATTCCGCGAAATCATTAATCCGATGGTCCAAGGCACTTCCAAACCTTATGCTTATCATGATCAAAACTTTCACTTCACAGGCGTCGTATATCCCGGCTCACCCTTCCTCTTAGCAGCCCACCGCATCAGACCCCCCCAGTCATAGCACGTATGCCTCTCAGCATTGCCCAAGAAATATTTCGAGCCATCAAAATCATCAAAGACATGCATAGCCGCCGGGCTAAGATCAGGACGACACTGCAAGCTTTGCCGGATATGATTCATGCAGTGGTCGATATGATCTCTCTGAGCCGCATCCCATGCGTTCGGCTGGTGTTGCGATGCATCAGGTTCATGACCGTGCTCCGCTCTGCGACCAACGTGATCATGGTCATGGTGTCCGTAGTAGTCTTTGTCGAGCTCCATGCGCACCATATTCAGACAGTGGAGGTTGTGGAAGACGTCGAGGGCAAAGTGGTACTTGCCCGTTACGGGGTGCTTGTCTTTGTCTTTGGTGTAGGAGAGGAAGGGATTCTTGGCTATCTCCTCTGGCGTGATGGCAGGGTACTCATATTGCAGAAGCTCGTCCCATGCGGCATCGATGGCTGGGCTCGGTTTTCCGAAGTAGAGTGGAAGCTCGGGGTTCATTTGCCGGTATACAGCTCTGCTTGTCTCGTTGAAGAGTAGCAGGTCGTCGAATCTTATCGTAGCGTATTTGTTCGGCAGAGGATCTTGGGCGACTATTTCAAATCATCGTTTAGCACAATTCTATATCCCTTCGGGGCAAGTGATAGAGATAGAGGAGTAGATACCAAAGTCTGCTTCAAATCCACCAAAGCCCATCTGGGCAGGACTTTGAGCTACGCCCAGCTTTCTCCAAAGCATCAGGCAAAGAGCAGTCCAAGCAAGATTCGACAATATCAGTGCGACGCCCAAAGGAGACTTCAAGATCCATGAGTGTCGCTGCTGTGCTGAATGTCCGATTGCGGGTTCCGCCGCCTTGGGCTCTATGAGACCAACACCAGCCTCGTCCTCAACATCGGCGGGATCACGCTTGTGACCAAGGAACCATGCCATCGTGGCCGGTCATCCACGTTGGAGATTTCGATTTACGCCCTCGTCGGTGTCTCGAGCTTGCGCGCAGAGGACCATAGTCCATCATCGGCGAGTTCAGCAGTATTTATGCATGTGGTTGAGGAGCAAGCGCCATTGACGTCGTCTTACAGCTGTTGCACTCGCGGAACTTTAAAGTGTTGTTTGCCCGCACAAGATGGCGAAGTATAAATTGGCTTTTACGCGCGGCGGCACGAAAGCTTCACTCAAAGCTTATGTTACAACAAGCTTCTAGTTCCGCAGGGCCTACGCTGTGGGCTTGCTGTTTCAGGAGGAGCGCAATCATGTATGGTTTCGATATAATAGGAATGTACATACAACGTAGGCTACAGCTTGAAAGTGTGGTGTGGCTTTGACTTGTGCTTCTGAGCTCCCACTACAAACCGCCACCTCTCAAGCCGCAGAACGACTCTTTTCTAAAGACCTCTATACGCAGTAGGCACAGCCGTCGCGCTCGCGATACCAGTCCCATTGACCGTCGCACCGCTCGAGCACACGCATCCAGGAGAGCTTGTGGCAATGCTAGTGATCGGTGGGCCATTGGTGCAGAAGTAAGTGGATGTGAACGCAGGTACTGTCGTGTTAGGCTTAACCTCCTCGGGCAAGAACTGAGCTTTGACAAGCACAGGGATGATCGCGCCAGTGCTGAGGGAGAATGTTCTGTGGCCGAGGACGCGAAGAAGGCTGCCAATCTCGCCGCTGTGTGAGGTGATGGAAACCCAGGTGTGGTCATCGTGGGTGAAGACATCGTCGAGAACGGACTTGGACCGGGCATCTTGTGCGCCGGAAGGCTCGGCGACTATGCCGGTCCACAGCTCGTCGTTCTCGGTGAAGCCTGGCTCGATCTTGAAGGTAGGGAAGAGGTTCTCGATGTAGGTCTTGTTGCTGCGGTGGTCGCAGGTGTGAGTTGAGATGCCTTCACGGAAGAATTCCTTGACGGTCGGGATGAACGGATAGTAATGCGGAAGATCCAAGTCGGAGAACGTGATGTTGGCAGTGCGAAGGCAGCGAGTCAAAGGACTGGTGTAGTACGACTGCGGATAAGGCACATGCTCGTTGCGAATCTGCTTTTGCCAGTAGGCGTTTGCAATCTGGGCTTGTTTGATACCGCTCTCGGTGAGGTCGGCATCAGCCCAGACTGTGGTACCGTTACCGTCTAGCTCGGACCAGTAGCACTGCCGGTAAATTAGCTAAGGGTTGCTGAGTCTCATAGATAATGTCACATACGTTCCAAGCGGGAGTGCCATAGTAGCTCTCAGCCGCATTGTGGAAGCCCTCGCCATGGCGGCCCATGAAGAGAACCTTGTAGGCAGTGTTGAGCTCGGCGTTCGCGTTCAAAGAATCGACGACTTGGGCAAATCGCTGCCACTGGGTGGTATTGCCAGTAGCGGAGCCAGGGTAGGTCTGGTTGATGAGGCCGAAGTTTACGGCGGTCTGCAGTTCTGTCAGATGTCGATGTCGACATGTCTCGAGTAGGCAACGTACGTAGTCAAAGCCAGAAGCAACGGTATCAGGCTCATCCTGCAAGAAGAAGCCGGTGACAGTGCTGTAGCTGATGTATCCAGCACCTTTGGTGGTGTTCAGGTACTGGGCCTCCGAAGCTCCAGAAAGGAGCGCCGTGGCAGCGGCCAGCATCAGGTTAGTGGACAACATGATGGTACACAGCTGTATTAAGGTCCAATATTATTAGAAGACTGCATACGCGATACTTCTCACCACTCTTTGTACCTGCAGCTTTGCCATGCGTCAGAGATCTGCACCGGCATTGTGGGCGACCATACAGATTATGCAGGCTTGCCTCTGGCGAATCTGCATGCCCGAGTCTTACACGGACCCGCCTCAATAAGCTCGCTAAGCCCTCTCTTACAGAATTGAGGCGGAAGTCGTGAAGGGCAAAGGTTAAGCGATTATCCACGTCGACCACACACCTCGCACTCCGAAGCCCACGTGGGTTGTTGGCGGAGATGAGTTGTGATGCCGACTGCCGACTTGAAATGACTTATTAGGGCACTACCCTAAGCGTTGGAGATACATAGATAGATACATGTACGTGCACATATGTACATGTAGATTTGACCGCTGAATGTTGTATGGGTTGGTGTATAGTCATGAATGGCTCCAGCAGAAGCTACACGTATATCAGAATGCTGTGGCCGCGTCCAATGTTGCAGTTCTCGTGGTGGGAGATGCGGCACTGCCCGATCTCAGCCTGGTGCCACCTCAGCATCATGATGCGGTGGCTGGCATTTGCGTACATGCACTGCCTCGAGCACAATCCAAGGCTGAGCGCTTCGGGTGAGGATAAGAATGTTATGAATCGCTGGAATTTGCTTTCTTTATCTCTGCAGACTCTGACCTGCCATTCACCTCTTCGACATTATGGCATCCCCCTTGGAGCAGCGAGGTGTGAAAAGGCGTAGAGATCGAGCCTTGTCCAACCACGACGACTCGTCTGGCCTATTTCCGCACCGCGATACGGAGTCTGGAGAAGTCCTCGGAGACAAGACCCATTGCGACAAGACTCCAGAGCAAGGAGAATGCCCTGCTGAATGCCCGTTCAGTCGACATGTGCTCGACGAAGCTGCTGTCCAGCCGGAGTTCCCTGAGCCAGAGGATGACGATGGAAGCTTGGATGCTGTTGCCCAGAGGCTATACACAAGGATCAACGGCCTCTGGCAGACACGAATCTTGCGACTGATGCCTGGGCCTCTTGGGAGTGCGCTGTCAGGAGATCTCCTCGTGGCTGACATCGTCTTACTACCTGGACTTGTGCTACATGACGAAAGCCGCCTAATCTCTTTCCAAGCAGTATCCTATTGCTGCGGCGAGCCCGTTCTGACAAGACGCATTCGACTGAACGCCGACCTGTTCCCCATCACCGAGAATCCGTATCTTGCATTGCAAACACTACGTCGAGAGTCTGAGCCAATTTTCGTGGGGGTAGATGCAATATGCATACACCAAGATATGCCAGATGAGAAGTCTCAGCAAGTCGTCAATATGCTCAACATATATCGCAAAGCAAGCCAGGTCGATATCTGGCTCGGCGCACGTGGCAGAGCCACCGGTCTCGCGATGGACTTCCTTTGCTCAGCAACTGAAAGCTTGGTACTTCACGTACAGAAACATCCGCAAGATCTCAAGTTACTCCTTGACGGGATCTGCGATCTACTTTCGCGGCCGTGGTTCCAACGCATATGGGTGAAACAGGAACTTTACGCTGCGAGCAAGGTCGTCGTACATTGTGGAAGCGATGTCGCTCCTGGAGATGTATTCGGACGTTGGACGACAGCTTTAGAAATCATGCTGCAAATGCAAAACTTGCCAAGGATGATGGAAGTCCACTGCGAGACACTCTATAGCTTTCGACGAGCGACGCCTAGAGAACTGGTAGAACGAGATTTGCCAGAGGAACCGAACGGAAGACAAGCTCGTGACTCTCATCTAGACATTATCAATGTCTTCAAACGCTGTGCTGGAAGCAAGTGCACCCAGTCCCAAGATCACGTCTACGCACTGCTGGGAATGACGAATGTGAAGCATCGAGCCAAACCTGCGGTGCATGTAAACGATGGAGCGCTAATAATCGACTATACGAAAGGTGCAGCAGAATTATTCATCGATGTCGCTCGCCATGTGATCAGAAGAGACAAGAACTTGGCAATTCTTCACTTGAATGCTGCGAGCGAACCTACTGATAAGATGATTGATCTACCATCATGGGTTCCCGACTTCCGGCTCAAGCAAAGCCCTCTCCTTCGATATTTTGGAGTCGAATACCCTCGGAAACATGCTGAGGTTATTTCCAGGCGAAGGGGTAAACGTCTGGTGTCGCATGAATTGCTTACTCTGCCCGTCGCAGTGTCCTGCAACGATGAGACCTATCGCTTCGAGCTTCAGTCTGATGATTTACCAAGCAGCAGGCTGGCTTTGACTGGATATCGCATTGGCTCGTTGGTCCCTGATAATGCACCCTGGAATCCCGAGAGCTATCGTATGTCGGCTCCAGATGACGCGTGGAACGTCTTCCATGAGCGACACATATACCGACACGGAGTACCTGAGGAGCTGCTCAGGGAGCTTCAATGCACAGTAGAAGCTGAAGTATCTGCAACTGATCTTGTAACGATATCCCTTGCAGTATACGAATCTATCCATCCGTTTCAATCCATTTCAATGCCTGGCCAAGAGATGAAGTATTTCCTCGTTAACATCATCTGGAAGAGGAAGCTATTGGGCTCTGTCGTCGTATCATGGCACTCGACCGAATCATTGTCGCCGCTATGGGGTGTCGTGTCTCCCGATCAGTACCGATGTGTACAATGTTTGTACACGGAAGACTGTTGCAAACGATTGAAGTACTGGGGCGACCTACGATTGAAGGACTATGGCGACCTAGGATGGAAGTACTATGGCGACCAACCGTCTTCATGGATCGTACCTAGCAACGCGAAAAAAGACGACTTGTTGATAGCTGCGCTCGGAAGTCCGTTGCCAATCATCGTGAGGCTACACTCGTCTACGCTGAGTTGGGAATACGTAGGCTCGGCAGTACCCTGCCAGATAAGAACCACAGAGCCATTGTCCAGTGATACGATGTCTCGGATCAGAGCGACAAAGTACGACAAAGAAAACGGCCTACTATTACAATTTATACTTGAGTGATATCATAATGGGCTCAATCCTCATTATATCACACCTACCTGGTACTATAGCGGAATCGCGATTTCGAGATTGCTCAGATCTTTGTGTAAAGATAAGCTTATCAGAGTCTCTCTTCGCTTCGAAGTGTAATGACTGGCGCATATGCTGAGTTGCAAACTTTCTTGGTTTTGAGTTGTTGTGCTCTCCCATAGAGTGCCTGCATCCTCTTGTGTTCTTCCAACTTGGCTCTGAGGTATTGTAAAATGCTTGGAGGGCGTGAGCTCGCCACCCAAGGAGTGCTTCGAAGTGGGTAAATCTCTGGGCTCTTGGCGGGATACACGTACAAGACCGGCATCCCCATGCCAGCGTGCTTGCATCAGCGTGCAATCGTGTATACCTATATTTCCGAGCTCATGCATGTCTGACAGGCACACGTATACTTTTGTACATGCACGACTCTTTTGTGTGGACCATTCGAGGACATAGAGTGCTTGGAAACAGCGGTGTTGATCGTGATAGTATCCCAACGACGGCCCTAGGTAGTTTATATCTACAAGGTCATATTGTACAATCCGCACCTCCACGCATCACCACACCTCGCGCCAAGCAGCAGCACAGATCCCCCCAGCCTTGCTCAGTCACTCCTCTCAGGAGGGCGGGCGGCCAAAATGCCTTCCGAAAACCACATCCACGCCCTCTTTCAGCTCGCCATTGCGCCCAAACTTCTCCTCCCCAACATCCCTCTTCCACTTCGTATGAACCGAAACCCCACTCCTTCCGCCCGCCTTATAAACCAGCCTAGAGTTGTTGATGACCAGCGTTTTATCAACCGCCTTGCACATATCATACACCGTAAGAGCAGCCCCCTGGACCGCCATCATAGCCTCCATCTCCACGCCCGTAGGGCCCACGCACTCGACCCGTGCTTGGATCGCGACTACGGCGCCCGCACTGCTCCAGAGCGTGCACTTCGTGCCCGGGGGCACGAGGTAGACGTCGACTTCGGCTTTGCTGAGGGCGAGCGGATGGCACAGCGGGATGATGTCCGCTGTGCGTTTCGCTGCCATGATGCCCGCCACGCGCGCGACGCCCAGGACGTCGCCTTTCTTCATTGCGTTTTGCTCGATTTGGTCGGCGAGGTCCTTTCCGACGAGAATGTGGGCTACGGCGATGGCTACGCGGCGGGTGTGGGGTTTTGCGCCGACGTCGACCATGTGTGCTTCGCCGGAGGAGTTGACGTGGGTCAGGCGGTTGCTGCTGCTGTCTGCCAAAGCTGCCGCTTCGGCAGATGTGATGCGTGTTTGATCGGCAGTAGACTCTGCAGCAGGTTTAGATTTGGTCTGCCTCGCGCGCGCAGGTGGTCGTGAGGATGACTTGGTCGCAGGAGGAGTTGTGTCCTCATCTTCCTGCAGACCCCATGCCTTGGAATCAGAGCGAGTCTCAGCGGTGACATTCTTAGAAGGCTGATCGGCCTTCAAGTCCGTGGCAAAGGGGCCCGCCAGTCTTGTCTGGGTACCATCTGAGCTTGGAAGACTTTTTTGGGCACCATTTAATGTCCGGCGAACCCTGAGCGACGATGAAACCTGCCGAATCTTGGCCGGTCCTCTCTCGCGACCACGACGTGGTGGAGCAGAGGTTGGCTTCTCTGCAGCTTGCGCTCGCGTCTCCGTCGTCGGAAGACTTGCATTTCGCGGCGCCGAATCCTCTTTCATGCCAAAATCACCACTAGCAGCACTGTGGTCATCTGTCGCCTTCCTCTCGCTTGGCACAGACTCATTGCTCCCCACCTCAGAAGCCGACACGAACAAAGGTCCCTCCGACACGCTGTCCTTCTGATTCGTGACCTCAGGTGCCTTCTCTTTGGTAGCTTCCGCCGCAGCATCCTCCGCCCGCCTCTCCTTAGGACGACTATATCTCCCCGGCGCAGGCGCAACAGGGAATAACGGACCCAAGCTTTGGAAGCCGAAGTCGCCGTCTGCGCTGCTCTTGCTGTCGGAAGAGTATGCCCTCATCTGACTGAAGGCTCCGGGGGTGGGAGTGGGAGTGCTCAGCATGTGTGTTGGTATCCGTGACCAGGGACTCCTTGAAGAGACGGGATGGCGCAGTGCACGTCGAGGCTGAGGAGGTGGAACAGCGTGCTTGCGATCATCTGCGCAATGATCAGCCGGATAGTCTTTCATGATGACCGTTTGAGTGGGTCCTCTCACATCCAAGCTGGCGAGGACGAAGGAACAAGAACAACGCAACGGGAGTAAGCACAATATGCACCTTGACAGAGAAAGAAACAACAAGCCCATAATATAGAAGGATCATACGCTCGTTATTTCTTCTTTTTGGTAATGATTTCGTTATTACACAATTACCATGGTTCTGTATGCAGTCGTGTTGTTCGTGACATGTCATTTCGCCCCTACGCCCCAAATGCAGCAAGGAAAGAGAGGAAACCGAGGGGACCTACCCACCGATCAAAATCATAGGCCTGTTCTTCATATTCTCCAGCTGCCCGATGCCGGCGTGTTTGGCCTTTTTGCGTTTCACAGCGGCGCCGATGACGTCCAGTAATTGTTGTTCTTTGCTCATCCAGCCTTCTTCGCCGTCGAATCGTAAGCTGGGGTTGCTCCGGCGGTCGAGCTCGAGCTGGCGGATCGCCTCGAATGCTTCTTCGTCCATGGGTTCGCCGCTGTGGTCTTTACGGAGCAGGTCGCGGAGGCTGACTTCGGTCTCGCCGTGTAAGCATACCTTGAGGTTGCCGTCGGAGGTGATGCGCAAGCGGTTGCAGGAGCCGCAGAAGTTGTGTGTCATGCTGGTGATGAAGCCCACGCGGCCAACGAATCCTGGTACTTGCCAGGTCTTGCTGGTATCGTTCCTGGCATCTTTCAGGCGGCCAATGTCGGGATATTTGACGCGAATGGCGTCCAACATATCTTCGTAGCTCATCATCTTGTTCTTGTTCCACTTGTTTCCGCCAAATGGCATGTACTCGATGAAGCGCACCTCGACGTCCTCGTTTTGTGTCATCTCCACGAATGGCAGAAGTTGGTGGTCGTTCAACCCGCGCATCATGACGCAGTTGATCTTCAGTTTAATCCCTGCGCCTAACTTGTTCATCTCTTTCACGCGATCAATGCTCTTCATAACAGCGCTGAACCCCTGTCTCCGCGTGAGGATTTGAAACTGAAAAGGGTCGAGAGTGTCGAGGGAGATGTTGACTCCTGTCAAGCCAGCCGCAACCATGTCGTCCAGCTTGCGATGTAATGATATGCCATTTGTGGTCAAAGCAAGCTCTTTCAGCCCGTTACTTCGCAGACTTCCGATCTGCTGCATGAGCGGAATGATATCCTTCCTGACTGTGGGCTCGCCTCCAGTCAAACGAATCTTGTTCACACCCTGGTTGACGAAGAGCGCGCTGATGTAGTGGATCTCGGCGGTCGTCAGGATGTCCTTGTTGGGCGAGAGCTGAATACCCTCCTCGGGCATGCAGTATGTACATCGTAGGTTGCAGCGCTCGGTCAAGGATATGCGTAGGTAGTCGTGCTGGCGGTCGAAGTTGTCTGTGAGGAACTCGGAAAAGGGCTTCGCCTGGCGGATCTTGGCCTGTCGACTGAGCTGTGGGGTCTGTTGCCCTTCATGAACGAAGGGCTCAGGGTCTCTGTATTCCGTTGCGGCAGCTGCTGAGGCAATCTGACGGCATTGCCATTGTTTTAACCGGAGCGCATGCGGTCGAAGGACCCTCGGGCTGAGAGTCCGAGGCAATGCGCGCGCTGGGAAAGCCATCGTGGCTGAGTTAATTGTGAGACCAGCAGGGCAACATCGCAGGACGGTACTAAAGAAAGAAAAGGAAAAGAAAGCGGTATATACAAGCAGAAGAGGTGAATTGTGCAGGCAGTGTGACTGGCTGACTGCTTAGGGTGCCTAAAGGTATCTGGTAAGCGGAGTGTCACTCGCTGACATCCTACCGCTTTGGGCGATATGCGGAGCGCCGCCTGGCCATCTCCGCCACATCCGCGATAACAAGGAAAACAGCTTGCATATTGCCCACTTACTAATGATATTGACCGGCAATCCTATTCTCCGCTACCAAAGCTAGCTATCCAATCTTTCGATCTGCAAGTAATACAATCGATTCTCAGCACCAACAAAACCCGCGTTTCGTCTCGTCCATCCGTCACTCCGCCTTCGCCTCCTCGTGTCCTATAAATGCCACGTCAGGGAACTCTGTGCTGGACTTTTCAAGCAAGCCGGACGTCTTTTCCTTGAACGCAAAGTCGAAGAATTGCGTCGTATACCGCCACACAATCTCCTGCAAGCGCTGACTACTCACCGTGCCAATCAGCTCATCAGGCATGAAAGTCCCACGCAAATCAAGCAGATCAGCCAGCAGCGGCAGATCGGTGAAACTGTAGTGCACAGTATTGTTCGGACGTACCCACGTCTTCCACCCGTGCAAGTGAGACTGGTAGATGTCCGGCCAGTTGTCTGCGACTGGTGGCTGTTCTGCCGATTGCATCAAGAAGGCAGGTTTGTGTAGAGTGTTATTGGTCAGAGGCTCGTACACGGGACCATCGATGTTGGCGGCTACGATGACTCGGTCGTCTGTGTATGCGACATTCAGCGCGGTGCTGCCGCCGAACGAGTGGCCGTACATGAGTGCGCGGAGAGGAGGGCAGGAGGACTTGCCGTCAAAACCCAATTTGGATTCACGGCTAGCACGAGAAAAGCTCTTAAGGCCAGGAATGCCCTCTTCGATCGCATCGAGTACGGATACAGCATCGGCAATGCGAATGGCTTGCAGCAGGTCCTGACCACTCGTGGAGTTGTCGTAGGCATTGGTGGCCGCAGAAGGGTACGCGACATAGCCATCTGGAAAAGCCACAGCCGCTGCCTCGTACGTAGGATCGATTGCCACGACTGTATATCCAGAGCTAGCAGCCGCTTGCAAGATCGACGCATAGCCACTCTGCGTACCGCCGTAGCCCGGGCTGAACAGTACAAGTGGACCACTTTCGGAAGATGGCGAGATGGGCAGCGAGCAATTGACCAGCTTCAGAGGAGTCAAGATCGAAGAGAAGTTTGTCGACGACGTTCCCGATGAAGAAGATGCGATCGGCAAGCTGGCCAGAAGGGCATCGCCGACAGTAGGCTTGATGTACGGGATCTGTGACTGGTGCTCGGGCGGACAGGTGAAGGTGTCCAAGAAGGGTCTGTAGATCGTGATCAAGAGCCGGCGAAGCTCTGGTGTTGGAGCAAGAGGATCTTGTCGAGAAGTTTTGACCTCATGCTCGTAGATTGAGACGGGGTAGGGACCGAGTTGGGCGGGCACGACGATGGCTGGCTGAGAAGCAGAGCTCGTTGTGGCTTGAGTTGGGAGTGCCGCGCAGGATGCTGCGAAGACGGTGATGCAAAGTTTGGAAGAGACTCGCATGATGGTGATGATATTAGATGCGAAGATTGGCGAGCGAGACGCACCTCGAGAACGAGATCTCCGTCTACTTTTATATGTTGGAGGCTACATCTGTAGGCATGTTCGGCGCAGCAGTGCCCGCCCCATTGTAGGCCATGACAACCACGAACATCGCTCCACCGCACGACTATGCAGACGCGTCATCACAAGTGCTTAAAGGACTTGCTTTGGCCAATATATGTCCATCACTGGCGAAGAAGACGTTGACTTCTGTCTGAACCAGCAACGAATAGATGGGGTTTTACGAAGCAGCCAATCAGGGCCTGGGAAACGCCCAGTATAGTGGTAAACCTTAAGCAGGTCTGAGTTGCCGACGAGCTGAGTGACTGACTATTAGGTCCCATTATTTTTCATCGTTCCAGATTTATTTCAGCGATCTGCAACAGCTGCACTGACGAATATAAGGGTTTTACTAGTTGTGGAAATTATGGTTGAGGTTTTACGAAGTGGCCAATCAGCACCTGCAGAAAAAGTTTGTATACAGTACTGACCGTAACAATTGCGATATGAAAGTACTGCCATGACCAAAGAAATACGACAAGATTTCTTCGAAGACACCAAGGTGCCATGTTCGTGATCCCATGCTTTAGTAATCGCGCTCGCAATCATGGAGTCTAGAAGAGTTTGGTCGAGATCGTCTTTTCGTCAATGTTGTCCCTGAGAAGCTTGTGATCGCAGTGCTGAGATGGATGCCTTCACTAGATGATGCAGACTCAGTCACACCACTAGAAACAAGCAGTGTTGGTGACATACACCCCAGATCAAGAGATATGAGGAATGTATGCTGCCCAGGTTGGAACAACCAGAGCAGATGTCGGTATATGCGCCATAAGAATGAAGCATTCCACGACGATGAATGCTCGGCATAGCACATACCACAAAAGCACCGAGCCCAGCAGAAGAGCGCACAAGACAGCGAGAAAGTTGCGCACGAGATTTGGGATGGGTGCCAAGGGCAGGGCGCTATCGATCACAATACATAGGGACAGCAAGGCACAAAAAGGCCCTGTTGCTAGAATAGTGATAGTAGCGGCACGCCAGAGTATAGTCTCCGCATAAGATGGAAACTGGTTCGTCCAAGCCGTGATATGCAATCCGCCGTAGCAAGCTCCAGCAAACGTGATTCCAGATAGTAGCCAGATACTGTCCGAACCCACATACGATCCCCCGATAACCAAGGGATTCAGGTGCCAATCCGGGTTCCGGTCTTGCGCAGAGATATGGTAGCATATATGCATTTTACATATTGATCGTATCAGTGATGGAGATCTGGCCGCTATCCTTGAAGCCCTTCTCAAACGTTCAAAATCGCGAGTATCGATCGTGGCATACATGCTCAATTGATCAGAAATCGAAGTCTTTAAATAATTGCGAGCAAGGAGGTCAACATTCCACCAAGCTTCGCCGATTTTGACAGAGTGGTACACTTGCGTACCCAGGATAGCAAGACACTCCTGTTCGAGGTCCTCGATTTCCAGAATGAGTAGATTGATTTGCCGCGGGCCAGTGATCTCGAACCATTCCTGGGTTGGCCTGAAGTCCAAAGCTGCAAGATCTATGCTGCGCTGATACCATTCACCAGATTTTCCCATGATCATACAGGCACAGATATCTAAAGCCTTCTCTCCAGTGATCGAAAGCGGATTGTATATGTCTCTTGGCTTATCCCACCAAACCAGAAATAGTAGAAGAGCGCACAACGCATGTGCAAAGACATTGAGTTCCAACAAGGTGATCGAAAGGCTCTGCGAAAGGCGGAAGATGCACTGAATACAGAAATAGCTGGCTTGGCCGCACGTAAGTGTCTTTGCAAGCCAATCTGATTTGCTTTTGTCCTCTATATCATTGATAGATATGTCAGGAACGAGGTCAGGCTGCATTTCCACTATCCAAAGGAACATCTCAGGATTTATGGCGACATGCTGGCGACCTCTCGGCATGAATCGTGGCGTTCCAGAGTTACTGTCCTCGAACACAAGGCCGCCCATCACGACGAACCAGCTATGCACGTTAGTCCAAGCATTAACATGGCCGTTGTACAGTACACTCGGCAGAGCTCTCTCCGAATCCGGCAAGTCCCCAGCTTCGCACAAGAAGGCAACCTTAGTGTCATGATACGCTTTGGAGAACCATTCGGATATGCATTTCGAAGCTTGGGTTTTCCTAGGCATAAAGTGCTTATCTTTCATTCTTTGAGTAATTCCATTCGCTCTTCGCCTCTGTTCCCGTGCGTTCCAAACTACAAGCTCCGGAGCAAGCAGTCCCAGGATCATCCAGCCCAGCTTGCGATATTTCTGCAGGTGCTCCTTCTTGTGTGCTGGGAGGTTGAGGTGTAGTGACGTCCAGATACAGAGCGACATGGTGATCAGACAGCTTGAGAGAATGCTGTATGTGCCTCGGACTAGTGGCTCTGGATGCCACTGTGTGGGTGGTAGGGTCGTGGTGTTACCGAATGGCTCGAACATTGTAGATTTGTATCTTGCAAGAATGTTTTGGCATATAGACAGCGTCGGGCACTACCTTTTGTCTTACGAATGTAGCCTTGTTGATCTGAGAAGGTAGAGGAGAGCGCAAAGAAGAGATCGCAGATGAATCCATGCCATGTGGTACGATCCTCAGCCTCGTCTAAAATTGGGCAGAGATTGCAGGTAATCCCAGCTACATCATCGTGCAGTTTCAGGCAGAGGGTGTGGTATTACAGCAGCTTACACAGCCACAGCCACTCCTATGCATGTCAGCAGCGGGCCGCATCTGTTTGATCTGCGCATAGGATAGCTGCCGACAGCACGTGCTTGCAAATGCAATAATGCAAAACGATACTTAGTGACTATCGAACTTTGTAAGCCTATTGTTTACAAGTGAACTTGGCGTAGGTCATGTCTCATCGGAGGAGTGGTAGCCGATGCTTGCGCTCAGATTGTGTCTATAACACGAAAGCGGAAAAGAACGTCGTCTGCCTGTCACGCGTTGGAACCAAGACTTTACCCTCCATCCTCTCTTTCACATATCACACCGCATCTAGCATACATGCAGGCAGACTTGGTGCAGTTCGCTGCATTTCTCAGATGTGAGGCATGTATGCCGTCCAATTTGGGATGACATAGGTTGAAGCCGGTGAGTTCGGTAAAGCTTTGAAGCTCTCTATAACCAGAAACGTCCGAGCAGCAGCACTCACGATCATTGAAGGTGTCGCAGAGAAGAGCAGAAACTGTCCAAAGTAGTTGCAAGCTCGACCTAGAAAGCGTAAGACCGGATTGAAGCCTATCAAACGCGCTTTTTCCGTTCTCTCCGCGATTACCCCTCCCACGTTCATCTGCAAAAGCACCACCCCAGAAGACGCTGCTACCACTGAGGCAATTCTCCACAGGAGGCCCTCGGCTTTGGACCCGAATTCATATTGCCAGGCGAGCAGATGGAGTCCTCCGTACAGGGCGCACGTGAACGTCATGACGAAGATGACAAAAGGCCCGCCGACAGTTACTGTGATCAGGTCCAGAGCGTCCTCATTCATGTTGCGCGTGCGATCGCTGAACCAGAGAGCCCCTGAACGATGTCTTTTGATCGGCTTTTTAGGTAATGGACACCCAGAACGGAGCCAGGATAGCCAGAGTCTCTGCCAGCATTGCAGGTCGTCGCCATCTAGGAATAATGCTCGTTGATTTGCGCCTTCGATAGGCAAGCCGGACATGAGAAACCCCGTACCTGGGATTTTTGCTTGACCAGATTGGTAGTCTGTTGAGAGAAGTATATCGTTGGCTGGGCCAGTGACCGAGTTCCCGTTACTATGCTCCCAATACTGATCCATGATATGGTTGCCATTGGGGTCAATGATTTGACATAGACCAGATCCTAGCCGATGGTAGTTTGGCAGGTGCGCATCACACGCATCGTAGGTGGTGATGCGAAGCCGAACGTAGTTGAGCAACGCCAGACGTTCCAGATCCAGAGCACTACTTTGAAGTAAGACGTGGGATTCTACTTCGTACGGCTTATCCCACCAGAACAGATAGATGAGGAGGGTGCTCACACAGTGCGCGAAGGTATTAAGCTCCAGCAACGACACCGCTAAATTTTGGCTGAGACGCGCAACACACTGTAAACAGAACCACAATGCTTGCACACATGTTATAGCTTTCGCAATGGCGTTGGCTTTCGACGGGTTCTGCAGCATAGTTCTCTGCAATGGTAACAGTGCTTCAGGCTCATTTTCTGCTAGCCAAAGAATGGCTTGCTTCTGAACCACGCTTCGTCCGAGGTCTCTACTGCGGTGGACACAACCTCCGCTGAGGACTAGGAAAGCCGTATCCGTGGTCCAACGCAGACTAATGTCGTCCATCTGGATTTGCTCCTCGGCGTTGCGAATTGCATCGTGCTCTCTACCCAACTTACGAGTCCATCCCGTGCTGAAGCGTCGTACAAGAAGCCAGTCAAGGATACGCCACGGCGCGAAGCAGAGAAAAGCGGCAGCGTTCGCGAAGCGGCGGAGCTGATTCTCGTGGACAGGTAGTGGCCGGAAGTGATTGACTCTCCGCATTAGGTCACTCGCCTCGCGGTACTGTGCCCTGTGAAGACATCATGAGCACTATGCAATCATTCCCAAGTGAGACAGACGCCAGGCTTACCAGGCATTCAAGGCCACCAACTCCGGCGCAACAATGATCAAGATCGAGCACTGTATCTTGCTCCAGAGCTGCTTTGAAGGCTTATATCCAGGAGCTGGGACATTCAAGTGGATCGTGGTCCATACGCATAAGAAGATGGTGATGACGCACGTCTGGTAGATGTTCCACGTGCCCCTGGTGGTCGGGCTCGGATGCCACACAGGCTCGGCCGTGCTGTTCTCGCCATGTACAACGATCATGATGACTGTCAGAGTTGTTGTCCGTACTCGAGGACAAAAGCTGTCTCAAAAGACGTGTAGGGGTGGACAATCGTTGACAAGTATCACGGCTGAAGAAGTGATCGTTCCATCTTATGAGGCTGAGAAAGCTGAGCTTCTCGTGCTACTTCCGAGTAAGCGGCATGTATTCTCATGATACCTCCGCCAGACGCAAAACCTCTCATGATCAATGAGCTCGGCTCGATATCAGAGGAAGAGCTTACCACTGAGAGTCGCTTCAATGTAGCGTTTGTGGTAGCTTGGCCGTGCAGTGAATGCTCCGTGGTCATAGGCCCCCTCGCGTCAGGCTATGTCATGAGCCAACCTGAAGACTTGCAACGTACGTGCCTGGTAGGCGATGGGACATATCCCATACTTATTAGCATCGTAGATTCAGGAGGGTGTCATTTGTCCTACGGGGATCAAGTTTGCGCAGCGGATCAGCACGCGAGATGGTCCATGCGCAAAGCTGCCTGGTTCAGCGTGAATTGGCGCGCCTCTGCTGCCTAAAGCTGGCCAATGGGAGTAAAGCAGCCCGGGCACTATTCACTCCACTGCCACAATCGTCTGTGATACATAAGACGACGATTGAGTTTCAATCTTGTAGAGTTCTTCAACATTCATCTCAAATTTCCATTGCCAACTATACCACAAACCAATATGACTTCCATCAACGACACCCTTGCAACTCTCAGCCGGAAGCGCAAGCGGGCTGTTGTGTCGTACGCGGAGATTGACCCGCTCGTCGATTTATTGAGCGACGGGGAAGACGACGTGGCGGACCAAGCCGACGAAACCAACGACGATGAGAGTGATGAAGACGATCGCACGTACAGCAAACACAAGGTATATTCATCGCAACCGCAGATGTATAAAAACACCTACTAAACAACAATTGCAGAAGTCGCCGAAAAAGACTTCGAGGAAAAAGGCCAAATGGGGTCCCACACGTCAAACAAAGGCACAGAAACCTTTTCCCTTCCTAGACTTGCCACCTGAGCTCCGCGACATGATCTACGAAATGGCTCTGACAGACGTCAACGGCATTTCCATTGTGTCCAAGACCAAAGCCTACCGTCGAGCAGTCTGCCGTGGTCCAATCTGCTCTGAAGGAGAGCAAAGCTATTACTCAAAACAATGCAATTGCATCCACATGGGCGCGGATGGTTGTAAGGAGGTCGCCCCAAAGCAGACCTCCCTTGTTCCAAGTATCCTGGCTGTCAACAAGCAAATCCACCGCGAAGCCATCAACCTCCTGTACGGCCAAAACTTTCTCTTTGAAGACACCGCCGCTCTCCACCGATTCCTTGCGACCATCGGATACCGCAACCAGCAACGTCTACTATCAATCGACATCAAGAACTTCTGCTCGAGCAGATACAGCAAAACCGTCAACCACTGCGCCTTTGCACTGCTTGCATCCGCTACCAATCTGAAAGCAGTTCATATCGCCAATGGCGATTGGCGGTGGAGATCTCATGCTAAGAGTTTGGCCCAAGGCATTTTCCGCGACACCCACTTTTTCCTGGAAGCATATGGCGCTGCAAACGGTCGACGGGACGCCGGTGTGGACATTCTTCGTCTGAACGAGCAGCTTTTCGATTTCCATGACTACCGGCGACGATTTGATGGAAACTTGAAAGAGCCTACGCTGGAAGAAAGTGAGGCCGCTTGCCGTACAGAGCTACGTCGGTTGCTTGGTGTTCGATGAATGATTCAAGCCAGCTTGGAAATGAACGGCATATTGTGGATATGGTACATAGTCGGAATGAGCATACAACGCACCATCCTAGCAAAGAACGAAGATGTAGCTGCTGACACCTCATCACATGTGGAAACTAGCGCTGTGAAATTTCTCGAGTGTTTTGTTTCGATTTCGTCACATATGTTCACTCTGATATCCTGTTGCCTACTTTTTCCCCACGAGCTTCACAGCGTATATATGAATAGGCGCGTGACTCATGTGGTCATGTGACAGGCGGTGACCTGGTTTGGATGCCGCTTAGCTGATTTCGATAGCTTACAGCAGGAAATCTAGTCGCGGACTCCTCATACCACTCCGCTTCTTTACCATCCAATCGGTCCTGCTGCCTGAGTACGCACTAAGACACCATCCGCATAGTATCCGCACAGCAATCGTCTCTTGCTTCGAAGCTTGACGCTGTACACAATCAACCTTCCCTCACAGCTCCGCGCCTTGTTCGTTCAGCATGGGCGTCACAGCTAGCCAGCCAAGTGATGCTGACCTCTCATGGGAGGCGGGCTTGTACCGGTACGACGTTCGTTCTGCTAGAGCCAAAACGCACGCTGCTGGTCAAGACGCCTACTTGATCTCCGTGAGCAAAGTTGAGCACAAAAGACCGGAGCCTCCAAGCTCTTCGACTTTATCAGACACATGCGAGAGCGCAGAAGGCGATCATATCGAAGTTGCGAGAGAAATCGAAATTGCGAGAGAAAATCATGTCGGCCTCGTAATATCTTACCGAGATAGCAAATCGAGTTGGTCACAGTGGTTACTTCGAAGGTCAGACTTCACAGCTTGGGAGGCATTATGCGAGAACTTCGAGTGTATAGTAAGATACCAGAGATCAAGAAAGGTATATCATTATGTCTCGGATTACGACATGGAAAGTGAAGATTCGGATCACGATGCGGAAAGTGAAGATCTGGACAACACAAGACCGAGGGAATACGAGTGCGTGGCGCTGTATGCACCCACCAACGGTACGCCAAAACGTTATCTAGAGACCATCGATTGGCACAAGGCTATGAGCGAGGTAAGCCAATATTTCTCATGTATCCTTGAAACTGATTAGCTAACATGGCGTGTTCAGGTCGTGAAAGGAGACGACCCTGAAAACCCTCACTCAATTGTCTATTTTGTTAGGCCGGCCTTACCTGATGAGCCAGCGATTGACGATGATCCCTGGACTTTGTCCACGATGCTTGAAGACATCTCCATCTCCTGCTCAACTCTCTCCATCTGTACACTTTCATGCGGCATCGTGATTGGGATGGCGCTTTCGAAGTACTACGTCGAGAAAGCTTCTTAATCTGGCGCGGGTGTCACTGGAAAACGAGCAATGTGCAAAACGAGCTTGCAGGACAAGTACACGACACAATTTGGGACCACGGTCTTGGAAGGCAGGGTTGGAGCAGGCATGAACAGCCAGGGGTGGAATTACCAGGATTGTGGGAAGCAGCAAGGTCGGAGAGCAGGCGTTGATGGCTATCCGGTTGCGATGGCATTCTAGCCTCATTGAAACTTATGTTCTCGTGTGGCGATGCAGGACAGATATTTGACGTGTGATCAAAACATCATCTCAATCTCCATGTTCGATGTTTTCATCGTGGTTTGATGTCAGGGAAGATGCAAAATTACAGTTAAGATATAGCATTAGCGGAACCTTAAGCAGTAAGAGATAGGCACTAGCCCAGCCGCGCATACCTGATTAGATTGCAAGATTATACTTCGGTATCTTCTGAGCGAGAGCAGGATAAGCTTTCACTCTCGCAAGCCGACGTCAATGGCGTAACACCTCCACTACAGCTACAAAGATGCCACGTCCTGCCGAGGAAGGACTGTTTCCGCCTTATGCAACTCGAAAGTCTTGCCCAAGACGACTTCCTAAGTTCTTCTCGCGAATGTTTGACGGCGATGGCATGGTATCCAAGCAATGGTCATGTTTCGGATGATGTTTCGGATGAGGCTGGCGAAGGCCTCATAGCACCAGAAACAAAACCCGAGACGAAATATGGAGCACAGCGACAGCGATCGTGGTCACCGAAATCGCCTTCGAGCATTGCGCTGGTTTTTTCGAATGTCGCCTGGGCTGGCATCTGCCTAATGCTTTGGCGTGAGCTGTCTTCGCCTCGAATCAGTACCGAGAGCAGGCATTGATGGCTACGCGGTTGCGATGACACCATGCGTGTGACTCACGTGATCATGTGACAGGCGGTGACCGCGTTTGGTTGCCGCTTACCTAAGTTCCCATCACTCACACCAGGTACCTGAAGCGCAACTTTCTTATATCGTGCGCCACTTCCCTACCACCCAACCAGATCCACAACACGAAGGCCCATCGCGCGACCGTCCAAACAGCAGCCTTCAACACGGCGATCTTCGCTTTCGGCTGCTCCTGACTTTCACACGAACAAACTTCTCACTTAGCTTCGTGCACTGTCCGCTCAGTATGGGCGCCACATCCAGCCGACCAAGCGACGCCGAGCTGTCGTGGGAGACGGAACTGTATCGGTACGACGTGCGTTCCATTCCGGGCAAGATAGAGTACATCAATCATGCGCCTGGTTCAATCAGACGTGACACCTACGTGATCTCGGTGAACAAGCGCAACAGCGCCGGCAGGCCGAAGGCACGCGATCGCAGCTACGAGGAACCAGATTATAATACTTGGGTCGGCGTTGACCTCTTGAACATGGACAACGATTCAGGGGACATTGACGACATACAATTGCTTGTCAAGCCAAGTTCCACAACGTGGGAGGCGCTGTGCTCGAACTTCGAGAGGACAATACTTAGCTGGCAGAGGTCAGAGAGTGCTCAGCATGAGGATGTCGAGATTGTGACGCCTGTGGAATGCGAGTGTGTAGCAAACTGCAGATCCAGCTACGTCCCACCCTGGTGGTCGTTGAAGCTAGCAGATTGGCATAAGCCTGTCAGTGAAGTAAGTCTCTATCTTTTCTCTTAGCTCTCGAGAGCGATTCGCTGACAGATGGGGCCTAGATCACCGAAGGCTGCGAGCTCGACTTAGGGTACCAATCCATCTTTTGTAAAATTTGCAAGGTCGATCCTGAACAGCGAGTGATCAACTACAAAACCTGGGCCGATACCTGGGCCGACACCTGGACCAAAACCTGGGCCAACATCTGGACCGATGGCGAAGGCCCACCGAGCGCTACAACAAGCCACCCAAGTGACGCCGATTGGTCTTGGGAGACGGACGAGCATCGCTTTGACGTGACTTCCGCCTCAACGAAGACAGACGATACGAGACACGAATGTTACTTGATCTCGGTGAGCAAGCCCGATAGCGTAGAGCCGAGTGCGCATGAGCCCAGTCCCGCCTTGAACGCACGGGAGCGCACCACCAACGTCGCAGAGCAAGATCAGATCGGCCTTAGAATAACTTATCCAGGAGAGTACCCGAATCGCAAAGAACACTGGTTCGTGCGTGTCGGGCGGACATCCACAGTGTGGGAGGCATTCCACCAGCATTTCGGATTTTGCTTGAGTCAATCCGTGTTGTCATCCCTCAGAGACGGAGACCCATACTTGGAACTAACAAGCGAAGAGGTGGATGAGGCAAAACGCGGAACATGGGAATGTGCGGCGTTAAACGTCCCCTCGACCGTAAGACAGTATTACGTCAAGAGAGACGATTGGCACAAGCCCATCGGCGAGGTAAGTTCCTATCATGTGCTCCCTCAACAGTAATCAGCTGACAGAGTTGGCCCAGATCGTCAAGCTCAAAGACGAACACAGAAAGTCCGACACATACGTTGTCTGTTTGATTAGCAAGGCCAAGCCTGAAGGGTTATACAGCGACATCGAGACAGAATCTTCGTCAACGGTCTCCGAGACAGACTCCGAGACCTTCTCTGTCTCGGAAATGTTCGAGACCATCTCCCTCTCGACGCTGCTATGCGGCATCGTGATTGGGATGACGCTCGCGAAATTTCACGCAGAGAAGGCCCACTAGGCTTCAGCGCGCATTCATACCTCATTTAAGACGCCGAATAGGGACTCTGAGGAGGGAATTGGTGTCACAGGTCAGCACTACGGAGTGGGAAGACATATTGGAGACGGACATTGACAGCTATGGATGAGAGCATGGGACAGGACTACGGCCACGAAGTGGCAGGAAAGATGAGCAGGCTTCCGTAACTATGCGGCTGTCGTTGCTCTTGAAATAGCGTTATCGTATTTCGAACTCCACTCAAAAAAACTAAACCTAATAAAGCGCGTACGTTCCCCACCACCGCATTTTGCCCAGACATACTGCCCTAGTAGACTGTAGGCCACCCATTGTCGTAACGAATGAGATTAATGCCAAGCTGAGCAGTACCCGCCGCATTGTAATAGTGGTAGACGAGCACATCGCCGTCAGTATCAGTGAAAACAGCAGGGTGCCCAGGACCATGAATGTTACCATGGCTGGCGAGAAGTTGTGTGCCGCCGCCATTCATCATAGACACGCCGGCCTTGTCGACGTACGGGCCAGTAATCGCAGTGGCGCGACCTACCATGGTGCGGTAGGTGCTGTCGACACCCTTGCAGCAGCTGTCGAAAGCGGCCCAGAGGTAGAAGTAGTTGCCGTGCTTAGTGATGAAAGGCGCTTCGATGGCACCGCCATTATTGGGACGGGCGGCGATGGAGATGATGTTGTTGCTGTTGATGGGTTTGCCAGTCGACGGACTGAGCTCCACGAGTTTGAGACCGGACCAGAACGAGCCGAAGGAGAGCCACCATTTGCCGTCGGACGCGACGTAGAGGTTGGGGTCGATGGCGTTGAAGTTGCTGTTGTCGAAAGATTCTATGACCAGACCATTGTTGGTCCACGAGCCTGACGCACCAGTCTTGCTCGTGGCGAAGAAGATGGCGGATCGAGATGTGCCGAAGCTGGAAGCCGAGTAGTACATGTAGTATTGACCGTTGTGGTAGGAGAGATCGGGTGCCCACAAGTTCTTGTCGCCCTTGGTGTAAGTAGTCGTCCAAGCGGCGCCGTTGGGGAACGCAGCACCGACGTCCTTCCAGGTGGTGCGGTCGGTGGATGTCTTGAGGCCGATGCCGTTGGCTGTAAAAGCAGCGAGATAGGTGCCATCTGGCTTCTTGATTATCGTGGGGTCGTGGATGAAAGTGTCGCCCTTGACCACGCCGGGGTTGACATCACGCTTATCGAGAGATAATGCCAGTGCGCTTACGGCAAAGATGCCGCTCAGCAGTAGTCTCCATATAGATAACATGATGTAGTATGTTGGTGAAGTATCCTTCCTGAAGAGCAGACCGGACAGACAGCCGTGATACCGTGGGGCGTATGCACCTCCTTTTGTACGTTCGCCGCCACGGCATTGTCCTCGCATGACCTATGGAACTCCAAACATAGCCATCCCCTCAATAACACTGAAACGCTGATCATGGCCAAGCATTGAAAGTCATGCCCGCAGCCCGCGCCTCTTTCGTCGTCGGAGAAATTGTGTCCTTGGTCCGCAAGTGGCAGGTCCTCAATCAGCCCTAGTCTAGAACCAGAAGGCGAATGCCTGCATCTCGCTAAACGCTCCTAAAATTCAGCTATACTGCTTGGCACTGTGATGATAGACGTTAGCGTGTGCTAGCGTCTACTAGCGTGTACAGATCACTGTATATACAGCCGCCTTTAAGTTACCCTAAGTACTTGGATTTAGGGTCACGCCTTCGAGCGTTTCTGCGCTTACGCACGGCGTGAGACGATACTTCGCTCCATTCGCTTTGTTGACAACCCGGTATCAAGCTGGGTACCTAGGTAGATTAACCGTGTCTTTGCCCTCATTGCGGGAGGTGGGGGACAGCTCCCGGATCTCTACTCTCAGCCAGGGACTCACATCAAACCACGGAAGATCTTCGTGATCACCAACACACTTTCTGACGAAGCAAGATTGATTATATCCAAATATCAGGCTGAATGCCTTCGGTTTCGAGACAAGGAGATCTCCATGTCATGATCTTCGCTCAACGAGGAAGGGTTGAGAACGGCGACATCCACAGGATCGATCATGTGGAACTCAACGGGATGACACAGATCCATGGCCAACCCTCGGCATCTTCTGCGACCTGTAAATGCTACATGGTCATTTGTCCCGCATCGCTCGCAACCAGGACTGGAGTTTCTGGTGTCAAGGTGGTCACAAACATGGCGTTGGGCGGACCGCAAAGTGCCAAAACTTGCTGCGATTGGCTAGGATGCTGCATGAAGTACACCTCAAATTGGCTCCGTGCATCCGAAGGAATCGAGGACTCAGGAAGCGCACTGGCATATGCTAGGAAGGATTGCCGTTGGAGCGAAGCGTTAAACAATGGCTGGACCACAGTGTCTTGAAGGAGATCGTCACCGGAGCCTTCTGGTTGGCATTCGGCCCGATGCGTATCTGCTGGCCATTTGATCTGAGGCCTAGATGGTAGTTGGCGCTTAGGTTTCAATATACTTTGCTATGTCGTGCTGGCGATGACCTACAAGAGGTCCTCTTAAATCCACCAATGATGGTGGCACCACCCCATGGGCACGACAGCTAAAGTCTGTTACGAACAAGAAGGATACGAACTGCTCGGCCATCACGTCGAGGTCGCCTCTCAAGCGGGTTTGATCTGCCAGAGACCTGCGGGTGATGCCAAGGTGGTCTTCAGCGGCGCTAGCACTCTTGGCGAAGCCTTTACGCTGTCACTAGACAGGCCAAGCAAACGGCATGAAGTGTAATGGAACATATCAATGGAGCCTTCTTGTCTTACTCCAGGTCAGTGTAGGGCAACGTCAAATGACCTCTTGAGACCAGACGTTCGGCATGTGGAGTTGTAAGGGTATATTACAAACAAGCATCGGAAGCCGGTGGATGAGCACTGAGGTTGCCAGCCGCCCTCTCTGCTGTATTACTCACACGTTGTTCCCTCTAGCTTCATTAATTAATGTGTGAGAGCGGAATGGAAGTCTAAAGCGTGGGATCATGCTATTTGCCACAGAAACTGAACTATCACATCACTGCAGCTATCCCCTCATACCACACGCCCTGTTTGCCCTTCTACTCTTGCTCCCGGAAGTTGTACTGGTCTTCCATCGACATGATGACAAAGGAATCTTCTCGCGGTCCCTGAGCGTGCTCTCGGTCGCACTTCTCGAGCGCACTCCCGATGGTCATACTGTCTTCCGAATGTCTGGACTGCTTCACAACAAGACGCACAATAGTGTTGAAATCTTGCAGCAAGCGACGAACCTTTTCCTCTGGGACGATGTGCTGGTCGTACACCATCCTAACGTCAAGGCCAAGCAGAACACCGCTCTTGATCTCCATAGAGATATCCACGCTCAGCGGCATATCGTCTTCGCTGAAAGGCGATAGAGGTTTGCGTCGCAAGCCGAGAGACTCGCCTACTTGCTTGCCGTATAGCTCAGAAGGATGGACGACGACTTGCACCGCTCCTGCACATGCGGCAGCGGCGTCTTCATGCACCTCGGAGATGTTCTCCCACCCGAAGTGCTCGAAGGAATTGATGCGACGAGATTGTGCAGCGACATGATGCAGGTAGTCGTCTAGCGTGGCATCTTTTCCTGGTAACATGTTGATGCGCAGAGGCACGAAGGTCATGGTAGGGCCTGCGATGTCTTCGATCGTAGGCAAGGACACTGACGTGCGGCCCATGGACACGAGCTTAAACACGATATCTTCGGCCTGCTGATGCTGGTGGAATGCGAGGCCAAGGGCGCCATAGACGATTGTTGCGGAACTCAAAGCTTTGGACTTTGCAGCACGTTGGCCAATGTCGTCGGAGAAGGAGATTCGATGGCAGAGGGCGCGATCAATGCATCCCCGACTCGATGGGGGGATGATGGGGTTAGTCTTGACACCAACCAGCGACTTCTTCCAGAACTCAGCCGACAAAGCTGCGTCCTGCTGTTGCAAAGCGTTGATGAAGTGCTTGTAAGAAGAAGATTGCTGACCGAGTGTACTTTTCGAGTCTTCGGCGCACGAGTCCCGTCTGTTCGTATTGTATGTCTCTTCCAAGCATTCGAAAATCTTTGTCAGAGTTGGAACGTCGTATAGTGCATGATGCAATGCCAGGACGAAGTACCGTTTCGAAGGCCTATTAGTGAGCCTGGTGTGTTCTTTGACAAAAGCAGCGCGACAGAGCCGTTGTCCGGTGGAGAATGGCGTGTCTCTGTCAGAGGCACAAAACTTGCCCACGGACGCCATTGTCGCGTGAATGACAGGCGCATAGGACTGTACCACAGCTTGCAACCACTTACCGTTGCTCTCGAATATGCGTGTCCTTAGAATGTCAAAGGCATCTACGACTCCATTCCAGGCTGTTTCCAGGCGATCAAGATCCAGGTCCTCAGGGATCTCGAAGACGTTGTAGAGCCAGAAAGCTCCTCTGCGTTGCAGTGTCCTCCTGATGAGGCCGACTTGCACCGATGTGCATGGGTAGACGTCTTCAACCTCGCAGGGATCAATGAAGCACTTTTCTGCTGCTAGACACTTCAGTTCCTCAACAGTAGCAGGCGAGTTTGTGCCCATGAGCGAGAATGGCTCAATATCTTTTGACGTGGTGTCTCCGCTTCCCGCTGTAGACTCAAGTAACGACGCCAGCTGCGCAAGGGATGGATTGTTGTAGATATCCTGAACGGCTAAGGTGAAGCTGGCGGAGCGTGCAAGAGATGCAAGCTTCATCGCCGCAATAGAGTCGCCTCCAAGCTGGAAGAAGTCGTCATCAATGCCAATTTGATCACGTTCGACGCCCAGGACTGAGCACCACATGTTGCGAAGCGTCTTCTCTGTGGCTGTACGTGGCAGCTGCATTGCTTTGTCGGCCGAAGCTACAAAATCACTCAGCTGTGCAAAATCCATCTCGTGGATCAATTGGCGCAGATGATTCCGGTCCGTCTTTGCAGAAGCACTAAGTGGCATGCTGGACACTGGGACGAAGAAAGTGGGCACCATATGTTTGGCGAGCCGGTGCGAGAGCATAGCTCTCATCTTGTCCACAGTCTGTTTAAAACGATGCAAGAGGTCGCTGTCTTCGACCAGGGCAGCATTCGCTCGATCCTCTGATTGCGCACAGCTGATGAAGGCGACCAGACGAGCATCGCCAGAGTCCTGTGGGTTTCGGACCATTTCCACAGCCACTTCTGGTTCCGATTGGTGTTCGGCAAGCGTGGCACGAATATGATGCTCAACTTCACCTACTTCAATCCTCTGTCCGTGTAATTTGACCTGGCCATCCTTCCGTCCCAGAAATTGCACTCGGCCGTCAGGCAGCCACCGAGCCAAGTCGCCTAGTCTGTATACGCGGCTACGTTTGTCGGGGGGTGAAAATGGCAACTGCTTGACAAATGCGGCTTGCGTCTTTTCCGGATTCCGGTAGTACCCTGCTGCGACATTGGGGCCTTCAACCACCAATTCACCGATCGTACCGATCGGCATGAGCTTTAAGTGGTCTTCTGGATCAACTATCCAGGTCGCACAGCCTACAGACCAACCAATATCCGAACCATCGTCTTGCTTCGTGAAGTGCGGATGAGCATGGCACCAGATCGATGTCTCAGCTGGACCGAAACTGTTAATAAGGTGAAGCCGAGGGGCCCAAGTCTCAACGTTGGAGATAGTCGCAGTCTCACCGCCAAAGACGAGTGTCCTCAAAGTGGGTACGTCGTCAGGATTAAGCAAAGATGCAAGACTTGGCGTCAAGAAAGCCCAATCCACCCGCATACGTTCCATGGCAGAGGCCAGGTCGTTCATCCGTTCTTCATCAGAAGGTATGCATACAGTTGCACCTTGACTGAGAGACGTGAAGATCTCTCCCATGCTCACATCCGAGGTGTAAGCAGTGAATTGGAGGTTCCTCGATCCTCGACGGTAGCACAAAGTCTCCGCATGACCTTTGATGCTGCTTGTGAAGGCAGTGTGATCTATCATGATCGCCTTCGGTTTGCCCGTGCTTCCACTAGTGAAAAGTAAGAAGGCCAGGTCGCTAGGCGATACCTCAGCGGCACCATTTATGCCTTCGAGTTGTTCGAGCTGGGTAGACGGGCCCACGCAGAACCACCGATCGCATACCTCTGTTGCCAAGGAGCGATGCATTTCGCTACATATGACGAACTCCGCGTCTATGTCTTGAATGAGACTGCGAAGTCGATCAGGTGGGTGTGCAGGGTTAAGAGCAGCGTAGGCCGCGCCAATCTTGAGAACAGCCATCATGGTTATGACCGTCCACAGGCTCTTCTCGAAAAGCAATGGTATCCTAGCTCCTGATCGCAAGCCAAGATGAGACCACAGGTGACCAGCAAGGCGATCAGACCAATCGTCTAATTCCTTATATGTGACAGACCCTTCGAAGGAGACCAGTGCTTCGGCTGTTGGTTGCTGCTTGGCTCGTGCCTTGACTAGTTCGTGAATCAAAGTCTGCTGAGCATCAGGCACGACTGAGTTCCAGGTATACATCTCTTGAACCTCCTCTTCGGGTACGAGATCAAGCTCTGCTACCGTCTGTTGGTGGCTGTTGCTCATCTGGTGTATGACATGGTGCATCTGACCGAGGAAACGCTCTGCCTGTCGTACCGGAACGACACGATCATCAAAGGTTGCTTTCAGGCATATGTCTTCGCCTGTCTGTACGGCTTCGATGACTAGGGCACTACTGAGAAATCCACTGCTGGGCGCCAGATCCGTCCGTTCGTGCATCAGAGACCTTTCTCCGGTCGTGATTTCTGATTGAGGGGGATCAACTTGTACGACAAGGAGACTTTGCGCGTCAATAGAAGCCAACGCACTTGCGTTGTGGCGTCTGATATTTTGCATACCTTCCTGTTCGTGCTCAAGCATCTGAGCAGATGTGGTCTGGATATCCGCCAGCAGATCTTGAATGACTTTGCTTCGGTTGAGAGTGATACGGACAGGCACAGTAGCAAGCGTTGGCCCTCCAACAAGTTCGGCGGACAGATCTCCAAGGACTCGACCGTGGACAGTGGAGGCGTATATCACGTCCGTGGAGTGAGCATATGCACCAAGAAGCAGGCCGAAAGCCGCCCGGGCCAGCGTCGCAAATGTGAACCCATGAAAGCCGCTAGATGGTTGCTTTCTGATCATCTCTCGCCTCTTAGTTGATGACGGTCGGAAATCCGGTGTGGGTAACTCAGGCCAGCATGTGCGAGACGCGCCTCTGAGGTAGTCTCTCCAGAACTTCCGACTACTTTTCACGTCCCGGTCCCCTAAGTGCTTGATGAAAGCATTATATGGAGTGACTGGTAGTGACGGAAGGGCAGAATAGCTACGACTGACTGCAGACAACAAAAGGACTAACATCCATCCGTCGTATACAGCATGATGTGCTGTGAAGACAAGTTGACGAGGAGCCGCATTTGAAGGCGCCACGATCGCAAGCCTGATCATAGGATCCCCTAGACGTATTCGGTCCTCACGATCTGCAACAAGATACTGGCTGAGATCTTTCGACTCACGCCATGATGGATTATACGCTATCACAGCCTGCATCAAGCGAGATGGCTCGCCGTCCATGGTCAGATGGAACAGTCGTGTCCGCAAAATGGGCCATTCTCTGATGACCGCTTCCCACGCTGACTTGAAACGTTGCATGTCCAGATCGTCAGGAAGGTCGAACACGATCTGCGCAATGTAGCTTCCTCTTTCATCTTGCGAAAGCGCCATTAATCCTTCTTGCAGAGGCGAACAAGCATATATGTCTTGGATGTCGTCTTGTTCCACCATCAACTGCACAGAAGCATTTGCCACACTGGTTCGTGTGAAGTCCTCAGACTGTAGCATGCTGAATGGTGCTATATCTTGCGAGAGGTAATTGCAGTCGTGTGCACCGATAACACCTTGTTTGCATGGTTCTGCAGCTGCCATGGCAAGGCCTTGCAAAGTAGGATGCTGGAAAACGTCTTCGACAGTCAAATGAACGCCATCTTTTCTTGCCAGCGAGACGACCTTCATCGCCGACAAAGAGTTGCCGCCGATCTTGAAGAAATTGCTCTGGACATCAAGACTCATCTCTCGCCCAAGTGCTTGAGACCAGATCCGGGCGATGACAAGTTCCATGATTGCTGTAGGCGCTTGCTTGGCAGAAATATCGAAGTCCAGATTGCCGATCTCCTCAGCAGAGAGCATCGATGAGAATAGCTTCAGCTGCTTACGGTCGGTCTTCGCAGAAGCGGTTAAAGGCATGTCACGAAGCGATATGTATGCCTTTGGAACCATGTGGCTGGGAAGTATGTCAGCCAGCGGCTTATGGAGTCCCTGTATAGCCTTTGACACCCCTTCGTTGCTGCTCAGAAGCACAGTGGACTGTTCGCTCTGGCCATGGTCTATGCTGGCTCTGCGAGTCTGAAAGGCCGAAGATTTGCCACCATCCCTCGGCGCAATGAACGCAGCAAGCATGTGAGGAGAGCCTGGTGGATGCGGCGTGATGACGTCGACGGCGAATAGTAGATCATCGGGAATATGTTTGCGAATTTGGTGCTCAATCTCGCCCAATTCTACACGCAGGCCATTGAGCTTGACTTGATGGTCATTCCGTCCCAGGAATTGTACCATGCCGTTTGGAAGGAATCGAGCCAGATCGCCTGAGCGATACAGTCGCATGGATTTCCGCCCAACTGCTGTCATCCATAGAGGATCGTGAACGAAGGTCTTGGCGGTTTTCTCAGGCTCGTTGAAATATCCAGCCGCAACATTAGGCCCTTCGATCAGCATTTCGCCCACCGCGCCAATTGGGAGTAAGCGATTGTAATCTGTCGGGTCCGTGATCCAGGTGGCATCTCCGAGACTGTAGCCTATGTTGCTACCGACATCTCCTGGCTCGACTGCACGCGGCATGCAATGAGTCCATATAGAACACTCTGCTGGACCAAAGCTGTTGATCAAATGTAAGGCCGGACCCCACGTATCGAAGTTTTGCTGAGAGGCCGTTTCTCCTCCGAATACCATTGTACGAAGTCCTGGGACGTCAGCTGGCTGCAGCAGGGTTGCAACGCTGGGAGTGAAGAATGCCCAGTTCACTCTCAGGTCATTGATAGCACCAGCAATATCGTTCTTACGGTCCCAATCAGACGGCACGCACACACAAGATCCCATTGCAAGCGAGGTGAAGATCTCACCTATACTGACATCGGAGGTGTATGCAGTGAATTGGAAATTGCGAGATCCAATACCTGTCGAGAATCGCAAAGCTTTGGAATGTCCCCGTATGCTACTTGAGAACGCTCGGTGAGGTATCAAAATGGCCTTGGGAGTACCTGTGGATCCGCTGGTGAACAGCACAAATGCTGTAACGTCGGATCCGAAAGTGAGTTCCTTGCTCACATCGTCCATTCGAGGCTGTTCATTGATTGTTGTCATCGTCTTTGGGGTGAGGGCAAACGCACGGCTCCCCAACTGCACAGCAAGACTTTGAGTCTCAGCATTACAAAGGACGAACGGATGATCCATGCCGCTGATCAAACCTTTGAGTCGATCGGAAGGGTGGCTCGGATCAAGAGCAACATTCGCGCCACCAGCCTTCAGCACTGCAAGCATGGCGACGATGGTGAGTCCACACTTTTCGAAAAGAAGTGGAACGAACATTCCAGGTCGAAGGCCCATGCGGCGGAGTGCGCGAGCGAGCTTCTCCGCTGTATCGTTTAGCTCGCAGAATGTCCATTGGCCGTCCCGAGCGCAGACAGCTGCATCGTATGGCCGGTTCGCAACACGCTCCTCAAATAGATCGTGGACTCTCCGATCCAAAGGCTCCTCAACGTTGTTGCTCCATTTGATAAGCTCCTCCAAGTGCTCCCTGGGTGTGTGATCAATGTCTTTTGTGAGGAGACCGGGCTCGTCACATGAAGCACATATTTGCGCCATGACATGCTTGTAGTGTGAGAGGAGCCTGCCAGCCTGTGGTTCCTCGATCAACAAAGGATCGTATCGAATGGTGACTTGGGCAAGCTCATCTTGGACGAGAACGTCAATCTCGATAGCGTGCCTGATGATGGCTGGTCTTATCTGTGCCGCCCGCGAGAACGGTCCCTCCATTCGCTCATTCGGAAGAGATCGGTGTACCTTGACGAGGGACTGAAATTGACAAGAAGCTTTGCAACCGCCGCCGAACCCCGAGATTGTCTTGATACTGGATCCAGTGTAGGTTTCCTGGCTTGCTTTGCAGCTTTTCACATTTTTCATGAGTTGGCAAATTGTGGTATCTCCTTCGCCAAGTTCAATACGCTGCGGGAGTAAGGCTGATGGCACTGCATCAAAAAGATCGGATCCGCTAGGCTGGCATTGGCGCAGCACTCCAAAGCTGACGTCTGTAGACTGTTCATATACACCTAATACAAGGGCCCAGGACACCTCAAAAGCCACAGAACCAGACGAATCATGGATACCGGAAACCCCTGGCATGTTCCAGGTGGCCGAAACACTTGCTTCAACTGAAGGGCGATACCCCATGGATGTCCCGGGAAAGGAGGATCCTGTGAAAGTACCAAGAGTATTTCTCCAGAAGCCTTCATCTCCAGCTCCAATTGCGATTGGGACGCTTAGAACAGGTGGACCCGCCATGTCAAGAACGCATTCGATCTCGCCGGTCGTCAGATTGTCAAGTTGTCTTGCGAATTCGTGGACGCCCTGCTCATCGCAAAGCGCATTCGCGATGGTCACGATAACATGGCTTATGGTATGTTGTGTTCGATCGCGGATCGAAGTTATGCGAATGAGCGGCTGCCCATACGTGAATCTTGTTTCGCGATCTTTATTGATTGATGCCTCCAGATCATCGGATTCTAAGGCTATGATCTCTGTCGACACTATCACTTCGTATATCGACAGGGGGTCGCTTTCAAACTCTTGAGTATCCAGGCGCGCGGTTGCTGGGATCTGGATGAAGCGTTTTCTGAGTCGAGTCGCCTTTGCGACAAGGCGACGAATCCGTTCCATCGCAGATATCTGCTGGGGTATCTGTGCGAGATTTAATATGATCTGATGATTATTTGCCTCTTCTTTGCACTCTCTGAATAGATCTCCTTGCACCGCACTGGACTCATAGACGTTCTCAATCTGTGCCTCCGTGACGCCGCATTCTACCGCCGCGTGCCTGTAAAGACTGCTGCGAGACACATCAATTGGAGTCGTTGACAATTCCATGGTCTGACGTGGGGATCCTAGGTGGGTTTCAATGTCTCTTAACACTCCGTTAGGGAACATTGAGAGAGCTTGCATGACTTGCTCCAATTGCGAGGCAATCTGAACCACCTGTTCGGCCCGCAGTAAAGCGCTGTCATATGAATGATGCATACGGAGATGATCCTTATCGCGCGAGAATAATTCCAAGACCAGTGGATAGTCTAGCGGCTCCGGCTTGTCCGCTTCATCACAGGTGAAATAGTCGCTGGTGTGATGTGCATCGTCGACTTGCACATTGACCAAGGTGCGAAATTCGCATGCTTTCGCCTGGTCTGGGCCTAGACTCTGGATGTTCGCAAGTCCAACTTGCTCGAAGCTGCAAGCTTCAACAGCATCCATAGTCACCTGCTGAAGGAGCTGCGTTACTGTCATGTCAGGCGACAAGTGTGTGCGAACTGGAGAAGTCGCAATCGCTGGTCCAACCATTTCACCGCACCCTTCTACGGGCGCATACCTGCCACCACCAATTGCACCAAAGATGACGTCCTCTGAGTGCTCGTAGCTGCTGAGTAAGAATGCCCAAGCAGCTCGAAAGATGTTTGGGGTGGTGAAAGACGAATTTGGACGTGGCCGTTCTATGACTTGCCTGTGCTGGCAATCTGTGTAGTGTGTCGTACGCTCTGCGTCAGGCATATATGGGAACAAGGGCTGCCGTGCTTTCGAGAGTTTTGTTTGCCAGAATGTTGCCCAAGCTTCTTCTTGTTGGCGCACCCGTAAGGTGTGCTCAACGAAGGACGCGTAGTTGGGAGGAGTAGGCAGAGTATTCAAACCAGACATACTATCAGCGAGATGTTGAAGCACCAGTCCGACTGAGGTCATGTCGTAAGTAGCGTGGTGGGCGTGCCAAATTAGCCAGACTTTCCCGCTGTCTTCAGCTACAATGACTTCGAATTTCGTAAGTGGTTTGCCTAATGTCATCTCTGGCCTTCGGGCATTTGCATCGAACCCATTAATGGAGTTAACGAGATTAACGCCAACTCGCAATGGGCTCGAAAGCACCACTTGCACGAAGCCATGGTCGGCTGACGAGACAAATGCTGTGCGCAAGATCGGCAGCTTTCGGGCGACTCTTGCCACGGATTCTGCAATGGCGTTTGTTGAGGTCGATGCTGAAACTTCGATCAACCAAGACGACAAGTAGGCTCCCGATACGTGAAGTGAGCGAGCCATAAGCCCTGCTTGTAGTGCTGTAACCGGGTAGACATCCGCAATCTCCTCAATAGGTACGTGGCATTGTTCACTGGCAGTTTGACGTACTGCAGCATGGTCACAACCAGCGAACGCGAATGGTTGCAGTGGTACTGCTGAAGTGGGTAATGGCGGCTCGTCTGAGAGATCCGGCGATGCAGTGGACCGTTTGGCTAAGTCAGCAAGAACGGGCGCTTCAAAGACACTCTGCCGCAAGATCGTCACGCCTCTCCGGCTAGCGAACAGGACCAGCTGTGCAGTTGCTAGTGAGTCGCCACCTAGCTGAAAGAAGTGTGATGTCGCATCTATGTCCTCAATGTCAAGATCAAGGACGTCGCTCCAGATTTGTCGAAGGACTTCCAAGGTGTTGACTTTGACAGGAGGTGAAAGGTTCGGAAGGCCATTTGACTGATCTAGAAATTCTGGAGGGCCCATGGCTTTGTTTGTGGATGAATGTGATGGTACGTTGATGCAAGAAATGCATTTGAGATGTTATAGCATTCCGTTCTACAGTGCGATGGCCGTCGCTGCGAGCACGGACGCAAGACGAACACGGCATATCGCTCGTGCACATCAAGAGCGATGACATAGCTCGCAGCTCTTGATAGTGGGACGAGTGTGTTTCCGAGGATGGAAAATGGTCGCTGTGGTGTCGGTGGTATAGCCAGGTGGTGCCACTGCGATTTGGTGGCGGTGGTGCCACGAACGACGACGACGATCTCTCCACGCTGGACTTGGCACGTGATCAGCATGACTTCACGCGAACACTGCGCTCAGTGGCACAACCCGTAAGCAGACGACAATACAATGCTTTTTGGGCATTGTTGGCAATGCTCACGAGGCGGTGCGGGCGAAGATCCCGATGCAGACGCCACCCTATGGTATACGCTGCTCCCAGGCTCTTTTTTGACAACATGCTCGCCATCACCAAGATCGCGCCTCGTCTGCTTTTGGCGCGCACATCGCTACTCGACCATCAATTTGTTTCGCCATGCCTACACTTCGTCTAGGCGATACACAGCCTGTTCTCGCCGTCTGGGGCGGGCTGGGCTTCACTCGACGTCCTTTGAAAGAGCTTCGCGACCTTCTTGCTCTGCATCGCGATGATCTCGCACCCTTCGTGCGCCACTGTAGCTCCATTCTTAAATCTTTGGCACAACAGACGACTAGCGAGGATGGTGCCAAAGCGTCGGATGTGCAGAACGACCTTTTCGGCTTCGTCAAAGACCCTACCCGACGTATGCCGCCAGCGACTTCACTCTCTCCTGAAGTCAATAGCGCCATCACCACGATTCTGCAGCTCACACGCTATGTGTTGTTATGTCAGCGGTCAGGCAAGTCGCCTGGGGACGTGGCTCGGTCGTGCACTGCATTCGCTGGACACTCGCTTGGCATGATGGTAGCTTTCGCTATGGCTGCTGCTGACTCGTGGGCTTCGCTTTACGACCTTGCCGAGTTCTCCGTCAGAAGTGTATACTGGAGTTGTCGAAGTGCAGCCCAGGTGTGGGATGCTAAGATGCGAATTCCCGCTGCGGCCGTATCTGAGAGCATCAGAACTGGCCAGGGCACACCTTCACCTATGCTTTCGATCACTGGTCTAGAGCGATCTGTGGTGTGCGACGCGATCGATGACCTCAACAAGGGCATCTCGACGGAGAGAAGGCTGTACTTGTCGTTGATCAATGATTCATCCTCCTTTGTCGCTTCTGGTTGTCCAGAAGCACTTCTTGTGCTTGCCGAGCGGTTGCGTGCCAGATCATGCCAGTCCGCATGCGCTTCTGAAGACGCACAAACTGCACGTCCTTCCCGAGAGAACGGCTTTTCTGTCCAATTTCTGACGAACGAAGCACCCTACCACTGCCCACACGTGCTACCAGCCCTTGAGCGCATTCAAGAAAAGCTAAAGCGCTACAAAATGCGCAGAAGCCAGCTCTTAGTACCTATCCTGGGTCTGGAAGCGATCTATCTGGACCTTGAATCTCATGACGACGACATGATCCCGCTCATGACCAAGCTCATCATGTCAACCAGCGTGAACTGGGTAAAGACGATAGAGATGGTACCTGGGCGTTGGCAGATTTTGGATCTTGGTCCTGGTGGCATCAATGGCATCGGGAGTCTCATCAATCGAATGAAGGCAGGGACCAGCTCTTCCATATTTACCGTGGGACCGACGGATGGTTCCTTTGGTGGCTCAGAGGCTCCACTGCTTTCCCATACTGGCGATGACTCTGGCAGCCTGAACTATGAACACATTGAGTTTGGAGAGCGCTGCTCACCATCGCCACCCAGAGCCATCGCTCTGACAACGAAGATGAAAGACCTAATGAGACTGCCTCGGATCCTCGTTGCCGGAATGACGCCGACCACATGCGATGTTGATCTTGTTGCTGAGATCACAAATGCGGGCTTCTATGTCGAGTTCGCCTCCGGTGGTTACAATGATGCGATCTCTCTCGCCACCGCGCTTCGTCATCTAGCCAAGAAAATTTCCGCCGGAAGCTTCATCAATGTCAACATCATCTACGCAAACCCGCGCGCTCTGACTTGGCAGATCCCCCTACTGGTATCACTCGTTCGTGAAGGCTGCCCAATAGGTGGCCTGACCGTCGGCGCTGGCGTACCAGACACACTCGTCGCCGGCGAGTACATTCAATCGCTCGAACTGTCCTACATTGCTTTCAAGCCATCCACGCTAGCGGCCATCCACAACGTGTTGGTAATCGCTAGGCTACATCCGACCCTCCCAGTCCTCTTGCAGTGGACTGGTGGTAGATCCGGCGGCCACCACTCCATGGAAGACTTCCACGAGTCTCTGTTGCAAAGCTATCAGGAAATCAGAGCTGTTGATAATGTCATCCTCATCGTCGGGAGTGGGTTTGGTGACGTTGAAGGGTCATGGCCTTATATCACCGGCGAATGGTCTCAAGCATTTGGCCGCCCCACCATGCCCTGCGATGGCATTCTTGTTGGGACTGCCATCATGAGCGTCCTCGAAGCCAAGACTAGCCGTCAAGCCAAGGAGGCAATGGTATCGGCTTCAGGCGTCTCCGACTGTGACTGGAAAGGGACCCTCAAGAAGTCTACCGGAGGTGTCGTCTCAGTCATCTCACATCTGGGTGAGAACATGCACGTCGTTGCAACCCGAGGTATGCAGCTGTGGGCTGATCTGGATAAGTCGCTCTTCCACAAAAGCAAGAAAGAGATGGTCAAGAAGCTTCTCAGCGATCGGACCTATTATATCAACCGGCTTAATGGCGACTTCCAAAAAGTCTGGTTTCCGTTCAATTTCGCCACAGGCCAGGCTCTGGAAGACTTGGAGGACATGACTCATCTCGACGTTCTTAAACGCATGTTGGACCTGCTACGTCCGTCGACCAAAGTTGGATGGACTCATCCCAGCTATGAGCACGTATTCAATGACTTTCTGATGCGCGCATTAGAACGCACAAAAGACGACGTAAAATTGCGGAAATCAGATCAGCAGAGCCATCACGAATTCCTGGAAGACATTGCTTTAGCAGCGCCGGAGCTAAGTGTTACTCTATTAGCATTGGAAGACGCCCACTTTCTGGTGGAGATATGCCGGCGTCAAGGCCAAAAGCCTGTGCCTTTCATCCTGGTCTTTGACGAACAATTCAGTGTAGACTTCAAGAAAGATCCACTGTGGCAAGCTGAAGCCTTGGAATCAACTTATCACAACGATGTCGACCGGGTCTGCATACTTGCTGGACCTGTGGCCATTAGACATTGTAAGGAAGTCAATGTCCCGGTTCGACAATTTTTAGACACCATCAACAGCGGCTACAATGATCGCCAGATCGCCTTGGAAAGTGACGCTGAAGTGTCATACCTGCAATCTCAGCTCTACGGAGAAGCAGCTCGAGTCAAGGATATCAATGCCTACAACATCCAGGTCGATGAGAGCCAGATCAAATTGTCGACTGACACCACTGAGACCTTGCCGAACGAGCGCTGGCTGCTACTCTTGGGAGCCAAGATGTGCACACCAGGTGAGCGATTCTTCGGCACCAAGAAATTGGCCAGCTTGGGCCGAGCTACTCCAAACCCGATTGGAAATTTGTTTGCTGCATATCCTGGGGCAACAGTTGACTTCTCGTCGCCTATTCAAAGTCAAGGTGCATCAGTGGCGCGATACCGATGTGGAACTGCAAATGCAAGGCTCACCGTCGCGGGAAATGATATTGCACTGGAGATCCGCAGCGACTGCACCCAAGATCGACAGCCAGCAGCTTACACTCTACACTTCAACTACGACGAAGGCCTGTCGTCCATTGTTCCGGTCGGCGAGGGAAGCTTGACAAGACTTCATGATTTCTACACAAGATGCCTTTTTGGTCGGAATAGCGTAAAATCACTGAGAACCAATCCGATGGATAGAGGCAGCGTTGTTGTCTCTCGGAACGAGGTCGATGCATGGCTTAGAGCTGTGATCGGTGGTGACTCCCCTTCAGCTGACGGGCACTCGCTTTCCACCGCGGTACCCATCGAATACGGAACAATCATGGGCTCACTGTCATGGGGACAAGTTTTCAAGCTTCCCTGGGACGTCTCGAAGCTGTTGCACATGCACACTGCCGTCAGAGTCGGAGAACGCCAGGCGCCGTTGCAGATAGGCGATCAAGTGGCCATGCACATAGAGAAAACCTCAGTGCGTCAGCGCGACTCTGGCGTGGAAGCACATTTTCATATGACCTTTCACAGGAATTCTGAGCTCATGATGGACCTTGACTATTCCTTCGTGGTATTAAATCAGGAAGTTCCGGCATCGCAGTGCTTCGAAACAGAACAGGAAAGCCAATGGACCATGGTCCTTCGAACAGACATCGACAAGCAAGCCTTGCTTTGCAAGTCTTGGATTCATCCTGTTTGTTCCTCCGACATTCCTACTGGACAAAAGCTCCGGTGGAATCTGCGACGAGAAGTGTGCTGTCTGGCAGGTGAGTTGACCGAACGGGTAACAGGCGAGGTTGAAGAACAACGCGCGGCGGAGGACGGTCAGGCAAGGCTTTTAGCGCACATCAAGTATGCTGCACCAGCTTCCACTTCGGCCAAAAATCCAGTGCTCAAGTACCTCGAACGGGCTGATGCCGCTCGTACAAGCCAGCCGGTGCATCTTCCGGTCGAAAAGCTTTTGCTAGATAAGGATGGAAAGCCGTTCAGATTTAAGGTGCCCGACAACAGCATCCAGTATGCGGAAGCCAGCGGCGACTACAATCCGATACACACCACGCCTTCGTTTGCCCGCTATGCAGGTTATGATCAGCCGATCTACCACGGTAATCACACGACTGCACTGGTACTTGCGGCTATACGTCGAGAGGTACCTGGCGCATCTGCTGACACGATCCGCGCATACACGACAGAAAACAGGGCTGTAGTTTATCCTGGTGATGTGCTCATCACGACTGTCAAACATGTTGCCATGGAGTCCGGTCAGGCGATTTTGAAGTACGAGGCTCGGAACGAAGAGAGTGGCGACGTTGTTCTTACGGGTACTGTCACTCTGAGCAAACCATCGTCGGCAATCTACTTCACTGGACAAGGTAGCCAGCACCCGGGTATGGGCCTGGATCTTGCCACCGAGAGCAAAGTCTGCCGCGCTGTCTGGCAGGATGCGGACAATTACCTCGAGCAGAACTGGGGTATTACATCACTCATCGGCCACATAGATGCTTTCAAGATGCTAACCATGCATGACAGGCTTCTCCATCAGCAAAGTGGTCAAGGACAATCCCAAAAGACTGACTGTCCACTTCGGCGGAAACCAAGGTAAGAAGATTCGTGGCAACTACCTACGAATCCAAGAAATGGTCGACTCTTGCCCGAATGCGGGAGGCACGCGCGTTTTCGACAATCTCGAGAGTAACTCCCGATCATACACCTTCCAAAGTGACGACGGCTTGCTCAGTATGACACAATTCGTGCAGCCAGCACTCCTTGTACTTGAGAAAGCTGCATTCGAGCATTTGAAGTCTTGCGGACGTATCAACCCCGAAGCGGCATTTGCTGGGCACTCGCTTGGAGAGTTCTCGGCGCTCTGTTGCATGACACCTTTCATGCGCTTGGAGTCAGCATTAAAGACGGTCTTTATCCGCGGGATTTTGATGCAAGCTGCAGTACCACGCGACGCACAGGGCCGCAGTGGCTATGCAATGGTTGCTGTTGATCCTAGCCGCATTAGTGCAGGTAAGCTCGGTTGTCCAGTCTATCGTACTCACTTTCCCGAACTTCCACTGACTGTTCGCAATTCAGACTGCGAAGAATCTCACATCGTCACTGTGATAGATCACATACGCACGAAACTAGGCTTCCTGATTCAATTGGTCAATCTGAACGTCTCCAGTCGTCAATACGTCTGCGCAGGCGACAAGCGAAGTCTGGAAGTTTTGCAGAAGGTGACAGACCGACTGCATGCTGAACCTAGACTTCTCGACTCTTCAGATGCATTGATGCGGGTGATTTCTGCCGAGTGCGAAGCAGTGCGAGGCTCGACTGTCACGACAAAGGTTCTGCTTCGAGGCAAAGCAACAGTCCCTCTCAGTGGCATCGACGTGCCTTTCCACTCGCAATTGCTGGCTTCCATGAAGGGATTGTTTCGCTTGACATTGGAAGATAGCATCGACAAATCGGCAGTTCGGGCTAACGAGCTCAAGGGGAGATGGACACCGAATGTTACGGGGACACCTTTCTCTACTGGACGAGATTACGTGGAGAGCGTGCAAAAGCTCACAGGCTGTCAAAATCTCTTACGGTGGGCTTCCGAGAGCTCAGTTACAATGCCACAGGTCAATTGAGGTAGTTTGACAAAGGCGTTTCCAAGAAGTTTATAGATGTGTTAAATCATGGAAAATCAAGATTGGATACTGTTTGATCTCGCTACTTGTCGCTTTGCCTCCAATTGCACCTTTTGAACGAGCTTAGCCTTCGTCAGGTGATGTGTATGGATTACTCGCAAGATCACACAACACCATCTCATTGAGTCCTTCAGCGTCATATTCACGGCATTCATGTTTGGTCGCATAGCAAATATAAAGGAGAACAAATTTGCTATGCGACCAAAAGGATGATCAGTCCGCCAACCCATCGATTGAGCACTATATCCAGAATTGGCAGGTAATGTCCGACCAACCGCCAAAGATCGTCCCTGGATTCTACGTTAGTCAATTCCGGCTAAAATATAACTGAGAGCACTGTTCCATTGTACGATCGTGCTGATAACAATTGTACACTGTTTCACTCCAGACCAATCTTGACGTCGACCTGCTTCTAAGAATGACAAGGGTATCTGCTATTGCTTAAGCGGGCCCACTACAGCCAGTCCATGCACACGCATGGACTAACGAAAGTGGTTTGCATAAGTGGTGCTGTATACGTGGAACAACTGGCGGGAGTCACGTCCGTGGAAGTGGTGCCACATAGCTTTGTACTCGGTATTGGCACATCAAGATCGGTCTAGAGGTAATGCGGTGACGCGCTGAGCATGCGTCACATTGTAGATTGGGATCAGCACACTGCAGTCATTCCTTAGCTTACAACAAAAAAGAAGTACGGAGCGACGTGTACACTTTGCTTCATTCATACTATTGCAAGATTCTCAAGATGGTCACCAACCCAAACACCCATGTCTTCGATGTCCTAATCATTGGTGGTGGTCCGGCCGGGTTATCTACCGCTCTCGCCCTCGCCCGGCAGCTTTACAACGTCGTGGTCTTTGATCGGCCATCTCAGCATCCCGCTCCTCACATGCACAACGTCCTCACGTGGGATCATAAACCGTCGCAGAAATTCCGCAATGCAGGACGGGCAGAGATATTAGACAGGTACAAGACTGTTACTTTCCATGATGTTCCCGTGGCCGCGGCGAAGAACCTTGGAAACGGCACCTTCGAGCTGCTCGACGAGCAGCAAAACATATTTGTCGGCAAGCGTGTGGTACTCGCCCAGGGAGTGAAGACCATCATGCCTGAGATTCCTGGATATGATGGACTGTGGGGCACATCGATGTGAGTCCCATTTGGTCGCCGTGATAGGTATCAATTTTTTCACTAACCAAATCGCGTGCAGATTCCACTGTCTATTCTGCGACGGGTACGAAGAGCGTGGCGGTACTTCAGCTGGCATTATCGCAGAGGGGATGTTAGCCAACTCCACTATGGCTGTTCACATGGGAATGATGGCTGCCCGCCTGGCGAAGGAGATCACGATCTATTCCAATGGCGATGATGCGTTGGCCTCTGAACTCGAAGGTATCCTTACTTCACCACCACTTCAGCTTGAGGGTCGCCCGATAGAACGACTGGAGAGCGCCTCCGAAGGTTCCGGCCTGACGGTGGTGTTCGAAGATGGCAGCAGCAAACGCGAAGCATTCGTGGTAAGTGAAGCAAGCGATAGCATGATCAACAGCACACTAATGGGTTGTTGTGTAGGGCCATATCCCAAAAATGGAGTTGAACGGACCATTCGCAGAGCAGCTCGGTGTCACGGTTACCGAGATGGGATTCATTCAAGTCTCGTCGCCTTTCTTCGAAACTACGGTCCCTGGGGTCTACGCGGTCGGAGATTGTGCCTCCATGTTTAAGACTGTGAGTATTCCAAAGAGCGCAGCTACGTCCGTCGGATGATTCCCGATGCCTTCCGTGGAACAAAATATTGGTTCTTACACTTTTCCAGGTATCCCAAGCTCAATACATGGGATCTTTTGCGGCGCAAGGTATTTCTTCGCAACTTTGTCTCGTTCATGACGTGTAGAAAGCTTTGTTCCAAATCTTGCATATTCTACCATTTTACTCCGTTTGGTGGGAGTTGTAGATCATCTTCATTTTGGATGCGAGAAAGTTTGTCTGGTTTGCGGCTTGCTGTGGACTCTACATCGGTGAAAGCGGCGGACGAGTCAACGAGACCATTGAGTCTATGGGCGGCGGGCTTGATGGAATTGCGAGATCATGTCTGCATCGTCTTGAATATAGTATATCTAGAATCTGGAAAAAGGCGCATGTTTCAAGGCTCAGAGATACCAATCCGTCAAGTTCTATGGGGCGTGCTACGATATGAGACAAGTCTATCTCCCCGTGAATAAGTTTTCTGAACAAATGCCAGAACTCACAGCATGCCAGTATACGACAGCTTCATTGCGGTGCGTGATATTACAAGATATCTTCCACAAGATCTTTGACCAGGTTGGCAGTGGTCTCGTTGCGGTGGATCTGGCTCAAGACAGACGTTGGCCCACCCGGCTCTGTTAGTCAAAGATAGCTATTTGATCCACCCCAGTCCATCGGGCAGCACTGAGGCTTGCGCAATTGAGAAAGAAGCCTCGAGCTCTGAGTCCTTCATGCTATGCAGTCTAGGATTGCCTTCTCGCTGATCAATTTGTTAGCCGACCTGCCAAGAACCTCATTCTCCAGCCAAGGCCAAAGAACGAAGAGGATGGCGGTCAAAGAGATCGATAGGTTGGCACGAGTCAGTGGGTTCAGAATCCTGCAGGATGCAAAAGCCAGCGCCACAGATACTAGGCAAGTGCCGCCACGTCACTAGTCTTGCATGAAACGGACTTGCCGCCGCTCTGAGAGAATGCGCACATTAGTGGATGCATCATAAAGTGACTGTGCGTCATAGTGCATTTTTCAATACAACACCGTTGACGCACTGCAAGCACGCCCATTGTGGACGCCGACGCACTGCCTGATTTAGCTAATTAGGAAGATTAGCAACGATCCGGCTATGAAAAGATCTCCGGCCAAGGACGGTCAGATCGCTGGAGGGCTTTGAAGACCAGGATACGAGGGCTCTGAGAGACTGCCGTGTCTTTCAACGAACATCTCCCATCAAACGACTACACCTGACTAACTTCTCATCATGAGCGAACCACGCAGATCCACCGTCCAGGGTTCCAACACGGGCATCCGATTATCTATGCGCGCCTACGGAGCGCCACGAAGACCGAGCCAGCCAGTCGTTATCCTGGAAGCGGGACTTGGAGTAAGTGGCGCCCACTGGAGTGCAGTGCAAAGACTGCTGGGCGACATACCCAGCTATAGCTATGATCGTGCAGGCTATGGACATAGTCCACCGACAGAAAGACCACGCCAGGCTGAATACATCTCGGCAGAGCTACTGGACATGCTCCACACCGCCGAGATACACCCTCCGTACATCGTCGTCGGACACTCGTATGGAGGTATTCTGGCGAGAGAATTCATGGCGGCGGCAGGGTACGACGCAATCCACGGCGCAGTACTAGTCGATGCGAACCAAGAAGACAGCCACGCGAAGCTCCAGAACCCTTTCGCCGCTTTCGAATCTCTGACCGGGAGAGCCGACTACACAGAAGCGATAGGCGTGGCCAGGTGCAATGCATTCACCACGTCTGAGCAAGCCGACATTGCGCTTGACGAAAGCGCCGTATCGGCAAAGATGACTCTGAAGCGCGAGGCGGAGTGGATCCTGCGAAGCGCTGAGGTCTTGAGCGCAAAGAAGCAACTGGACACGCAGCCGCTCTCCATGAGTCCACTGACAGTCATTCGCGGCGATGCGTCTCGCGACATAGAGGCTCTGCTGGACCACTCATCTCGGGCTGGACTTGGAACAAACAGCGACGTGGCTCAAGTGCGCGAGTTCTTGGCACGGTTCCATGCCCATGATCGCGACCTGCAACTGCAGCAGCTTCGACTGTCCTGCAACTCGCGGTTCGTGCAGGCAGAAAAGAGCGGGCATTTTGTCCATGCCGTGGAACCCGACCTTATTGCCCGTGAGATCACCGAGATCTTCCGTAGTGTCGACAGTACTACCTCCAGCGATTCATAGCGGCCTTGGTCCATGCGTGCAGATAGATGAACTCCCTGCATTAGTACGGAGCGACATCCGTGATGGGAAATCGATATTAGATCGATAGACACCTTGCTTTACCTTCGCACAGACGACGAATCTCCGAGCTGCAGTTCTTGTAATGATGGAAATTGTATACCCTGCTTATCACTGTGATGTTGCTGCACAGACGTGATCATGTTCCGAATGCTTGAGGAGTGTGGAGTGGTTATGTGATAGCCCCACTTCGCTGAGACTGAATCTGCGCTTGCATCGGGTCGGGACCGGATGATCGATCGGCAATTCGGGAGTAGCCGTAAGCTCGAGATCAGGGTAATAGACTTCGGGTTTTAGGGTTAATTCAAAGTCTAATCGCAACGTCAGTTTCCAGACCGGACGCAAGTACATGTACAAATACATTCATGATGTATACAAATAATTACTGTAGACAAAGCTCTATAATCATCGATCAGAGATGGTGTATTGGCATGGAGATTCTCAGTTTTGATTCGAAACGTCTGCATTGCACTTTGAAATCTAAGGAGCTTGGATATGCGCTGAAAGGTGATACAGACTCGATAACTGGAGAAAAAAAAGAGTTGGGCAAATGCTGTATGCAAAATGAAACTAATCACAACGCTCATCGGGGCGCCAAAGGAATTCTCTCAGGCGTCATGTAAATTACTGCGGTTTGTGAGAGGAGTTGGACGTACCGGCCGAGTCGCGAATGCCGTCACTCTCATCATCTTCCTGAAATTCCGAAAGCCAACGTCGAACCCGATCCTGCATCTCTCTACTGTCCTCATCAAGTCGACGATGTGACTCCAGGAGGGACTCGATGTATGACACTGCATTTGCAAGAACTGCGGACTTCGATTTACAGCTCTGTTGGGTAAGGCTGTCGGCCCGATCAACTTCTGGTCCACTCGAGGCCTCCGCCGAGAATTTCCCGGACGCTGGTATAGCCGCGTGTAAGAGGCGCAGCTTCTCATTCATCGATTGACGGTATCGCTGTTCGACGATCGCATGTGGGCGTGCTTTGGACGAGAGAGACTGCGTCGAGTCCCTGCCCACCGCTGCCACGTCAGGGTCTGTGGATCGAATGTTACTTGCGGGTTGGTCACGCCCATGCCAGGCACTGCTACTGGCATCATTGGGGAACTCGAGATGATCACTTCGATCGATTGCATTTGAGCGCGTGGCTTGCAGCGTCCGATGGTATTCGGGATCGACTCCGTTCGAAAAAGTGTCGTAGATGTCGTCGTCGTCATCATCGTAGTCGAAGTCGGTGCGGGCCGGGCTGCACGCACTACCGGAGGGCTGAAAGGCGTGCTCGGCAAGGTTGTGGGATGGATCAGACGAGATGCTGGGATTTGCGCTGGCCGAGCCTTGCTGCCGAGTCTGTGGAATTGCCGAGGGGCCCAGAAACGCCCCGGCATTTTCGCCAGCTTCCAGAAGGCGTGCGAGCCGAAGCAGCCTGTGTAGGAGAGCACGGTCGGTCACATCGATGGATTGCGAGACCGCGGCCAAGCCGGTCGCAGAATGGAAGTCCGAGTTGATGGAAGCAAACTGAGCACTCGATGGCCTGGCGACGATAGTAGCGTCATCATCGTTTCTCGCATCTGCGGTGGACTGCATGCTCGTGGGAAGATGGCGTGTTCATTCAGCGCGCAGGTCTGCCAGGAAGTTGGGAGAGACAGTGCGAGACATAGCCATAGCGATGAACGAAAAAGGCTAATGCACATCACGGAATATTACACCGCTGACCCCGCTTTGTTATACGGCGAGGCCGACGCTTGACGGGCGGTATGCAGCGATACCATTTGCGCCGGCGCGCAATGGCGTCCAAACGCTCGCCCAAGGCAGAGGACGAGCGCTGGCATACAGCACAGATGAGCATCTTCCTGGTAACTGAGATATGCAAGGCACGGGCCTCGCGAGCCGACGGGCCGACAGGACGATCGACGCGGCCCTCTGCCGCGTCAGCGGCGCTAAGGTTAAGGTTCAATGTTGTTGGACTAGAGCATACCTGGAGCATATACATCCAGCCAGCGCGTGCTCCTCTGACCTGTTGCGCGAGCCTGCAGGCATGTGGAGTTTCATGCAGCAGTGTCACCGCCGCCACGAGCCATTCGATGAGACTTGCCGTGCAGCATCGTGTTGATGCGCCTGCGTCAGCATACATCCTGCCATACATCAAGCCCAACTCGCTGGTGTCTTCGCTTAAGCAACCAACTGCATCTCTTGCGACACATCGCCCTCTGCTTGCGTGCTTGCTTCTCATTGCTATACAAGTCGTGCATCAACATGGACTTTGGCGTTACTACCCTGGCCCCTGGTGGCTCCTCTTGCTATGATGCATTCGACCAGCAACTAAGCTGGTTTGCTACGAACAACGATCCTCTGGCCTTCAATCTTGAACCCGCAGCTACAGCTCTTGGTCCCACACTGTTCGATTGTACTGCGTGGGATCTGCTGCCATCCATGTCATGTCCATCAATCCCGCATAACGAACAACGCAGCGCTGCTGCCGGGGTACGCGGTGATTGCAGCAGCCCTCGTGCATTGCCACCTAGCGCCGAACCCTCCATGGCCAGGAAACCATCAAGTGTACCGCATCCGTTGTCGCAGGTGATCTCATCGCATCCCCTCGTTATCTCAGAACTCACGGCTGACAATACTCTGTAGCGTCCAACTAACGCCAGTCACCCGACAGGGCGGAACCGCAACCAAGCCAAGCGTGCTGCTAGACTGAGCGAACGGCCACATTACGCTATAGAGAAACGTTACCGCTCTTCTCTGAATCACCGTTTCGCTGCACTGGCCGATTTGGTCGCACGCCCAGCTACCCAGCAGCTCTGCCAAGCTCAATACCGCAGCGAGAATGCCAATACCGACAAGCCAGATGTAATGGAACATATGCAGTTCCCAAGTCCTGCAGGGCAAAAACAGAGCAAAACAACGACGTTGACGCGAGCACTGCAAACGATTGTTCTGCTTGAGCGATCGTGCTTGCGCAAGACTCGACGATTAGATGCGAAAGTCAGCCGATTGAGCCAGATAATTAAGACTTCACGGTCTGAGCCTGGACTTCCAAGTCCAGAATCTTCTGTGGACAGATGAAAGTGTAGTATCGTACATTTGATCGGGCGGCTTGGATTTTAAACCTATATAAATTTACATACAACGACATGAGTAATGCCATTCGAGTACACCTGCACCATCTGATCTCTATGAAATTTACCAAGGGCAAACTCGAGAGTTGTGAAGAAGCGAACGCATCAAGCTACCGAAATTGTGTCGATTCTGTCGCTTGTCACCGCAAAAGGCGGTCGGTCCAAAAAGATACAGATGGTGAAGCAATCGAGTAAGCGACTGAAGACGGCCGGGATTTTTCGTGCCTGATTCTCATTGGGCGTGAGGCTATGTTGCGCCACCAGTGGTGTGGAGAGTGGCGCCACTTTGACATACCTAGGCAATTGCGTGGCACTACTCGATGTTTTCCTACAATGATGCCACCATACTACGCACGCTATGGTGTTGCCACCTGTATACCCAAACAGTATTGTGAGAGATGGCCACACCCGAGTGTGACGGAATACCTCATGTATTCGATCGGCATTGGAGGCGCGCAGGTTGAGGGACTTGGTGGTACTTCACAAGCTCACTCATCTGCTTTATCTGGAAATCCCAAAGCTGTGTCATACCGCCGATGTTACTACACCTCGCTTTCCTTGTTGAAGCTGGAAATGGTCGCAGACACCAAAGATTCCCAGAGTCGGGAAAACGAATTGGCCTACGACTTGTTGTTGGCGCTATTGGAGTAAGTGCAATCAGATGGAAACTTCAAGCAAAAGTTGCTAACAAAGTCCTTGCCGTAGGAGTCAATTCTGCTCTCCTGTACAATGGTAAGTCAGCAATTGCCAATCAATTGAACGAACGTCCCCATGGCTGTATTGACGATTCTCCAACACCAGGATCAAAACGCAAGATTCTCTGCTAGACGAGCTGAATGTCACCAGACTGTTGGAAATTGGCCCTTCTGACACATTGACATCGATGATGAAGAAGACGCTTGCGCAGAGAGAGTCACAACCGGTAGACCGAGAATGCGTAACGCTGCAAGAGGAGTTGGATTGGTTGGATTGGAGCCCGCAAGTTGCGGAAGAAGAGGAGATTCAGCCTGAGGGCCCAGCTGGGACGGATGCAGAAGACGCTGCAGCGATATCCTTGCCTACCGACAAGCCAACAGAGATACCGAAGCTGGAGCCAGTACTAAGAGAAACGACTCCCTTAGACAGACCACAAGCCGTTGCGGAGTTTGAAGATGCTCCTCTCACAGCTCAGGATGCTTTGACTACTATTATAGCGGCGGGTCTCAAAGTCGGCCGAGCAACAATGGACCCAACGCAGTCTATCAAATTGTTGTCCAAAGGTATGCTTCCATAAAACCAATTCGACTTAGCCCATAACTTTCGGTACCAGAAGTAAAGGAACTGCGGCACCGTTGCGAAAAGCTCCATATGTAGCGAAAACTGACTCATGATTCCAGGTCGATCAGCGGTCCAGAACGAGATCGTCGGCAACCTAGCCAGTGAGTTTGGCCTTCTTCCAGATGGCATTGAAGACACAGCTATCCAAGAGGTTGCCCAGGAGTTGCAACCGGCTTTCTCGGGACGGCTGGGCCAATTCCTGACAGGATGGCTTGGGAAGCAATTGTCGGCGAAGCTCGCTCCATCTATATCGCTTTCCAGATTACGCTTGCACCTTCAAAGCCGACATGGACTGAAAGATGGCCGACAAAGTTCGTGTCTTGTCAAATTCCCTTTCGATGACATATTCTCGCGACTAAACGAAAGCGATTCGTGGGCCAAGATCGACGCATTTGCCACATCCTATATGCGTGATCACGGACTAAATGCTCCATGTGACATCACAAATACTCAACAAGTTACACAAAAGCAGACTCAGGCGGTGGCTGATCCAGCAGCCATCAAGCATTTTGAGCAATTCGGTCAAGACCTGGCTAGTCTGGTGTCGAAACACTTTGGGCCTACCTCGAAGCCGACAGAGCCAGTGGTCGCACAGGAAACAAGCGACAACACAGCTCCAAGCACTTACGGACCTCAGATTTGTACGCAAACGCCAGTCGGTGGGTGGCAGACTGATCTGAATCTGACAGCAGAGCTACACCGAGCTGGAGTGAACACCTCTGAAACACAGCATTCCGTTGGCACAGTCATGATTGTCGGTGCTGGGCAACGGTCCATCGGGTTTGTGCTCGTAGAGCAACTGCTTGCAGCAGGCCGGCGAGTAGTTCTGACGACAAGCTGGATCACTCGTAGCCTTAGGAAGGTGTACAGTGATATGTACGCCAAGTACGCAGAACCTGGTGCTGAACTGGTGTTGCTGCCCTTCAACCAAGGCAGTGTGCAAGACATCTCTAATGTGATTGATTACGTCCACGTTGACTTGGGCTGGGAGATCGATCATCTGGTTCCATTTGCCGCTCTCTCAGAGATCGGGAGGACGGTCGAGACTATCGATTCCACTTCTGAACTCGCTCATCGAATCATGTTAACCAACACGCTGAGACTTATCGGCGCTGTCATCTCATCCAAGCGACAGCGTGGAATCTTGCATCACTGCACGCAAGTATTACTACCTCTCTCTCCTAATCATGGCCAGCTGGGTGGCGACGGAATGTATGCAGAGTCGAAACTCGCATTGGAAGCGCTGATGAACAAATGGCATGCCGAAGGCTGGTCTGACAGCGTCTCAATCTGCAGCGTGCGCATCGGCTGGACTCGAGGCACCGGTCTCATGACTGCAAACGACATTCTAGCGGAGGGCATGGAAAAACTCGGTGTGCGAACCTTCTCTGCCAAGGAGATGGCGATTCTTTTAACCCTTGCCATGAGTTCGAAGCTGTACGAAGCAGCAAGTGAGCAACCCCTTCTTTGCGACTTCAGCGGAGATATGATGTCCGTTCCCAACCTTCGCGAGACTATGCATGGCATCCGAGATTCTATCGATGCTGCTGTGTCACTCAAGAGAAGGCTGCAACTTGAAGCAAAACAAGAAACTCCAGCACCAAGACTCACGCCGGCTCAAGACAGTATCACAGGACTTACAGCACGTGAACCTCGTGCCAAATTACGCCGAGAGATACCAACCATCCCAAAGCACCACCATGAGGCTGTGGCAGATGTTGGCTATAGTTTGCAGGGTCTCATTGATCTTGACTCTACTGTGGTGATCACCGGTTTTGCTGAACTGGGGGCCGCAGGAAGCTCCAGAACGAGGTGGGAGCTCGAGTCGACCGGTGCTTTCTCTCTAGAAGGCTGCATTGAGCTAGCTTGGATGACAGGCTTGATCAAATACGAGCGTAACCGCATGCACGAAGGCAAGGCATCTGGTGCTGGTTGGATCGATGCTAACACAGGTGCGCCAATCAAAGATACAGAGATCAAGGAAAAGTATGAAGAGCATATCGTTCAACATACCGGTATCCGGATCCTCGACCCAGACCCATGGCAAAGCAGCACCGACCCTCGCTTGAAAGACATGCTACAAGAAGTTGGCACGCAAGGAAACTTGCCGCCATTCGAATGCACCTCTCAGGCTGCACAGGACCTCAAGACCCGGCACGGATCAGCTCTGGAGATCATAAGTGACAACGGAGACATGGCGACTGTACGCGTGCTAGATGGTGCGACCATCTTTGTGCCCAAGTCGCTCGGCACGGACTTCTTTGTTGGTGCTCAAGTGCCAACAGGCTGGGATGCTGCAAAATACGGCATCCCGCCCGAAGTCATTGCACAAGTGACCAGGCCGGTGCTTTTCTCGCTTGTGTGTGTTGCCGAGGCATTCTTGTGCTCTGGAGTGGAAGATGTCTACGACTTTTATCGCTACATCCACGTCTCCGAAGTGGGGAATTGCATCGGATCGGGCAGTGGTGGCATAGCATCGCTCCATGCAGTCTTCGAACGCCGATTCCTCGGTAAGGATGTCCAGAACGACGTTCTCTCCGAATCTTTCGTCAACATCGTCGCCGCTTGGGTCAATCTCTTGTTACTTTCGGCAGCAGGCCCGTTGAGGTCTCCAGCCGGAACGTGTGCGACCTCTTTGGAGTCTCTCGATACAGCATGCGATCTCATAGGACTGGGGAAGGTGAAGATGTGTTTGACGGGCGGCTTTGATAGTGCCACACGACCGATTTTCCATGAGTTCGCTGAGATGGGGGCCACCATCAACTCTGCCCGGGACATCGAGGGTGGAAGAGAGCCGTCGGAGATGTCTAGGCCATTCACCGAGACCCGCAATGGTTTCGTTCTCGGCGACGGATGTGGCGTGCAAGTAGTCACGAGTGCGTCTCTTGCACTGCAAATGGGTCTGCCCATCCATGGTGTCGTTGCCATGACCCACATGGCGGCCGACAAACTTGGTCGTTCCGTCCCTGCGCCAGGCAGAGGTATCTTGACTTCGGCAAAGCAATCGAGCTACGGGCCTTCACCCGCAATGCTCAACCCTATTTTGCGAGCTAAACGCATCAAGACTTCCCTGCAACACATCGAGAGGCAGGCTGAGACGGATGTTGCATTTCTGCGGGACGAGGATGACCACAAAGCAGCTCGTCAGGAGCCAACATCGACGGAAGCGCTGGAAGCCGAGATTCAACTCATTCGTGAGACTGCAGAGCGTGAGAAGAAGGCCGTGTTGCGAGAACTCGGCAACAACTTCTGGAAGAACGACCCGCGGATCTCACCCATCGTTGGATCGCTCTCGGTTTTCGGCCTAACCGTCGACGAACTCACATTCACCAGTCTTCACGGGACATCGACAAAGCTCAACGACATTAACGAGTGCAGAACGCTTGACCGTCAGATGTGCCACCTTGGACGGCGCTCCGGTAATCCCCTCTTCACAATTGCACAAAAGTCCGTCTGCGGTCATGGCTTGGGTGCTTCGGGCGCCTGGGCTGTCAACGGCGGCTTGCAAGCAATGAACTCGGGCATCATTCCAGGCAACCGCAATGCAGATGATATCGACGCGAAACTGTCCCAGTACGATAAACTTTTGCTCACCAACACGAACATCCGCTTGCCACAGTCGCAGATGAAAGCTTTCTCCGTCACCTCGTTTGGCTTTGGCCAGAAAGGAGGGCAGGTTATCATCGTCCACCCTCGATATTTGTTTGCAGCCGTCTCGGCCGATGAATATGGCGAGTACCAGGAGAAGCAGTGGCGGCGGGCTCAGGTGGCGACCAGAGCCCTGGATCGAGGCTTGCATGGTGAAGGTATATTCAAGGCGAAGGATCACACACCTTACTGGGAGCAAGAAGAGGAGGCTCTGTTGAATCCATTATGGAGGATGTCGTAGATCGTAATTATTGCATACGAATTTGGTCTCTTTCTATTACACTGTGACCATATTAAATTGACCATATTGCAGCTAGCCATCGTACTTTACAAGTGATACAAAATCCGCAGTCCCCACGAACAAATGAAAACGGAGAACTTGTAGCCTTCGATTCCTTCACCGATTCCTTTTCATTGGCATTATGCGCAATGGTACCAAAATGGTGTCTTTTTTACAATTATCAGAGAGCGCATCTCTGATCGTCATATTCCTTTCGCTGATCAACGCCGTTTCTGCTCGACAAACAGACGGCCATGCTCCATCTGGAGAGGACCTCCACGTTCGGCTCCATTGACCAGAAGGGTTGTCTCGTTCAGCGGAACCAAAAGAGGTTGCGGCAACAAGACAGTTCCGTTCAGATGGGTGGGTGCTTCGACCAGCATAGTCAACAAATCATCATCGCCGAATTGCCATTCAACCTCAACAGCGCCATGAGTAGTCGGCAGCTTTCCCTTTGCAGACCTCAATCCAAGCGTCTGCGGAGCAATCGTGAAGCTCTTCCAGCCTGGAGTAGTAGGTGTGGCTCCCAAGACGTACTTTGACAATTCGGCAGTAGGTCCAGCAGCCCAGCCATGACACAGACTCGTGGTCGTACCCAAAGCAGGTCTGCCATCACTATTCAGAGTCTCCCAGAAAGTGCCGGTGTAGTTGGCGTTCGAGACGTTTGCCATCGGCTCCCAAAGGCTGTTTAGAAGGCGGAGCGCCGATTCACTTGCACCGGAAGCTAACGCTGCGCGGAGATGGTATGAAGAGGCGTATGGACTGATGTAGCTTTGGAAACCTTGTGCGATGACTTGTGACGAGAAAGCCAGGGGTCCCGACGGCGTCATAAGTGTGTCCAAAGACGCTAAAATCTTTTCGGTAGAATGCTTGGGATTAACGTTGACGCCAGCCAAAATCGCAATGGCGTTGGCGTCTTGGGCAAAGCCGTCAGAGATCTCGTTTGACACGTAGTAAGCGTTGATGTTATCGTCCCACAAACTGCTGTCGATAGCATTTCTCAGGCGCTCGAGACGCTGCTGGTACACTTTGGAGTCCAATCCAGCATCTGTGAGTAGCTGTTGGCACTCTTGTAGCGCATAAGCGTAGAGGACGTTGAACTTGGTGACAACACCAGCTTGTGGCGGGTCGTAGTAGTTCCAGTCCCCGCCGAAAGAGATCTGCGAGATATTGAATAGTCCATTATCAAGGACTTGACCGTCTGCCCAGTCAAGCATGGACTGAACATGTGGCGCCCATTGCTTCGCAAAATAGATATCACCAGTGTGCATATATGTGGAAGCGACCGCGTTGAGGAAATTGAAAGAATAGCCCAACAAGCCAGTCACGTTGACGTCTAGTGGGCTTGAGAGAGGCTCTTGCTGGATCTTGGCAGTGGGAATGAAGAATCCAGGCGTCGCCTGATAGGAACCAAGTAAATCGAGAGAGCCGAGGATGTACTTCAGACCGTGAGTACTCGTTAGAGCAGCTCCGCCAGCGACGTCCAGGTCTCCCGTGTAAGCGATACGATCACGGCGTGAACCATCAACAACAGTGTCGAGCGGGTTCGTGCCACTGAAGAAGTCTGAAAGGAAGCTCGAGTCTCTGAGAGCGTGAGAGTATACGGTTTGACCTTCGAGGGTGGACACGTTCAAGTTGCGGAACATGGCTTTGTGGCCGAAAGAAGCACCGAATCCAAAGGAGCCATAGAAGCTGAGTTGTTGCGAGAAATCCATGACTGCAACCTCGTCTATGGTGATAGAGATACCAGAGAAGTCGACATTTGCAAGCACCGAGTGCCAAGTGTTTGACGACAAGGTAAGATTTGCCGGCAGAGATGTCGAGTTGATCAATGTGTTAAAGGTGGTGGATCCGTAGAATGCGGATATCGTTCCTTCGACCACATCGCATGAGATATAGATACCAGAGTTGAGGGTGTCAGAAAGCACAGTGAAACCGAAACCGCCTACGAGCGGCTTCACATCAAAGGCCATCTCGTAGGTCAAGAGTTGAGCCGCTGCAGCTGAGCCCAGGACCTGAGGAGCTTGGCTCTCAGCAACTGTTCCCTCAGGTGTGACCAGGTAGAAGTCTGGCACAGAGTTTTTGGGAATCTCAGTCAGTTTCAACGTGCGTGCTCCAGCACTCCAGATGCGATTGAGAACCTCGTTCGAGGAGTTGAAAGCACCAGGAAGCTCGTTGACAGGCGTGTCATCAATGGTCGGCTGAACACCGACGTTGCGCAAGGTGAGAGAACCGGGCGATTTCAGGTTGAGCTTCTGGTAGCGAAAGCCACCCTGCACAAGTCGGTTGGTAATAATGCCGGAAGTGGAGATATTATAACGGTTGATGCGATAAGTGTCCATGGCGGCAGCCAAAGGAAGAGGGCCGTCAGACTATGAGAGAGATCAAGTCAGTGTTTGTTGCCTCTACAACCTTCCTGGAATCTTTGTTGACTTACCATGTATTGGTCGAAGGATGCCAACGACTCTGCATAGGAGATTTCGAAGAGCGAAGTGTCTCCTTCATGGCTCACAACCTCGAAAGAGGGAATGCCTTCGACTTCATGGCCGTAGTCAATGATGACGACAGACTTCGTCGTGTTGCCAGTCAACACTTGAAGTCCCGTGGAGCCAGAGATGAATTCGACATGATGGCTGTCGGAGGCGTTGCAAGAAGCAGCTGCAACCGCAAGGCCGGTGAGCGGAAGGATGAAGAGGAAACCGAACATGGTCGGATGGTGATGTGGTTGGCAGCATGATGACAGGCGTGAAGCGTCATGATATATAAGTCACAAGTGTATAAGCACAGATCTTCATCATCTACGTCGACGGAGTCTGTTCAGAGATGAAGAGCGAACGCTCAGGGCCGCATGAAGCTTCGGCATGCGAGCATTGCGACGACCGCTCTCACAAAAACGAGCTATCCGAGACGTTGCGGCGTCTACTGCGATCTTTCCGAGGCTTATGCGAGATCTCGCATCTACAGCTTTGACTTTCGGATGTGCTGAGACATGGTGCAAGAACAAGTCTGTTCGGCCGAGCATCGGGAGCAGTAGATTTTCTATGGCCAAGAAAACATCTCTTGGCCATAGTCCTTGCTCATACGACTGCTACCGGAAGACGGCAGCTACATTCGCGGCATCTTCAATGCTACGTTGGTGCCTGGTGAATCGCGCAGCCCTGGGAGATGACGAAGCGGGCGAAGATAACCAAGTAGCCCACCATCAGCCCTGCAGAGATTAAGGTAAGCCCTACTGCAGACCCACACTTCATAGCCTTCGATGTGTGATTGGCGTGTCCGTAAAACATCAGCAAGAGCTATGAGGTACCTCTCACCTCCTGCCAGGTGGGCCCGCACTACTTGCTAGATGCGACGACGACACTTGGGGCGCAGCCCTGGTCGTGCCTCGAGATATCTTACAGTTCTCGCCATGCAGCGGTTTGATACGGCGCTTGCCATGTACAAGTCTTTATAATCCACTAGGCGCCCTTCTCACGAAGCCTGTGCCTTGCGACACACCATCCCAAATTGTTCCCAAGAGAGCGAACATAACACTTAGAGCTCCTCTTGACCTCACTCAGACCACGAGAAGACAAAGATGTCGTCGGAAACCGACACCAGACACTCCAAGGAGCCCACGCCTGGAGACGACGACTCGCAGCTGTTCCATGACGCGCCTCCGCCATACGAAGTGCACTCGTCGGGGGCAGTTCTTGCGAGCTCTTTTGCCATCAATGGTAACTCCATACTTGATTGAGACATATTGAATCACGCTGAGACATGTGCAGATCAGGGAACGGTGGACGTCTCATTCTCTGGAGTTTCGCCCGAACTCGTCAACGAGTATCTGCCACCCATTGAGCAGCCACACGACATCAGCACCATAGAGACCTCAGACGTACTTTGTCCTCTTCTGAACATAGCCATCCATGTGGTCGGAAGTAGAGGTATGCTATCGCCTTCCTGTTCAAGCGACGTTCTGCTATTAACCTTGCAATCCAGGCGACGTACAGCCATTCCTTGCCCTTGGAGTTGCTCTGAAGAAGTACGGCCACCGCGTTCGACTTGCGACACACGATGTCTTCGCAGACTTTGTGCGCGCATCAGGTCTGGAGTTTTTCCCCATAGGCGGAGATCCAGAAGACCTTATGGCCGTAAGTATCACTTTTTTCCGACAAATGCCCGACAAGTGGTGACATCGCAGCATCTGACGTTATCTCATCCAAATAGTACATGGTCAAGAACCCAGGCCTCATCCCTTCCATGGAAAGTCTCCGAGGAGGCGATGTCGGACGCAAGCGCAAGATGATGCGTGAAATGCTGCGAGGCTTCTGGAAATCATGCATCTGCTCGGACCCAGAAACCCAAAAGCCGTTCGTCGCTGATGCAATTATCGCAAATCCACCCAGCTTTGCGCATGTGCATTGCGCTGAAGCTCTTGGGATACCGCTTCACATGATGTTCACCATGCCGTGGACCGCGACACGGGCATTCTCGCACCCTCTGGCAAACCTCAAGTCTAAGAACATGGACCCTCGAGCCGCGAATTACTTGAGCTATGGTGTGGTTGACTTGATGACTTGGCAAGGGTATGTTGCTTTTAACAATGATGTAAGGCATTTGAAATATATCTAATGTTGTTCCATTCCACAGCCTCGGCGATGTCATTAATTCCTGGAGAGTCAAGGATCTCGACTTACAGCCACTGTCGACCAGTGAGGGTCCGGAAATCATCGAAATTCTGAGAATTCCGTACACCTACTGCTGGTCTCCGTCTCTAGTTCCCAAGCCCAAGGACTGGGGCCCAAATATTGGTACGAATCTGCAATCTGACCGCCTTACTCATTTACTGACCACCGTCGCAAGATATCTGCGGCTTCTTCTTGCGCTCTGAGCCCGCTTACACGCCGCCAGCCGATCTGGCACAATTCCTGGCATCGGGCAGTGAACCACTATACATCGGCTTCGGCAGTATTGTCATAGATGATCCAAAGCGGATGACAGATCTCATCCTCCAAGCGACCTCCCAGGCAGGCGTCAGGGTCATCATCTCCAAAGGATGGAGCAAGCTTGGAGGCAGCAATCAGAACACAGCGAGTGTGTTCTACCTTGACGATTGCCCTCATGGTGAGTCTTCATTGCGTAAATCATCAGCCTTCGTCAAGAACGATAGCTGACGTCCTGCAGAATGGCTTTTCAAGAGAGTGCGCGGCGTCATTCACCACGGCGGCGCTGGCACTACGGCTTGCGGACTCGTCAATGGCCAGCCTACAGCCATTGTGCCCTTCTTCGGCGAGTAAGTTCTCATCTCTTGTCATCGGTGAAGCTTTCCAAACATGGCTGACGGCAATAGTCAACCATTCTGGGGCCGTGTCGTCGCCGCTTCCGGCGCCGGGCCAGCACCTATAGCATATCGCGAGCTCTCCGTCGACAATCTACTCAACGCGATCCAAGTATGCCGGAGTACCGAAGCGAAGATAGCTGCGGAAGGCATCGCAACTCGCATGCGCCAAGAGAACGGTGTCGAAACAGCAGTCCAGTCTTTCCACAGGCGTCTCCCGAGATCGCAGCTGTGCTGCGACGTTCTTCCCCAGCAGACTGCTCGGTGGATCTACACGCCCAAGAAGTCCAAGCATAGCGTCAAGCTGTCCAATGAAGCACTCGCTGTCCTTCTCGACAACAAAGACATTGACCAATCGCGTGTACGCCCGTAAGTCGATACCCGCTTCTCATCTGGCAAAGTCTGCCTACTGATTGCGTATACAGTCTCCGCACTAAAACCCACATCGTCGTAAACAAGCGCTGGGATCCATTGACAGCTGGCGCATCCTCTACGCTCGGCACGATCACAAACTTCACATCCGCATTGGGCGGCACATTCGTCGATCCGTTCGTCCAGATGAAGCGTGTCCACGACACAGGAGCGAGTGGTGGCACTATGACGACTACAGCTTTGACCACAGCAGGCATGGGCATGACGAATATTGGAGGATCCGTGGTAAAAGGTACACTGGTCGACGTGCCTTTGGCATTCGCAGAGGGTTTACGGAATACTCCTGCTTTGTATGGAGAGAAGATCAGGGATCATGGGCCGGTGACTGATTGGAAGAGTGGGGGTGTTGTTGCTGCAAAGGTGAGTCTTATGATCGGCACTTCGGAAAGAAGAGATGCATTCCTCTTTTCCTATCACGCAACGAGCTTACCCGTTTACAGAACTTCGGCTACGGCTTCTACGAAGGGATCACCGGCCTAGTCACCAAGCCAATGGAAGGCCACAAAAAGGAAGGAGCTCTCGGAGTGCTGAAAGGTATAGGCAAAGGATCGGTAGAGTTGGTGACGAAACCTGGAAGTGGTTAGTCGCTCATTCCTACACCCCTACAAGAGTATAGTCACTGACCCTTCCTCACAGCTATGTTTGGAGTCCTCGCATATCCTGCACAAGGAATATACAAAAGTGCAAAAGCATTGCAACGATCACCTGTGGAGCAGATCATGGCGTCTGGGAGGACGGAGATGATGGCGGAAGATGCCCGCAAGTTGAGTGGCATTGAGCCTGCTCACGTGTTGAGCAGGTTCCACGAGATCGCCAAATAGTCGCGACCAGAGTCGGTGAGAGGTATCATCAAATCGTCTCGAGCCTTCTGGTGGAACGGAGAATATATTGGGAGATACCCGTAGGTCGAATGGCATCTCCTGGCATTTCCCGCTCACATCTTGACTAGATTCCACGAAATTGCACATCAGTCGCAATGAAGAGTCAATAGGGTATGTTATCGAATAGCCTGAGGCCTCTACTCTTGGTGAAACAATGCGTGTCACCCAAGCAGCGACATGAATTGACCTTTCCTCGGAACTGGGCGTTAAATCAAGGCAAATCTGATTGCAGACACGGCACAACGCAGATCTCCTGCTATAAATACGCCATTCAAGATAAGGCTGTGCGACCAGCCTGCGCATGCAAGCTGGGCTGGTTTGGGTGTAACCCCCTTCCTGTGTCTCAGCCTCACCGCTATTATAATTCGTATCACATCCCCCGGGTCTCTTTCTCTCATTCTCGCTTTCATTTCCGACGCTAGGAACATCTCGCAATATTGCTGAAGAACACCAAACTTTCACAAGAGGTTGATATCAGCTCGAAGATGAGAGTGTCGAGAAGTTGGCGACGCAGATGCTCGTACAATACGTGGCAACCTTACACAGTAGGCGCCCTGGCAGTGGTAGCGCTCGCTGCTTTGTTGATTCGCATTTTTATATCAACCTGGGAGCTTAGATCTGCCGAAGTGCTATTGTGTGATGCGAACGGCCAGATACAAGAAGACAACAAAGGCTTCCGCCTTGACTGGGAGATCAGCTCATACTTCTCCATTAACATTCCTGTGCTCCGGAGGCTACCGTACAAGCAAGCCAAGATCGTCGATGCCTGCTGGGATCTAGTATTCGGGCGGGGCGGACAAGTACTTGCTGGCATGATTGCCTACTGCGTTGTGCGAGATACAGTCAAACTCAACATGGAAAGAAGCGCGCTTCCTATTCCTGCGGTGACCTTGGTCTTGTTGCAGCAGCAAATACAATTTACGACGATCTGGGAATTGTTTCGCGCTCTCTTCTACCCTCCCAAAATTCAGATTGCGCAGGAAACATATGACAAACGAGAGACAAGACGGCGAGTCCTCTTGTGCCTCTTCGCGTGCAGCTACGTGATCGCTTTCGCCACGATCACATCAGTCATGACCGGATACTTCGCTGAAGTCGAGGGATTTTATATATCGCCGACAAACGACGAACCAATGACGAGTTTGTCAGAATTCACCCGGGCTTTTTTCCTTCTTGTCGACGGTGAGAGAGTCGGTTATTCAGCCGGATCAACCATTGGAATCGGAGATATTGATGGCCTGAGCACAAAAATGCACATCGACGGATTTGCCGGGCAGCAGGGTGTGTATGATGATTCATTCAGGGAGCTCATTTACGAATGTCGGTAATGTCACTCTTACAACCATTTCTGGGCATCTTGTTGACTTCTCGTTATAGACTGGAATTCGTCTGCCGATGTGCCAGGTCCTGTCCTCCACGAGCAGGGGTATAACTGGAGCTGGAATCCCTTCGAATCTGATGCAAGTCGCGTCTTCACTAGCCCAGATATGCCCTCCAACAATTCCTGGAGCTGCAAGAATGGGAACTGCTCGTTCTACTTACCCCCAGGGTCATTCACATTCGAAGACCTCCGGAGTAATATCACTATAGGCTCGCAGACATTCTTACTTGACGCACCACCTCTGAACATCAGTCACAGACTTTCCGTCGACCAGAATTTACACCACGCTGAATACGAGTCTTGGAACGATGCTCGTTGGATCGATGACTTCTGGGTACACAAAGAAACCAGTACTCGCTTCACTTACGATGCCATCAAGTCGTTAAGTAGTTGTATACCTCACAAGGAGTATTCCTGGGGATTTTCCGGCCAGGTTCTACTGACCTTCATCCTCTACAGGTTCTTTTTTGCGGTGGCCTTGTGGGGACTACGCATGGATGTATCCAGTGAAGGACAATGGTGCCGTCGCGCCCAGTCTTACAATATCTACAGCGACGTAATCGCAATTGCAGCTGCTTTGGAAAGAATATTCGGCCCTGAGATTGACAACATCCCGCTCAAGCTTCTCGAAAAGAGAATCAACGAACATCGAGGCGGCTTCTACCTGCAAAAAGACGGCATTCCGCTACCAGAACAAGTCATACAACAACACGATACACTGATTCAAGCTGCTGAGACTCGGGGTTCCAATACCCGGAAAGAGGTCAAGGCCCTGGTGGCAGAGTACAATATCCGATTACTAGGGTCTGAGAGCTCTACAATGCAGGATGAAGAGACTCCCAGCCCCAATTTTAACACTCAGCACTCATCAGGGGAAAGTCCTGATACACCAGATGGATATGCCCTGGCTTTTTTGCCGAAGCCTGCAGAAGAGCCTATGGCTCAACGCACGACGGCGACAGACCTCGAAGTTCCGGATGAAAATGTTTCAACTTTGTCACCAAGATCATCAGAAGGCGATGTCGCTCAACACTGGCCAGTGATGAACTATGAGACGCTAGGCGAACATCATCCAATTCTGCCAAGATCATCAGAACCCGACAACGCGCCCCAAGACTCTAGATAGAAAATCTATAGATTTGTCGCCGACGTCTTCAAGACATGAGATCGCCCGGACCAACTCCAAGAATGATTTGAGAAGATCCGACAGGCCGTTTTGATTGGGAGATCGTGTTGCTTGTCAAAATATCTTACAGAGCCGTCAGAATCTCTGACAAGTGGCGACGTCCGGGAGCGGAAAGCTGAATCTATGCACTTGATGACGCTTTCACTCATCTCCTGCACTTCCTTCCAGAGATCAGACATAACATTGCATTGGCTAGATTCCAACTATCGAGAAACAAGTCACAACGGAAGCACCAAGGATGAAGGTCGTATCATCGTCATCATTATAACTCATATTATCACCTCTCTCCAGATTCACTAGAAATGATCACACTCAGAGAAATGAAGTTCTTGTTCAAAATATTCGCATTTTTTTGTTCATCCTTCATGAATTTCCAATCTTGACCTCATTTCTCAAGATCTGCAAAAAGCCAAATGCCACGCCAGAAAGTGCCGAAACTACAGAAGACAGTGTCTGGTGGCACATCCCAAAGCTCAAAAAGACAGCACGACTCATTGCTTGACTGCTAGTTGTGGGTATTCATGAAAGTGACAAATGCTCTCGCTACTTGCCTCAAGGATCCACCAATTTAGAAGGGATACGAAGCAACGTCACTATCGACGATCAGACCGTCGAGCTTGGATGGCCGCCTCCTGCTGTCGGCACTTTGGATTACACAGATCTTGGCCGGCACAGTGCTCTTTATGATGGAATTTATGGTACTCAATTCTGGTCTGACCATTGGCTGCATGATCGGTCAAGCACTGTTCTGACTCTGAATGCCATAAAGTCATTTAGCAGTCGTGCTCTTCAGCCTCAAACCGTGAAAGGTCAGAAGATGGTGATTTCCGGTTACCTTCGCACAACGGCTAATTCAGATTTGATATACCGCTATGGCCGAGACGCTTTTGGGTCCTGGGAGATGTGTGAAAAGTTCAAGCGTTCTGGAGGAAGGCAAACTGAACCATCATTATCATCATCAAGCTAAGACCTTGCGAGCAGTATTGTGAAGTATCAAAGACAATGAATAATTTGATTTTGGATCAAGCGGGAGACTTGTGTTGTTTTTACGTTGGCTCAAAACGCAATACTAGAGAGGTTGTCGACAACGAGACGTATGAAAGCTTGCTGAAGCAGATCGCCCACAGACTTGTCAGTCTCATCAAGATTTGGGTCCATGCCCAGGACTTCGACACCCTTGATGCAAGTCTCCACCGCTTGCGTGTATTTGCCACCCATGGTGTGCCGTACACCATCTAGAACACGCATGTCGTGGAGTATACAGTCTCTCACCGTGGGTTGGCGGCCATCGACATGTCGATATTGCGGTGATCCCAGAAGTTGTGAGCTTGTTTCAGAGTCGGGTAAGATTTCAGGTATGGCAGAGGCAGTTTGCCAGTAGGCCAATTCGAGAAGGATGATTCCAAGACTGTAGAAGTCGTAAGAGCGCTTGTACCCATGGTCTTGCAGCCGGTAGTCGGGATGGCAGTAGATGTTGTCGTCATCCCCAGGCATAGTGACTCAGGCGAGTCTACAGCGTTGGGTCACCAGTCCCGCCGCATTACAGTGGATCAGGACAGAGGCTGCCAATCAAAGGAAGGTATCGTCCTCCGTCGGAGAAAGAATTGAGGAGGAGTGCTCGTCGCCGTGATCGGGAATTCGACTCGAGCAAAGAGTATGTGCAGCACTTGGTGACTGAGCATGATTGGCCTTGGCCAGATCCTCTGTGGGAAAAAGATGTCAATCGCAAAATGCTTAGCGCAGCTCACACAAAGTTCAGATGAGCACTTTGGGCGGGTCGCTTCAATACGATAGCTCTACTTTGGAGATTCCAGGTCGTCTAGGGGGCGCTTCAGGGCTGGGCCCTGAAATGTAATGCACACCGGTGAGATCATCAGCACTTGACGTCGTGCGTCAGCTAATACGTTCAATCTAGGGCATCGACTCCATATGAGGGCTTGTGCTGATCTGGAATATATCACTAGTGAAGTCTGCGCCGATAGGATTTTGTACTCTTCATACTGAAATGTCTCCGCCGAAAATCTGTCGTCATGCGTATTCAGTGTTGATCTGAAAGACATCGAATCAATGCCGATCGTGATTAGAATTTCCTCAGAGAAGGCCACTACAGTGAAGTTCCACAGTTCCGATCAGCTTCACTTCTCCAACCCAGGAATGGAGTACTAGAGATAGTGACTTCAGCAAATGACGAGTTTCCTTCGACGGGCTCTGACAATAGCGCGATAGGATCTGAAAGGCCACAGATGGCGAGAGATCTACTGCATTTGAAAAGACACCCAGCTAACGATCCTGCAATGATACATGCATTCATTTATGACATGGTTTAATTAATCATCATCTTGTCGAAAGCACACACAGCAGCAAAGACCATATCCATCAGAATTAGCCTCCAAGATCTCCAGTTCATGGAATACATGTCCAGCTCTAGGTCAAGATCGAAGACTCAACAGGAACTCACTCTTCTCTACATTGCGAGGCACAAATACAGTCATCATCTTCAAGCGAAGAAAGTCTCATTCTGCGTTCAATACAATTCATAAACCTCATTACATCTACACTCCAACGCTTCCCCATCTCCACCGCTCACTTCTTCTCCCCACCAAGCGCATTCTGCACACTCCCACCAATCGCGCCATCAGCATTGAAGTTCTTCCCAATAGCCCCATCGCTCGCAAGAGGTCCTCCAACCTTCTCTCCAATGCCACCGATGGAACCGTCCTTCGTGAAAGCGCCGCCAATAGCGCCCTTAGCATCAAAGACCGAAGGGCCCTGGTTGGTGTCGGCGGTCTTTTCGCCGGGGCGGTTGTTGCCTACCAGGCCGCCCTGTGGGGAGGATGGGTGTTAGTTATGGTGATGGTTATACCTCCAAGTAGAGGTGATTGACGAAGCAAGTGAGCAAGAGGAGATGGAGGCGATGGCTTACTCTGTCCATGTCGGTTTTGGCGTCTTCGTGGATGCCTTGGGTGAATTCTGTGTCTTTCAGGCCGCTGGTGGAGTTGGGTCAATATGCTTGTAATGCTGGATCGGATCTCAGTATCATATTGGAGACATACGCTGAAGCGCCGCGCTGGAGAGCCTGGTGTGATGCGTCGCCGTCCATGGTTGTCGATGTGATGTGATGAAATTGATGAAATGATCGATACTTGGTGGCAACGTAATCTCTAAGTGTAGCGCGTGTATGAGTGTATACCAGGTGAAGTGCTTTCGCTCAGAAACAGTCTATAATATACATTTGGTCAACACTGATGATGTCTTGATGCGTGGTTGCAGACATCATCCATATACAATCGTGGTCGTCATGTTGCGTCATGAGGGGATTTGAATACGCGGGGACATATTCTGGCTGGGTGGATGGAGAGGTCTCAGAAAGCCATCATCAAGATGTCAAGGGACAATCAAACAAAGGTGACGCTGATCATGACTGGCGTGGAGAAAATATCTGATGGCACAAGGTGTATGCAGATGGAGACTTCGTGATGGTCTGCTGGTGAAGCCGCCATCATAACCTGATAATTTGGCACAGTGGCCCACTGAGAATTTCCCGGCGGACGATCATCTGCCATTAGAGAGCCGCGCTGTGTGGTTTGTCTGTATGCGGACTGTTTGACAGCCCAGTCGTGAGGTTCAGTACCATTGCTGTCAACCTCTTGGCTCGCGGCGGTCGAGTCGGAGTTCTTGTCTGCTGCGCTGCAAGGCTTGCCACGGCTGCTGCCGTATATGACTTATTCTCCGGCATTAAAGTCCGCGTCCGGAGATCTGGATCCCTCCCGGTATAGATGAGCTCGCCGTTGCAAGATCTGTCCGAGCTGTCGGCCGCTATTTGAGAGGATTCAGCGGCGAAAGTGCATGATTTGACGATACATACGCGATATACGACCGGAGTTGTCGCCGGGTAAATGGTCCGAAAGCGGCAGTTGCAAGGCTTGGCCACTTTCCACGATCCATAGATCGCGAATTGCAGTAGCGTGGAGCGCTAGATGAAGATCCGAGAATGTGGTGAAGTCAAACGAGCGCACCATGTCTTTTGGACCTTCTTGATTGTGGCCTTTGTGACAGAGAGCTGTCCGTCGCCTAGGTCGCCACGTGGTCGCGCACAGTCTGAGACATGGAGTTGTGAATCTGACACAAGGCTCTTACACTTGTTCAAGATATGACGGTCGACTGATACAAAGGCGGTATGCTGATCTCTAACGCGGGCAGACCGAGGTGTGCAGGGCGACCATTGCGCTTGCACAGACTGTTCTCGAGGCTCTCGCCATGGTTTCTCATTGGCCAGACGGCGAGAATAATCTGCACCACGGCGTCGATTGCCGAAGGCGATCTGTAGCACCAGGGCTAAAGGGCGATCACGACTAATGTCCTTCGGCCCCTCATCACGTATGCAGCAGGTAGGAAGCGCAGACATGGCTGGCGCAGTCGTCGTCAGTCGTGGACGCTCGAGGGTTGCAACGCTGGGTGAGACATTGGTAGTCTGCAGGTCTCGGGAAGGCTAGATAGAGCTTTCTTCACAGCTCGTGCTAGCCGGTGGAGTGCTTCTCGCCGTGTACCACTGTACCGACGGAGACTGGCTCTCGCCGTGGCGCAACGACAGCCAACAAACGCCTTGTACCAGACGTTTGCGCGCGGTCTAGCAGCTCACTACTTCTCGCACCATCGTTGCCCGAACCCACTCGTGAGCCAGTGCGGCGTGCCGCCCACGCGCTGCTACGTCTTCTTCAGGTTTGAGCACTCACACTCGTCGCAGACTATTGGCAACAGCCAGGAGGCAGAAACGCTTGCCACGAGCTCTCTGTCGTCTACGGTACTCTCCACCTGTGTCGCAAAAGTCTCTTCTTACTCCCCAAAGCACACAAGCCACACAAACATCAAACACGCAATCTACCAGCCCAAACCTTGCCCAACAATCGCTTGCAGTGCCATTGCGGCGCACTTTCGCTCACCCTGCGTCTGCCGCCCGACGCTCAGCCACCCCACCCCATCACCACGACCTTCAGCCGAACCCTGGAGTGCCTGCATACGGAGGAGCCAGGCCGTTTCAGCGCCAGTAACCTTTCTACGGCCCCAGCCTTAACCTTTCACCCTTCACACTACGCCTAGTCCAGTAGAGTAGTCGCTTCTTCACGTCCCAGCCGCGTCAAGATTTGGGCGATCGCGGAAACCTTGCTGGCAACCTTCCTCTTGAGCTGCAACACATACATTGCGCCTCTCCGCCTGGCTCATTTCCCGACCTCATCTGATGCTGTCTTCGGCCACCGACTCCAACTACACCAGGAGTAACTGCTCGCCGAATCGCTCGGAAACACCGACTTCCATCTCTACCGATCCTACATCTCGATCTGGGACCCCACAATCCTTCTCTACCACACTCAATAAGAAGAACAGTACCAGCTCTCGCGAGCCTAGATACAAACTACAGCCCAGACATTGGCAAAGACTATTAGAGGTTCCGCCCGACCACAGCAGGAGTTCTTCACAACAAGCAAGGTTGTACATTTCTCAATCGCATACAACTTCGATCGCCGAGGAGAATCGGCAGGATCACCAGAAGGAAGGACCACCCCGCGCAATGGGAGGTAACAGAACCAGCCTCAACATGAATGGCAGTACCGATGCGCACAGGAGGATGAGCTCTTACGACGAGCAGTATCGGTACAAAGACAATGTATACGGTAGCGCAAGGGAGAGGGTACATCGCGAGTCGCCTGTGATCGCAGAGCTGCGAACAAATGTTATTGTGAGTGAAGTCTTACGGTCTTCTCAATTGCATTTTGATCGCAATGCTAACAATCAAATTAGATCAAAGACGAATTTACTTTGGTGACCGACATGTCATATCACCTTGCAGCGAGATACTCACGCCCTGACTCGTCGATCATGATCAATGTTGATCACAGCTCGTGTCTCGCTCTTGCAGGCACATTCGAACCATGTTACATCCTCACAATCTCAGCCCTGCCTTCGCAAATGCAGGCTACCACGAACAAACGCAACGCTGCGTTGATCCAATCATTCATGGCTGATATTCTCAGCGTACCGCCAGAGAGAGGCATCATCAAATTTATCCCAGTACCAGAGGAGAATTACGCATTCAACGGCAACACCCTGTCTGGCGAGATCGAACGTCTCGAACAACAACAAATGGGCAACGGCGGTGTAAAGCGCGCCATTACCGACGTCCGCAAGAGCATGCCGGCTTTCAGCACGAAACGAAGCACGTCCAAAATCGACGCCGAGGTTCCGAAGAAAGCAGACCAGACCAACGGATTTGATGGCCGAACGGAAGAGAATGGAATTGTACCTGCGCCACTCAAGACACAGACTCAGATTCCGGACGTGTTCGAACTGGTTGGCCGTGTGGACAGCGAAGAACGACCATCGACCGCGCACGGCACACCTTCAGCTGGAAACTTCGCGGCTTTGAATGGACTACGCCTGAACGGCATTACTAAAGAAGACCTTGAAGGTCCAAACAACAAAACACCCTTCGGCAGGCCGAAGACGTTCAGCGGTGGTCCGGTCTGGTCAAGCTCGGAGGACTTCAATCTCATGCCGCGACGAGGCAGCGACGAAGGAGCTCCTGCTCCCACGATCAAGTCCGAACCTAGACAACAGTCGAAAGACTTGCGGAAATCTCCCTTGCCGGACTTCAGAAACCATTCCCGCTCCAGCACCCCAACTCAAAAACAAACACCGACGATATCTTCTCCTATCCAAACAACCAAAACATCTTCATTGACGTCAACAACCGAAAAGACGAAGCCCGCCTATCTAGAGAACCCGCCCAAATCTGCGCTGGCTAAGAACCATTCGCACACCAAGTCGAAGTCCCAATCACCACCCGAGGCGCTGCCGGCGCCGCAAGACGACAGCCGAGCTGCCAATACAGCGAAGCGACGTTCGACTGTTCAAACCGAAGCCACCCCACGTAAGATTCCAGCACCACCTCCGGTGCCCGAGAGCAAGCAGGCCAAGGTCAGCAAGCGAAAGAGCTTCCTGTCGGCTTTCAGACGATAGATTTGGGACTTGCAGAACCTCGAAGTATGTACGAACATGCATTCCGATACGAGGAATCGGGCAAGAAGAGGGAAGATGGTTTCACGCGCGCTTTGAGAGCTGCGATAGATAGATCACGATCGAAAGGGACACATCGCTTCGGCATGTAACTGGCCAGTACAGCACGAGTGCTGATACTGTTAAGATTTACCACACATAATACAGAGACTTTACTCACGATCTAAAATCGCAAGCTACGCAATTTCCTTTCCCAGAGACTAATTCTCGACATGAACAGTTCGGGCGAATGCAAGCAGCCCTTTCCTCATCTCACCCCTCGTCTCAGCTCCCTGATCAGCCGAAGTAACTAAGAACAAAACGACTCGAAATAATCCCTCAACGATCCAACCCCACTGTCTTTCTCTCGTTTCGCGCAGCGATTGCTAGGCGATGACATGCTAACAGAGATCAAACCGACTCCGTCACACTTCTCACTCGTGGCGACTTCTCTTGTCCTTTCTCTTTCTCATACTCGTCCAGCTCTACCATCTTCTCCCCGTCTTCTGCGCCAGGAGAAGCAGCAGCGCGGCGCATTGAGTTGCTGCTTTGCGCCTTTCGTACGGCTGCCAGCGCCAGCGCCAGCAGCGCGAGGTGCAAGAAGAGCAGCGCGAGGGGAGAGTAAGTTGCGAAGCGCTGTGAATCGTCACTCGTCAGCGGTCACTTCTTTTGTTCCGGTCCGCCAACCCTAAGGCTGGGGTGTCGTCCACGTCGATCAAGGATCCACGTCGCTTGAGACTGCCGTGAAGACGGCGAGAAGACAATCACAGTTTCGCGGGAAAATGGTTTCAAAAAGGAAAATCTCAGCAAGACTCACGCTCTCGCCGCAGATTCTGTCAAAGTCGCCGGGCATTCCTCCATTTTGCAAGGAGAGGTCTCGCGAGACCCAGCTGCAGGTCCAGCTTTGGAGAGTGTCTTTTCCTGGCGCACGGGTGTTGAGGACGAGGGGAAGTGTGGCGGCTGGGAGAGCGAGGCAGGCTGAGAGGAGGCTTGTGGACGCCGAGATTGCGAGAGCGGCTGTTGAGGCGAGGGGGAGGAGCTGTGGTGTCTCGTTAGTATAGCTGAAAGGATAGCGAGGGCTATTCGTATCGGCGTAGATATTGGAATGGCGTGTCAGTTCGACCTCGATTGGCCGGCCAGGCGGACTTGTAGATGTAGCTGACTTACCTGCAATGAGGACAGTCCCATCACCACGATCGCCACGAGATCGAACACGACAATCGCTGCGCTGGTTCCTACGACGAGTTTGAGGCCTCGTAGATCAAAGTGGTCCCGCCATACTGGCAGGAGCCATGGGTTCGTGGTCTGTTGGGAGTTGAATCGATTTAAAGTCGTTGCCGCGCAGGCCAGAGTCGCGAGTGAGAGTATAAGAGCCAAGGCTGTGAGGGCGAGAAGAGGGAGATGGATGTGCAGTCTTGACGAGGAGGACGAGGAGCGAAACATTGCGTCTAATTGATCGTGTGAGGCTTTCAGTTTTCTGACGCCCTTCTTGGCGGTATGGTATGAAACGCAAGTGTGAAATGAGGCAAGGAGAAACCCTTCGAACAATGATCCAGAAAAGGTAGAAAGGAAGTGGTAGAAAGGGAATCGTCGTCTGCTACTGGTAAGTAGTACAAACCTTTCATCCTATATCAACACGACCTCCCCTTGCCCTGTACCGTCCCATCCTGCATCCATCCATTAGGCGTGCACCCCAGCGCTTCGACGCCTCTTCTGAGCAAAGGGCCATACACACAGTACATGCATCTCTCCTGCCTCCCCACAACGCTTATCCCTCACAAGACACGTCAAATCAGCCATGGCGCTTAACAGCAAGCCAGCATGCAAAAGCTCTCGAGTTCTGATTGGACTGAGTATTCGACGCGCCTACCACGTTCGAGGGCACAATGGTAGCACAGCATTTGCCGCCCACGGTCCAGTAGGCCGGCGGTAGCACAGCGCAGAAGCACGCAGCCAGTAGTACACCAGGAACTGTAGAAGCGCTGTTGCTGTCAACTGAAGTCGCTCGGCCTCTGTTGACCTTTCGCCATCGCTACCGCAGGCGACATGATTGGACGCTGCTCTGCGCGCATCCGACAGCCCGGGCGCTTGCAAGCATAGCAGAGCCAGCGGAACGCAGACAGGCGCAGCAGAGTAGTATGCGCACCCACGAGCCGGGCGATGGTAAACCTTGAGAAGCAGAACAGGCTCGATGTCTTGAACTCTTGCTCCCACCTGTTCCCGCGATAGTTGGTAGGAAATAGCGATAGCGATCGTTGAGCCTGATCTCCCAAAAAAGTGACGACACACCCCAGCAATCCCAAGTCCGTACCAAAAACGCTCGACCCTCCCCCCGTCTCCCCGTTGCAAGCTGCCGTGTATTGCTTTTCGTCTAAAAAGCGGAACCTGGTGCGTCAGTTGCAGAGATCGCAAGCGCTGGCTGGGGCGTGCAAGTTCCATCATCGCAAGTGCGCAATCCACCAATCGATCGATTGCACGAAACCCGACAATTCAAACTCCGCGGGGTATGTGTAGTTCATGGATGACATGGGTTGGCAGGGGCCCTTGTCTGTTCGTGTGTGTCAAACCCCAGATCGATGCAGATGCAGTAAAGATAGGAAATGTTGGAAATTGCAGCTGGGATTTTTCTTTATTTTTGGGAGACAAGGTCGTGCGTGGTAATGGCTCAGTCACCACGATCAGGGGTGGTGAGTATCGGACTTTTGTCTAATTGTCGCGGATTTGCTTTGCGCAATAATATTGAAATGGCAGGTTGCGGCGATGCGATGCTCTTGCGTGCAACTTCGGATTGAATTTTGATAAAAACATAAAAGATTGTGAAACAAAGGAAATGAAAGCTGTTCAATGTAGAAGAACTTCGATTGTCTTTCGGCCGTCTGTATATTCCTGTCTTCTCCCACCTCTGATAATAATACAAAGATTGCCTCCTCTAAAAATGCGCCTTCGCAATAGGCCGTTTATCCCATAATCCAATTTGATGTAATCCCCATGGCCGTTTCCCAATAAGCAGTAAGAACAAAAATGCAAAAGCAATAAATAGTCTTTCCCACGCGAGCCTCTATAAGGGTATATGCTCACGGAAACGGGAAGAAAGATGCGCTAGAAACGCGAAGAAGGATGCAGGTGTAGTCCTTTCTTGTATTCAGCGTAGTTGTATAACAAACGTCGGATAACAAGAGAGGAAGCCGGCAAAAAAGATAAGAAGCGAAATCGCTAAAGTCGCAGCATGAAATCCGAAAACATGTGTTGTGAAACGCCTTGTGTTGCTCCGCCCGAGAGGTGCTGTTGATCGGCTCAGGGTGTTGTTGCGTGGTGGCTGCATCTGTGAGATGGCTGACTGCGTACTGTGGTTCGTGTCGGGCGTAATTGTGTGGTAAATATGAAGTTGAGGTGAAGTCCATGTGAGGTCGGGTCATCTAGAAGGTCGACCAAACCATGCCACCTTCCGAGCGTGCCATGCTGCCGACGAACATGCTCGGGTCGTTCTTGACCTGTTGAGGAATGAGCATGCCAGGCTTAGCAGTACCATTTGAGTAAGAGCTGGTCATGGACTCGGCGAGGCTGGAGGTGCGGGAGTGGCGAAGCTTCTTGATGGTGCGCCAGGCGCGGAAGCAAGCATCGCACGATTTGCTCTCGGTGCCTTCAGGGTGGTAGCGTGCGTTTTGGTCGAGTGGCACAGTGTGTGTGAGGTGCGAGGCGCAGACAACGTCGCCACAGCGGCGACAGTGGTGTTTGCGGAAGTACCATGTGAAGTTGGTTTGGCAGATGGCACATGCGAGGGCGGACTCATTGGGCTGGAGAGACGTTAGTGGTTGGTCATTAAGGTGTCATAAGGCGCAGTGTAAGGAGAGTGATGTGGTTGGACTATGCCGCGTTGGGTCGGTGTGAGACCTTGATGATTGCCATCGCGTGCCCGGATTGCGTGCTTCCGAGGAAGTGCTGCATATAAAGTGCTGCACCCCTCGCACTTCAGGCATTCAATCAAGGTCTCCCAATCGCATGCGCGTAGCAATAGACATACGCACAACACATCACAAACAACAAGCGCAAGAACGTCCAACGTACCTTCCAGTGTGCGATCGTTGGTGGTCCAGTAACATCACCATATTCCTCATCAATGCTCTCGCTGGCGGCCCTGCTGAGACCTTGGCGAAGGAGATCAAAGTCGGACTCTTGAGACGACTTGTTCAAAGCCTCGGGCAGGTCGAGACCAATGTTACCGCTATCGAAGCTGTTCTGCTTGCTCGAAGGAGGAGTATCGGGTGCACGAGGACCAGGAATGTCTTTGGGCCATGAGGACTCGGTCGGGCGAAGGCATGCGGGTGTGTAGAGAGGCTGCTTCTGTGGGCGCAGTTGGCGAACATGGAGGTGAGCGTGGTAGCTTGTGGGCGACTGGTTTGCGGAAGGTGGTGTTTGAGGTGAGGCATTGCCAGGATAGTAGGACTGAGGAGGTGAAGGAGTGGTGTTCTGGCCCATGGTGTAGGGGCTGTTACGCGCAGGTTGCGCATATGCGGTTGCCATCATGTTGAGATGTGGTGATGGTATGGCGTGGAGGCCGTTAACGCATAGAGTGGTGGGTTGGGTTGATCGATGTGGTCTTGAAATCCGTGATCACGAGACCTTGTGGGAAACGCGAATGGAGTTTCAAAAACGTCGCGAGGGTTGGAATAAGAAAGCCGCGATGGTTATCGTAGCGGTCTGGAGAATCCCTGCCGTTTGAGGTACGGACCTGCAGTAAGGGGATCGAATGGAGAGATACGGAGGGCTTCCAATGGCGAGAGTCGATTGCTGACCACCCAAAGATAAGAGTGACGGGTTGTCGGTATTTGGCTTGTGACGCGACTGATAAGAGATGTCGATGCTGGTCAAGGCGTTGTTTGTGAAACGTCTGGCGACACGGGGCCTGTGTACTGTGATTGTTGTATGGCTGGGCGGAGAGGGCAACAGCGACGACGACTGTAGTAGTCTTGCATAGGCGAGAGGAGGGCGCCGGGTGATATGGGTGTATAAGGCGATAGGGCGATGCTCTGAGTGAACGGGCGTTTCCCCAAGCGTGGGTCGCCGCGGGTCAAGCAGAGTTCGGACCACCATACTAGGGTGACAGACTAACCACATGGCGGCAGGCGTCGCACGACACACTCGCCTTTTGCTCGGGCTCACGCCGTAGGTTCGTCTTGCTGCCCCCAGAGCAGGAATTAATTGACTTGTTTGGGTGTGCAGACGAGGGTTTGTAGCCTCCGAGTTCCGTGTTGAGACGAGAGCTTCTTCCATGTTTTGCTTGTTTTCGCCTCCAGTCGACTGCACTGCACCCTCCGTACATCAGCATCACATCATGCTTTCGTACTCGTCTATCGTGCTGCACGGCGATGCCTCTGTGGCAATCGATCGCAGCGGGCGTGGCAGGATGGCATGGCTGCAAGGCCGATGTGCCGACCGAGATGCGTGCAGAACAACCGTTGAAGTCGACAGGCCTCTTATCTCGGCCCAATCACAGCTGCGGTATAGTCGTCGCACGGCCGTGTTGCAGACCGGGGCAGATCCCTGGCAGCACGCACTACCATCCTAGCGAAGGTCGCCTCCGCTCACAGACACAAGACACAGCGCAGTGGCGCGGAGAGTCTGGCAGGGCGGCGGCCATGCTACGGTGAGACTGAGCCCTCGAGCCGTGCTGCCACCGTCGTCCCATCTTCCTTCGCTGCAAGTGGAAGACTGTCGCGTGCGTCGAGCGTCTGTGCAGCTCCAGACGTTAAAGACAGGTTAAATGTTACGTGATATGGCTGTTCCCATCCCACGGCACTTCCAATAGCAGCGGGCCCATTGTCACCATGCAGAGTGGCAGTTATCCACAAGGGCTGAGTGCTAGACGACCAGCGTGGGATGTAGGTTGTTCCAGAGCCGCAACTCCTTCGCCAGCCACGCAAGCTTGTCGCATACCAAGACCCATGAGTCGGTATAGTCGGACGCTTCTGTGAGTAGCTGTCATCGCCACCGCCAACAGATGGTCGAGATGGTCTCGACGCGGCGAAGCTGGTTGCTATTAGCAGTCGGTATTCTTCAATCCAAGTAATACCGCCGTATGAGACAGCAGGCAGGCAAGTCCCGTGGTTGGCTACGAACTCGCATACACTTGCAGGTGCTGAGTGGAGTCTGTCCCCAACGAAATCTCCCAGTCGCTTCCTGCAGGTCATCGTGAAGGGGATTAGCGTGCCCACCTGTTCTGATCCGTGCGCTGCTCTTCTGCCAGATGGCTGGGCCCTGTCGATGCAGGCAAGTTTGCCTCTGCCTCACCGAGTTTCTTCCCTGGTTGGAGTTACATCATCCTCTCCTTCTGGAAGGCCTGTCAACATCACTTATCCGCCCCGATCGACGCTTCTCCGTGTCTGGACGTCTGTTGATCTATCTTACGCAGGGACGGCTGCTTTCGTAGCTCGTTCTGCAGTAGTACATATTTGTATGTTTGATTGCCACGGCCATATCTTCTCTAATTACACGAATGCGACTCGCGCTACGGTTTCTTCCCTGCGAACCTCGGCTCGCTCGGAGCGCAAGGGTCCTGTCACTTGCGCAAGCACTTTCACGGTTGCGCGGCTACATGGATTTATCCAGCATCAACCAGTGGGCCGGGGTCAAGGCGCCGCGACCCTGAAGATCTCCATCTTGACCGCACTTCCAGCTTCATCATCTTGATCGTCCTTGTTATCTGCGGAGCTCTCAAGCCCGTATTGCAACTGCTGCTGTACCGTACACGCGGCATCACCGCTACCACAGCTCGCAGCTCTCAAGCTGCTAACAACCGTTTCTGCGTAACCCTCGCCGGACCTTATCCGCGCCTATACTCCACGATCCTGCGATATGAGTGAACTGCACAACGAGGAGCCGCTGCGCAGTGCCGATCCACCAGAGATCCCGCTCATACCGCCTCCAGACCATGTGTTGACTGCAGAGCAATGGGGCATCTTCGCTGCTATCGCTGACACTGTTATCCCTTCATTCACTCCCGCCAAGGGAAATAGGTTGCTGCAACACCCTCTGCGAGCGGACACGTATGCAACCTTGAAAGGCGGCGTTCAGCGGATAGCTGGTGCTCCGCTGGAAGATGGCCTCGTCGACGCCTACCTTGGCGAAAATGCCACTGCCCAATCAGAGTTCAGAAATAGCCTACTGCGTATGGTCGGATATCAGATGGATGATACGGCTAAGAAGGGCTTCCTGTTCATCTTGAATGCTTTGAAGTAAGGCGTGCCTATTCCTACCCCATTCCCTTCCATTCCACGACCATATAGATTTCATTTCTCTTGTGTATCATGACAAGGCATACTATCCACGTGCATCGGTATAGCTAACGCCCACAAGCACCCGAGCTGGCTCCCTCCTCTTGACCGGCTACGTAACTCCCCTGGACTGTCTTCCTATACAAGACCGCGAACGTGTGCTACAAGGATGGGCAACCTCACGTCTTCCACTACTACGTGGACTTCACGCCTCACTGACAGCACTAACGATCGCCTACTGGGTACGCACATCTCTTACCCTGGGTCGTGTGCTTGGTCATCCGAGAGTGCCCACTCATGGCAGCCCGGCTAAGGACGGCTACCCTTTCCAATTCCTACAGTTTCCACCATCGAAGTCGCCAGAGCCAGAAGTCATCACAGCCGATGTTGTCATAGTAGGCAGCGGTTGTGGAGGTGCAGTTGCTGCAAAGACCCTCGCCGAAGCAGGACTCAAGGTCCTTGTAGTGGACAAGGGCTACCACTGGTCACCACTTCGTCTGCCAATGTCTGAGCGGGAAGCTGGCGCTCATTTGTTCGACAATGGCGGTATGATCATGTCCAAAGATGCCACTGTCGCTATAGCCGCCGGAAGCTCATGGGGAGGTGGAGGCACGGTCAACTGGAGTGCATCGTTGCAGACCCAAGGCTACGTTCGTCAAGAATGGTCGCGAAAGTTTGGTTTGAAGTACTTCACCAGCGCTGAATTCCAGCAAGACCTAGACGCAGTCTGTGATCGTATGGGCGTTGGCACAGCAGCGATTGAACACAACAAAACCAACCAAGTTCTCCTCGAGGGAGCGAGAAAGCTAGGCTGGAGTGCAAAGACAGTGCCGCAAAATACTGGCGGCGAAGCACACAATTGCGGCTACTGCACGCTTGGCTGTGGCAGCTGTGGAAAGAAAGGACCCACAGAGACTTTCTTGCCCGATGCTGCCAAAGCAGGCGCTCATTTCATCGAAGGCTTTGACTGTGCCGAAGTCCTTTTCGATCACTCTCCCGACGGCCAGCACATTGCAACCGGCGTCCGTGGCCGCTGGACAGCACGTGACAGCGCAGGAAACACAGTCGGGCCCAACAGAACAACGCGTGACCTGCATATCATTGCACCACGCGTGATTGTCTCGACCGGTAGCATCGCGACACCAGTGCTCTTGAAACGCTCAGGCCTCACGAACCCACACATCGGCCGCCACCTGCACCTCCACCCCGTCTCTTTCATAGCTGCCGTCTGGCCCGAAGACGTGCGACCTTGGGAAGGTTCTATCCTCACCTCGGTGGTAAACGAATTCGAAAACCTCACCGGCGACGGCTACGGCGCCAAACTCGAAGCAACAACGATGCTACCCGGCCTCTTCCTCCCCGCCTTCCCTTGGCGGAGCGGCGAACAATTCAAAACCTTCTCCGCGAACATGAAGCGAACAACAGGCTACATCTCCCTCGCCCGCGACCGCAACGGCGGGACTGTCACCCCTTCTACTGACCCCTCCAACCCCTCCCGACCAAACGTGACCTACAACCCTTCACCAGCTGACAAGCAAAGCATACTGCACGGCCTCCTGCGTCTCTCCGAACTCCTCTACGTGTCCGGCGCGCTCGAGATCCACACATGCCTCCCGACCTTCCCTCCCTTCATCCGACCCAGCCCCTCCTCTCAGCCTCCCAACACGAATCTAACACCCCTCTCCTCGCCCTCGCTCAACGACTCCGAATTCCAATCCTGGCTCGCCGCTCTGGAAGCCACCGGTGGACCAACGAGGTTCTCGTCCGCGCACCAAATGGGTTCATGTCGGATGGGTAAGAACAAGAGAGAAGGTGCGGTCGACGAGAAAGGACGAGTGTGGGGGACTGAAGGCTTGTGGGTGGCGGATGCGAGTGTTTTCCCCAGTGCTAGTGGTGTCAATCCGATGATTACGAACATGGGAATCGCGAGGGCGGTGGCGAGAGGGGTTGTGGAGGGGTGGAGAGCGGAGGGTGGAGGTGGTCAGAGGGGCGAGAAGGCGAAGCTGTAGAGTATCTGTGGTGTTTTCCGAGGCTGGTGGAGGGTCAAAGGGGTGGAGCTGACTGTAAGCATTAGTTATGGGTTCACGAAGTATTTGAAGTATATAACTGCTTGTATGTATCTGGAGATAAGTGTACAACCTACCCCAAAGATTAGGAAAGCAGGGATGTCTGTCTTTCAGTGCCAACATGGCGTGATAGAGGAGAGAGGATCAGTGGTTTGGTGAAACGATTCTTGAATTGTAGGTTGTTGGTCGAAGATGTTCCTGCATACATGTTTGATGTCGAAAGTAACGATCAAGATCAACGTTTTTGGAAAGTTCTCTTTTCCGTTAGTTAAGCACAACAACTCCTCTTTTCAGACCAGAAGCATACAGTCTTATATCTTCTGAGCGTATCATTGTGACCTGTGGATATGCACAGACACAGGCCACTACATACATGTACGTTCCTTCCCGAAAAAAAGAACACATCTCGTAATCAGCACGAGGGTTCGTGTTTCAGGGTTAGATGGTGAACTGTACGGGAACTTCTGATCGTATTCAAAGTTTCTTTTCCAATTTGTCTCATTAACAGAGGGTATCTCGTCCAGCGTTAGTACATATAATATTTTTTTCTATTCAAAGCAAAAACAAAAAGCATTCCCAGTCGTACGGCGAAGAAGTATCAACCTTCCGTCCAAGAAGTGTTACAAGCGTCCTTCGACTCCTTGCTTCGGTTTAGCCGATCGATCAAGCAATCAAGTTCATCGATATCCCATTTCGATCTCTCGCCTCCTCTCTTCTCTTCCATTTGCGCTCGCAGCGTGCTGCTGTTGCTGTTGTTGCTGCAGATTCTGCTGCTGCTGTGCACGATTCGCTTCCTCCCGCCTCGTCACGCCCCTCCACACACCGTCCCAAGGCTTCAAAGCACCCTTGGCCCATCGCCTGGTCGTGCTCTGACGCTGCTCAGGCTGCGTTGGCGGGGCTGGCCATGAAGCACCTGTGCCAGTGCCCGAGCTGGTCCCAAAGCCGGTGTCTGTGCCTATGCTCGAGTTCGTTCCGACGCCAGGAGCGTAGTAGCCGTGTGCGGGCGAGTCGTCCGCATCGGCATCTTGCCAGTCGATATTGTAAGTGCTGCTTTGAGCCTGCTGCTGTTGGCCTTGTGGGGCAGGTTCATTTGCCAGAAGGAGCATGAGCATTTGCTGGCGTTGCATCTCCTCTTCGGAGATGATTTGTGGGTCGTAGTTGAGCTCTCCTGGCTCGGGTTCTGGGACGCGGGTGGAAGTGGGGTACATGTTGCGGATGTAGTTTTCGTAGTAGCCCGGTGGTTGGTAGGATGAGGTCCGCTCGCTAGGAGCTGTGGACGGCTCGTATGGTGTTGCGGGACTGGCGAAGCTGTGTGCTGGTGAGGTGGAGCGCAAGGGGAGGATGCTGCTGGGTATTTGTTGGAGGGGTCGGGAGCGGATTTGGGAGATACGTCGGTGGGAGAGGAGGAAGAGGCCTGTGTAGACGATGGTGCTGATTCCGGCTGCGATGGCTAGCAGGAGTGTGGATGTCTTCCATCTGTAGCTCGTGGAGATTATGAAGTCGTAAAAGACTGTTAGGAGGCCGACGCCACTAGCCAGGGCGCATGGTTGATGAATTGCATCGGCTTGGAAAAGCGGATTGCGAATGGTGAAAGTGAGGAGGGCGGAAAACGAGAAGCCTGCTGTGAGGATGGCGATGCCAAAGATGCCAACGGCGGTTTGGTTTACTCGAAGAGTGTTGTCGTCCACATATGTCGCCGGGAGCATGAGGAATCTAAGGCATGGTGTTAATACAATGCGCATATGTTGAGCAAAATGGAAACCATACCCTCCTAATATCATGATCGAGGAGGCGACCGCCGTCGACCTCCAATACCAGGTCACAGCATCTTTATCCGCATGAAGGCCATCCAGGCTGCGGTAGCTTTGCTCGCGCGACCGCATTGGCGCCTCGAGCGTCTTCAAAACATTAACGGCAAATTTCCTAGCTCTTGATCTCTTCGTCGTATTCATCCCACTCTTGTAGCGCTCCGCCGCTGAGGGTGCCTAAGGCGCTGTGCTCATGCGACGCCTGGCGATGATGCGCCTGATGCCGCCCGTTGGCAGTACACGGGTTGTCGCGGTTGTATATCGCTGAGCTGGTTCAAATTGCGCAGCACAGAGAAGGTAGCCGCAGTAGAGGCGCGTTGTAGAGGCGAATATGCGGCGTATGTACAGTGCAAGTCGTCGCCAATCGTTCAATCCAAGTCGTATGGTACAGTCGCAAGCCGGCGCGACTCGGAGCTGGTGTCGTCGTCGCACAAGACGCCTTTGGACAGATGCAGCTGGATGTGGGCAGAGTGAGACGAGATTACAGCGATCGACTCTCAGCGGCACGGCGAGGCCGTCTGCTGCGCGCAGTTGTAGCTGATTGACTTTCGTATCGCACCTTGGGAGAGCAGACGGCTGTGCTAGCAGGTATTCCCGCAGACATAGCCCCAGCTTGGCGGCCGTGTCATCACCAGCTCGTATCATTATTTACTAAGGCAGTGTCGCTTGTTAAATACTACTGCACGCCTACGCCATATCATAGCCCTACGCCACGTGTGCCATGCAAGGCCATCCTCGCGAGGCTGATGTCTGCTTGTCCGTCTTTTACGAAACAAGACGACGCAGCGACCAGACCAGCAGCTCCACTTCACTAGCATCTGCCGCCGCCGGCTTCCTTCATCCTCCTTCTGTGCAGACGATTAAGGTTAGGATTGCTTAGATCAGCCGCTCCCGCTACCAAGCTTCAATAAGGTTCTGCCCATTTTGGGGACGGATTGCGTACGTCTACCTGCCATAGCTTTGGAGTCAACAAGCACGCGGTGCCATCAACTCCGAGTCGGATGGCTGCTTGCCATCGTTCATGCGCGCAATGCGGATTCCATCCAGACGTCCAGACTGGCAGATAATCCGAGCGCTCCGCTTTATGATAATATTCCCATGAGGCAATTATCATTTAAGCCTCCGGATGGCGTCGCCGAACAGACGTCCTCCTGATGAGGCCGCGTCGCCAAAGCTCAAGGACCAAATAAATTCAGGCACTGCGTGACCTGGCCTCGCATTTTGAGCCAATCATCAGATTGTACAGCCACAGGGAAAGTATCATTCACATGAAGCCTACATCTTACATTGTCCACTTTCTCTGGACTTTCCAAGTACTTGCATCTGAACCATCTCCGCCGCAAAAACTCAGCGACTTGATTACCCCAATACATTTGGAACACCAACATATCCACGAAATAGTCACTCAGGAAAAAGCTCACAGAATGGCTTCTTTAATATCCGACAAGCCCATTCGCGCCATGATCTACCGCGGCAAGAGTGCAACAGAAGAATGTCCCGAATCCGTCGCACGATTACTCAAATCCACCTTCCCTAACCAAGTGAAAATCACATACGCTGGCCCAGACGAGAAAGTAAAAATCAACGCCCACACCCTCAGCCATGTAGATTTGTTCGCCCAGCCTGGTGGGCCAGGTACGTAGAATTCACGCGCATACATTCCCAGCTGGGAAACCGCAATAAGCTGCATGTGGTGATCAAAACTGACAACCTCACTCCTCGAAGACGTCGACGAAGCCTGGCTCGAAGCGCAAGCCTGGGCGCCAGCTCTGCGCGACTTCATTTCTCAAGGCGGCCGCTACGTCGGCTTCTGCCTCGGCGCCTACCTCGCCGGCCACGACCCGGGCTACAGCCTGATCCCGCAAGCTGACGACGTATCGCAAGAGATCGAAGAACCCGGCTCGCAAGTCGACGACGAAGACGACACCATCATACAAGTGGACTGGACTTTCTCTACTGGGAAGAGGGCTGGCAAGACGGAGGCGAAGCGGTGGCTGTACTTCCAGGACGGACCGATGTTTGAGCTAGCTGAGGGGTCAGAGGCGAGAGTGTTGGGTCGGTATTCGAGTACGGGGGATGTGGCGGCAATGCTGAATGGGTTTGGGAAGGGGTGGGTTGGGAATGTTGGGCCGCATCCGGAGGCTGATAAGGCTTGGTGTGAGTATTTTCGAGGATTTTTATTTCCCAACGTTCTTGAGGAGTGAGCTGAAGCAGGACGAGCGTGACTGACACCTTTTGTTCCTACAGACGACGATGAGGAGATCACGAACCCCGACGGCGTTCGCTTCGATGTCGGCCACGACTTGCTGCGGGCTTTGATGGAGGCCAAGTAATAATGAGAGCGTTGAAGAAATGGCATAGTGAAGACATTCGAAGAAAAGGCCCCAGGTGACACGCAGATAAAATCGAGGTATGCATTACCTATGGTATGATACTGCACTTTACGTCAATGTCGCGATTGACAGTCATGCCTTCCACCTCACAGCCTAGGCATCCTAACAGGCCCACTGACAGCCTCAGTCGCCCTCCTGCTCAACATCTTCGAACTCCTCTCGCCAAGACTCCTCTTCGCCTTCGCCGTGCCGTTTCCAGCGGGCAAATCCGGCTCGTTCGTCGTCGTATTGTACGTCGCCGACGCGTCGACAACCTCAAACTGAACGGTCGCATTGCCTTCTCTGAAATCGCTCGTCACGCTCCCCACAGTCTTGTACCCACACCCCTTGTCAACCCTCTGCTCGCCAGTCGCAACATCTTTTCCGTTGATGATACGCGCAAACATCTCAAGCGCAACAAGCGGCTGGTAGAATGGCACTTCATGCCCGCTCTCGTAAATTCGCGCAAACGCTACGTTGTCGCTCTGCTTCACTTGGCCGTGCACCAGCTTGTCGGATGTGGAGATGTTGACGAATCCAGCCGAGTGGTAGCCGGGTGCGTCGATGGTGGCGACGATTTCTTGCACGCCCAGCCAGTTGCAGATGTAGTCTGCGTCACCGGCGAAGTGGACGGTGTACACGCCTGCGTCGGCCAAGGCGCGAGAAGCCGCGACGGTACCGGACTCGCGGTCGTCGTCGCCGGTGTTGGAGAAGGCGCTGCCGACGGTACTGCCGCCGTCGGAAGTGTAGTTGGTGAAAGCACCAAGAGCTTGCTGGATCTTGGCCGAGTTGAGGTAGTCTCTCCAATAGCCGTAGGGGAAAGGATCAGGGACGAGCTCGCGGATGTCGTACTCGGAGCGGCTGGCGTAGGTACCCAGCAGGGACTCCACGTTGTTGTAGCAGAAAGTATCTGCCACTGCGCAGACGTCGTTGTTGCCACGGATGTTGCAGTCGAAGCTTTGCTCTTGACAGTTGCCGGGACCGTAGAAAGAGTTGTACATCATGCTCTCGACGGAAGAGTTGAAGGGCCGGTAGTCGTAGGTGTTGCCGGGCGAGACGGCAAACCAGTAGAATGCTTCGTATTGGATTCGTGGGTCGTACCAGCCGTTTCCGATCATGACGGAGCGGAGGTCGATTTCGGCGGCGAAGGGGAGCGAGTCGTTTTGGATGAGTGCGTTCTGGGTGAGGAAGTATCTGGAGATGTTAGTTTGGTATGCGGATATTGCTGGCTCTGCAGGTCACTCACTCGTTGAAGATCGGTCCGTAGTGGCCACCATAGCTTTCTGTAGCAAAGTGGATGCCATTGGAGGAGTATTCAGGGAAAGCACCCGTGAAGCCTTGCAGTGTCTTCCACATACTCGGCGCAGCGCCTTCAGTCGTGTTTGCGGTGTTTGAGACGTTGGGAGAGGAGTATGTGCCGCAAGTACCCATATCCAGTGCATACTCCGGACAAGTCGCATTTGGTAGAGTGATGATGTTGCCGGTGTTGGAGTCCACATATCCAGGAATTGGGTTGGCGTAGCTGAAGCCCACTTGCGCCGGGTGGTCGACAAAGAGCACATTTGACACATTGCTGTTGAAGGTTGTCAGTACTTGACTCCAATGCCTTCGTTTTGTAAATGTTGACTCACTTCCAAGCATATTCTTTGTACTGCAGTTCGCCATCCGCATCAACCCAGCAAGGTCCAATCTCTTCAAACAGACCAATCATACTGGAGCTTCCAGGACCGCCGTTGATCCAGACAGTCAAGGGAGCATCCTCTGGGTCGACATCTCTCGCCTCGAAGAACCACCAAAAGACAGATTGTTCAGGTGCCACGTCGACATAGCCAGAGAACGACTTGACGCCAGGAGTGAGCTCGCAGATTCCCTCAGGGACTTGCTTGTAGCGGACGGTCTGGTTGTAGTGACCCTGTGTTTCCTTGAGATCTGTCGGCGCAGAGACGAATTGGGAGTATGTCAACGGGAGAAGGGCGAGGGAAGCGAAAGTTGCCGAAACGACCTTGCGAGACGCCATTGTTGCGTGTATGTAGCAGCTCCTGCTAAGCGCGACTCGGCTTCTTCAGGCCTTCAAGTGAGTGGCAGTGCTTTCACGACTCTCAGACGGCAAGTGAGGAAGCGCAAGGAAAAGAGTAAATTCACAGTCGGCCGCCCACTTTTGTGTAATGCTCACGCTTTATCACTCAGCCATTGCATAATATACGACGTTACATCCTTCCTCTTTCAGCGCAGCCAGTCCCACCTTCTGCCGTCACATTGCAGCATTCGCTACGAACGCTCGAGCGGTCACCTTACTTTAAGCAGCACAAGCCTTGCCTTGGGAAGTGATAAGGCTCGACGGTGACGCTGCGACTTGGCCGGCTGGATAAGACTAGTTGCCAGTAAGGAAGGTGGAAATGCGCAAAGGATCGACCGCTTGAAGCTTGGAGCTCAAGAAGGCGGGGGAAAGTGGGCGACAGGCTGGTGCAATGATTCGGGCAGAATTTCCATTGGACTTGACTTTGATGCATACAGCCTACTTGTCTGGAGACTGTCTTATGTAAGGTAAGGGAATACCTTGCCTGGCTGCTGCACCAAGGACGAGGTCGGCATGCTATGGTCTGGCGTACCCGCAGCACTACACCCACTGGCTACAATTCTTGCTCACAAGTCTGCGCATACCTTGGTTTCTTTGAATGCTTGTACCGGCAGCTGTTGATCCAGAACCGGATCTATTTACCAGTGAGCCGAAGACAAGGATGTATCAGGCTGTCGACGATCGCCTTGCCAACACCAATCAGCGCGCATTCAAGAATTGCGGTGCCGCCCGCCGAGAGATGCCGTGTACAGACTTATGGTCAGCACCCTTAGCCAGACCTCACTCTGATATGCCTGCTCACAGCCATAGGACATCTACATGATGCTCTCAACCTCTTGGAATACTGGGAATGCACTGAATGACGCTGTAGGCCTACCAGAGCCAGCTCAGGCCTCCCGACGCATGCCGTCATGTATACCATCCAGACTTGCCAGCGAGCAACGGCGCTGTCTAAGACATTACCACCCATCGTCGAGAAACTCGTCCAGCCCTGCACTTCAGACCCATGCTCCTGATCGAATGGTACCGCATGACAGCAAACCTGCGCTATGTACCTCTTGTAAGCTTCCCGCATCTGATCTCGTTCATGCAAGCTTCGCGGAACTCCTCGGCATCGGTTGCAATTGATATTTCGCCAACCCGATCTGGGCTTGGTGTCTCGAATGTAGCTTTTCGTATGCTTCGTGAGCACCTGATCCTTCCCAGAGGACATAACGAGTGACGCAAAGCAAGTGCGGGCTCTTGTAGAGCCATAGTAATAGGCAAGATACCTGCGTGCCGGACTAAACAAGCAGCCTCTGCCCAGATCTTCGTACACTTCCACTGTTACATCCCAGTTCTCGAACCATGTCTGCCGAACTCATTGTATCGTCTTCAAAGCCATACTACGATGGAACCAAAGCTCTGGTTCTCGGCCGTCCGCGTAGTTCCTCCTGCAACGACGACCGGTACTACGCCATTCGACGAACCACCACAACCTACGAGAAATCATACGGCAACAGATGCGACAAGAACTGCTCCTGCGATAAGTGTTGCAAGGGCAGGAGGAAATTCATCTACAGAGACAGCTGCGGCAAAGTCGTCAAAATCGTCTACACAGACTCATGCGGCACCACGACCAAGATAGTCTATTACGACTCCAAAGGCTACGTGACCAAAACCACGTACATGGACTCCAGAGGCAACCCTTACGAGACTGTCTACGTAGACTCCTGCGGCAATCCGATCAAGACTGCTTACTGGAGCTCGGACAAATACGTATACAAGATCAGCTTCTACGACTCAAAAGGCAACACGACGAAAATCGTCTACCTGAATTCCTACGGCACGAAAACCAAAACCACTTTCTTCAACCCCAACGGAAAGCCGAGCAAGACAGTCTTCTTCGACTCGTGTGGCAACATCACGAAGACCATCTACTACGACTCATGTGGCAACGAAATTGACTCCAATTCTTCGTCTTCTTCAAGCTCTTCTTCATCATCTTCGTCTTCGTCCGCGAGCAGCAACAGCTGCACCTGCAAGGACAGTGGCAATTCGAAGACTTGCAAATGGAGCAAAGTCATCTACAAGGATAGTCGTGGCAGAGTGTGGAAGATCGTCCACATTGACTGCTATGGCAAAACGAGGAAGACAGATTTCCCAGGCGAATCTGAGGAGAAGAAGGAGAAGTCTTTGAATGGGGATGATGAAGAAGTTACGAGGACGAAGTATGTTGAGAAGGTGAGGTACACGTACTAGAGTATGCGCGGAATGAATTCTGCGAACCTTGAGCTGCTGATGCTTCTGACACCATTCGGCGGATCAGGGTTCTTGCGAAAAGTCAGCGGAGACAAGGAGGTTGCCGCTCAGATCGATGCCACTTTGTAATTTTTCCTTTCACGATAGTCATGCGAAACGACTGTTCTGACAAACTGTGCGCGCTCCAACCTGGGCTGGTGTATTGTTTGGGTTTTGTGTTCAGGATACGTCCAAAGGCAATGTTTAATAGTGGTTTAGGAGAAGCAGTGTTCGATGCATTGCCAATTCTCTCCGCGTACTCTATCACGTGTACACCCTGATCTCAGGCTCACCGCAGCATCAACCATTCTCCAACGCCAGTCAAAGTCGATGGAGGAGCTATCTTGTGTTTTCGCAATACACTTTGAGATGCGACCGTGAGAAGGAAATTTGCGATGATGACCAGGAGAAGCATAAGTAAGTCGCCATCGCAGGTAGCCATTGAGTAACCTCGATGGCGGACGGATGCTGACATAAGCTCTAAAGCCGCAGCAACAACAACAACAACAACAATTTGTTTTCGACGAAGAACACCAGCAGCCATCTCAACGATCGGCTAGCTCACCAGGAGGACGTGACTTGCGGAAGACGTCTACTGAGAGTAACAACTCCATGACTATAAATCTGCCGGGCCACGTCCAAGCTGTCGGGCTCTCTCCCACTTGTGAAATCATTTCAATGACAGTGTTCAATGGTAGCAGCTTGATTATCCAGTTTCAACTGGGTGAGATGCTCCGCCTCGAAGACCAATGCTGTCTACCATCGTGCCATCGTAAGGTGAGAAGAAAACTTAAGGCCCAGGGGCCAAGCACAGGGGACGACGACGGCACTCTCGCAATGTAGAAGTCATGGTAGACGGTAGTAAGTCATACTACCATAAATCTTCCTGGGAAAAATCTTATAGTACGATTCATGGGTGACCAAGTCGGTGCAGGCGACCCACCCCGCTCTTGGGACCACCATAATGACGGGGCGGACAGACACTAGCTTGACCATCCCCTTTGGACTGGTAGAGATGTTCTTTTCTGGCGACTTCAATAAGCACATTCCTGCACAAGTCCCCCCAAAAACTGGACACCGACATCCCAAGAACACCCAGCGAGATAGGTTGGGGACTTTACTATGTCGAAGGGACGAGATGGACGCTCATCCACAATGTCGTCGTCTGCCCTTAGCATCTCCGCCGCTCACAGTGAGATTCAATGACGGTGTCGGATGGTATCAGCGTGATTCACTAGTTTGTATTGATTGATATGAGGTAAGAGATCACTTAGCTGGTTATGCCCATTCATATGCTTACCGAGACGATGAAAGTTCATCGTAGAGGTCCGCTGTGCTAGTTGCGCAAACAACAAGAAGTGAGCCCATGATTTATACTCGAGAGCTGAGCGCCGCTCCTGCTGCTTGTCGCGTAATCATTCTCTGACACGGAAGATAGTAGCACGGCATGAGTTGGAGTCTCTTAGAGATTGTACGTCTATGGATGCTTCATTGGAAGGTGCGAATGCGAAGATATGCTCGCCTCGACATACGCTGCTTGCTTGCGGCCCAAGAGAAAGACATCCATGCCCAGGATGAAAGAAGATCCGTGTGCGGCCACAATTGCGGAGTCCCGATGTCTCGTAGGGGTGTGCTGCGTCTGCTTGTAATTGATCCAGATGGTTGGGGGGTGAGGTGTGCCACTGATACATAATGCAAGGATAAGGTCACAGAGGTCGTGATCAGCTAGAGAGACACGCCAGGCAGCGATCATCGCAAGCGATCTTTGTGATTTGCCGTTGGCAGTGGGATTTTACATCTCCGCCGCTCATAGATCTGCTCAATAGAGGGGTTGGATGGTGGTAGCGCCCTCAATAGTACCATCAGCAGTAGAATAGTTTGGCTTGTCTCCTTCCGCATCTCGCTGGCAGCCATACCATCTCCATGACCACAGCCGATGGCAGTAGCATAGCATGTGTTACGAGTCATGATGTTAGTAAGTAGCAAGGCTCATGCCAGCGACACCATGGTCTTCATTGCAGCGAGCAGAGCAGATTAATGCCAGTCACTGTAAGACCTGCGCTTTTGAGAGCATGGCTGGGAGAGAAACACCATGCGAATCTGTAGTCAACACTGACACATGTCTCTCCGTGCAGCTCTCCTTTCTTGACCTGAAGGCGTGGGTAACACCCTCATCCCATCGCCACAGTTCGGAGACTTCAGTACCTCGGCCAAGCCAGCGTTGCGCTCCGTGAAGAACAAACGGGATCTAGTATGTTTCATGAACCGTTTCTCGCCGCAGCAGGCGAAGTCGCGCGCTTGTTGTACCGACGATAATGTGCATGCAGCTTAATTAGTCAAAGTTCGGGCTACGACGGCAGCTCGTTGCGACATATTCGGAGCTTGACACATGGCGGCTCGGAAGGAGGCCGAGCTGCTGAGCCCTCGAGTGGTATAGTTCATGCTTGTAGCAGATCGCGAAGAGTGTCTGTGACGATGTGAGAGATGAGCTGAGCTGCTGGCCGTGATTTCCACGTGGTATATCGTGGCTGCCATGTCATCGGGTTTCGGCTAAGCGCCGGGTCTTCCCGGCTTCCACTACAAAAAGATCAGAATACCATGATGGACCATATCGATACACGACATGATATACTACATGTAAGCTCACTGGGCAGTAAATCAAAGATCAAAACATTGCTGAAACGTTGCAAAAATGTCAGGCACGACGCGGCAAGAGCACTGCGGGAATGCCCGCTGTAAGTGAAGTAGGCCATTGAATTCATTCATTTCATGCATACGGACTTGGACTGCGAGCTTTTCGTGCTCCAGCCATCTAACTGATGCTATCCGATTAGTAGAGCATCTAGTGAGCACCGTCCTGCTTGGCGATGTAGCTGACAAGGTCGAGGACGCGGCGAGAGTAGCCCCACTGCGAGAAAAGTTAGCAAATAGCACTCTGGGATCGCGGAAACGGGCTTGACCGACTTCATTGTCGTACCTAATAGCGTGTTAGCGATGTTATTCAAGTATGAAATGGTCAGGAAAAGGTCAGGGGTACATACCAAGACACAAGCTTGATGAAGTTCTCGTTCAGAGCGATACCAGCCTTGGCATCGAAGATGGAGGAGTGCTCGTTGCCGTTAAGGTCAGAAGAGACAAGCTCGTCCTCGGAGTAGGCGAGCACACCCTTGAGCTCACCGTTGGCGGCGTCACGGATGGTCTTCTTGATCTCCTCGTAGGAGGCGCCCTTCTCGATGCGGCAAGTAAGGTCGACAACGGAGACGTTGGCGGTGGGGACACGCATGGACATGCCGGTGAGCTTGCCGTTGAGCGAGGGGATGACCTTGCCGACGGCCTTGGCGGCACCGGTGGAGGAGGGGATGATGTTCTGGGCAGCAGCGCGGCCACCGCGCCAGTCCTTGCCGGAGGGACCGTCGACGGTCTTCTGGGTGGCGGTGTAGGAGTGGATGGTGGTCATGAGACCCTCAATGATGGTGTACTTGTCGTGGATGACCTTGGCGAGGGGAGCAAGGCAGTTGGTGGTGCAAGAGGCGTTGGAGAGGACGTTGATGTCGGACTTGTATTCCTTCTCGTTGACGCCCATGACGAACATGGGGGCGTCGGCGGAGGGAGCGGAGATGATGACCTTCTTGGCACCACCCTTCAAGTGGGCGGAGGCCTTCTCGTTGGTGGTGAAGACACCGGTGGACTCAACGACGTACTCGGCGCCCTTCTCGGACCAGGGGATGGCGGAGGGGTCACGCTCGGTGTAGAAGGTGATCTCCTTGCCGTTGACAATGAGGTTCTTGCCGTTGACCTTGATGTCACCCTTGAAGACACCGTGGGTGGAGTCGTACTTGAGCATGTAGGCCTGCGGAATGAAGTCAGTTTGAAGCTGTGCTATCGCGAGGACTCGATGCTGTACTCACGGCGTACTCGGGCTCAATGAAAGGGTCGTTGACGGAGACAATGTCAATGTCCTGGTGCTCGACGCTGCATACTGTCAGGGTGTTTTCCTACTATTTCTCTCAAGCACGGTGATGAACCTACGCGTTGCGGAAGACGATGCGACCAATGCGGCCGAAACCGTTGATACCGACCTGTGCCTGGTGTTAGACGCTGGTGTTGTTTATCCGTATACCTTGCTCTTGTGCCTACCTTGACGACCATGTTTGCGGTTTGTGGATGTGTGTGAGGTTACTGCAGATGATTGTAAGCTATGTGAAGCAAGCAAGAGAGTGTGTAGCAGTGGCGACGTACAAGAAGTGTGTTGATGGATGTGATGGTAAGTGGCAGAGGGGCGGGAGATGTTGAGCTTTTTTGTTGGAGGGGCAGACGGCGGGGCGCGAGTTGAGCTTTGATGATTCTGTGACGTTCGGCCAAGCGCGGATTCGTGGTGGCTTTTGATTGCAGGCCGCCCAACAAACAAACGCACTCGCGCAGCGCCGTATGTAGTAACCAGTGATCACCTGTCAATAGTCCATTCTGGTGTTCCGAAGAGCCGCGCTAATACTCGTGATGCGAGTGGGACGCTGTGCTCCAGGCACCCTGCCTTCTCCGGACCCCTCCATGGGGTGCTCCCGGCCAGTTCTCGTGCTCTGCGGTGCCCCGGTTTCTTTTCTTAACCAGGGCAATATGGATATCAGACTACTCGGCAGACGTCCGGCACTGTCTTGAATGACTTTACGCTGTAGAGACTCCTTGCTACTTTGTGCGTGAAGCTGTATACACGATCTTCGCTACATATCCCAACCAGTTGTGCTGGGGCGTCTTAGCTGATTCGGGCCTATTGGGGTCCTCCGGGGTCGGCACTGACAAAGGGTTCTTCGGAGAGGGGCCAAAAAAACAAGGGCACTGATTCATCTGCTGATGATAGTTACGCGATCATATGTGAACGATTACAGCAACAAATGGCAACTGGCACCACGCAACGTTGCCACCGTTATCTCAACTCATTGGCTACTCTTTTGGCAAGTCCGACCCAGCGAGCATAGAGTGGCTTGCATCTGTTGGGAAATTGGGAAACGTGGGCAATTGTTACACTGAACGAAACCTGGTCTACGTGGGCTGAGAATGTGACTGGTCATTTTGATGGCGAGATGATCGGTCGCGTGCGCTTCGAATGAATGATATCAGGTCAACACAAATACGTGCTCACATCAGCAATGAGGTCTCGTAGGGCTATGACGCATACCGAAATTCTAGGACCTCGATGGATTCGAAGTAGGTAAGCATACTGAGTATCTGGCCGAGTCTTTGCGTACACAACGAGAAACGACACTGCTGTGATGAGCCATGTTTGGCTCATGTAATTCGATGAGAAGATGCGGATTTTGCATGATTGGTAAGGCTATCCTAGCAGCGCTACGTTCAAGTGTCTGTATGCCTATGCCCGTGATGAACTGTGCCTCACTCACAATCGCATTCCTGGTGTACCACCACGATTTTGCTCACATCCACTACCAGCTTGTGACAAGCATAGCAGTGCAGTCCACGAATTCTCCAAATTCTCCGCACCACTGTTCCATTCGTACCGCTTTCAACCGTTCAATTTCAATAGTCACTCCTCTCAAACTTGATGCTACGAGAATTCGCAAGCGAACCGGGACGAGCAGGTTCGGATGCCAGCGGGAAAGTGCTCCAAGAAGTAGCGTTGCGAACTGCCTTTGGTACCCTGAACGGATGGCTGTCCTCACTGTCTGAATCCTTGCCGGCTGCCTGTGCGTTCTGTCGAGTTGCGTGGGCCGGCAGGGGGAGACCGGCCAAAGGCGCCTCTTCCATGGAAGGGTTGCGAGCGGCCGATCCACGAGCCGACGTGCGCGCAGCAGAAGTCGGCTTCTTTTTCTGACCCATTTGGCTCACCAAGTTGCGCAGTGCAAACTGCTCCCCTCGGCTCACTCCCATGGTGGCAATTTGTAAGTTATCACCCAGAACTAGTCTGCGCACCTCGCCTGACTTCCTCGCGGCGAGGTCGTACTGGAAGGAGTGAATCTTCACGCAGTCAGTGCCCTGGCATGTCTTCGGATCGCAGAGAACATAATAGCATTTGTGGCTGTGGCCTTGAGCGCAATGAGCTTCTCCATCGCACTGGATGGAGTACTTGAAGCAATTGGTACAATGCGGGTATCCAAGCCTGACTGGGGAGTTTGGAGGAGGAAGACGGGGATAGACGTAGGTCAGGGTCGAGGGATGTGGCGGCGAAGGCGAGAAGACACGATTGTCCTGGACTTCGCGCGGCGCGTAGCCAGATCCACAGCCTTCAAACGACTCTTGCTGCCCGTGCTTCACCACGTGGTTGTCGCTTGAATGGATGGCTGCCATACTATTGGGGGTAAGCGTGTTGAAATGCGCGCCAGGGAGAGGTACTGCGGCCTCTATAGCTTGCCTCTTGGCCGTCGAAGCAGTAGGGACATCGGACTCGGACGCCCTACGCTTCTGGCTGGCGCGCTTGGTCTGTACCTTGTTGATCTCATCAAGCAGCTGATCTGCAGCTTGCTTGGTGAAAACATCTCCATTGGCCGACTCAGTACCACGCTTCTCATCACGAGGTGCCACAGGCTCAGCGTTTGCAGCCGTGACTGCATACGTTGGGGCTGGTGGTCCGTCAAACAGTGAGGAGCGATCGTTGACTGAGTTGGAGGATGCTGAGGTAGGAGGGTCGGATTGAAGCGCGAGAAAGCGAGCTGGGTTGAAGAGACCGTAGCCAGGTTGATCTTGAACAGGGTGACTCGAAGCCTGGGCAACCGGAACGCTGGCGGTTGCATTTTGCTGCTCACCGTTCAACATGGGAGTAGCATTCTCCATCGACGTGGCCCGACGCATCGGCTGAGCCAAGCCCTCAGGGCGCGACAAGCGACCGTAGCCAGCGCCATAGTCGAGAGTGGAGGTAGGAGGGCGCGGGAGCGCCTGAAGACGGCTTTCATCGTAACGCCCATAGCCTCCAGCCTACAGCAATGGGTCAGCAGCCTGCGTAGCGTGGTACATGATGATGTGAACTTACCAACGGCGGCTGGGGTGCCAGCGAGCCTTGGGAGACCGGGAAAGCTGGGCCGTTGTTGATGGTATTTTGGAATTTCTTGAGCTCAGTGCTCTGCTGTACAACCTTTTTGCGAAGCTTCTGCATCTCCTCGACGGCAACTGTGCGTTCGCGCGTAGCCGCACGAGAGAGTCGACCAACGTGGTGCATGATCTCCTCCCTCTCACGGCCACCGATCTTGTCAGCGGCGGCGAGGAGCCGGACGACGATGTCATTGACTTCGTTCCCGGCCATTGTGGGAGTTGATTGAGTTGTACAGAGGCGATGGACGTAGCGGGAAAAGTGCGGTGGGTGTGATGGAGGAGTCGACGGGCGTGTGTGTTGTTTGAGCAGTGACAGGAGCTTGCCAAGTGGCACATTTGCGAGGAAGGAGCGCTGTCAAGGAAAGATCTCTGTCTGAGGAAGGAGCGACCACCCAGGAAGGCACAAGCCGTAGATTCGACCCGAGGGGATTATCCCAAAAAATATGAAATTCATCAAATAGCCAACACCACAAAACATCGTCGCAGAGCACCTCATTGCACTGCGCGCTCCTCCAGATCAAGCCCCATGCACAATCAGGTAGTCATGGTCTGCTGGTGAAGACACATTTTGAAAACGCCATCCTCATTCATCCTCCAGACCGAACAACACAACGCCTCAAACTTGACATCGTCGTCTTTGGGCTCCGCCGCCGTCCGTGTCGCCTCGACGAGGTAACTGATCACCGCGCCATCTCTGCCAACAGGCGTGACATCGACTTTGGAGAAGCGATACGATTTCCAAGGCACAAAGGCCGGCGAGTGCAGAATGTCCTGCACTGAGGGTTCGGTGTCGCGTGTGAGCTTCATGCCTAGTGGAAACTGCATCACACAGTCTTTGGTCAAGTAAGGTACCATGTCGGCGCCGGATCGCTGGAGAGCTTGCCAGGTCTCATCTTCCAGGTCCTCGATGAGGTGTCGAATCTCGCGAGTAGACATGCTGACGCTCAGCTTTGATTAGATTTCTCGAGGCTGTGGCTTCGTTGAGTATAGTGGCGGCTATACTCGTTATCAACAAGGCGATGCCAGTAAGGTGAAGTACACCGTGAGCATGCACGTATGTGTCCAAGCACACCATGCTCCGTCATTGGCCAGTGCTCAACCTCGTTTCACACCACTGTTCAACAAGGTTCCCCGCAAGCTCTCATCTCCAAAAGCTATTTCCGACCGAGGCTTGCAGTGTATACGGAAGCCACTTCTTGAAGAAGAGCATGCTATACATAGACGAGATGAAGCACGGTAGGTTGCTGTTTTTCAATTTCGTTGTTCTACAACCAGGAGTATACCCACGATGACTATGAACTTCGACATCCCAGCCGACCTGGCCAAGTACCTTGAGCAGCTGGACGCATTCATCAAGAGCGACATCCAGCCTCTACAAGACCAGGATGACAACAATCGTTTCTTCGACCATCGGCGCGAGCACAGCCGTACAGACTGGGACAACGACGGCTTACCTCGGGAAGAATGGGAGGACCTACTACTAGAATGCGCACGCCGAGCCGACAAAGCGGGCTTCTTCCGTTTCAGCCTGCCCAAAGAATATGGTGGACAGAATGAGTCGAGTGGTCGCGGTGCGAATCTTTGGATGGCGGTGATACGAGAACATCTCGCGAGCAAAGGGCTAGGATTGTTCAACGATCTGCAGAATGAGCACTCGATCGTAGGCAACTTCCCGGATGTCATCATGGTACAACATTTTGGAACAGAAGAACAAAAGCGAGAGTTGATAGAAGGGAGGCTGCAGAGGAAGGTGAGGATTACATTCGGATTGACGGAGCCGGGACACGGTAGCGATGCAACACACATGGAGACGAGAGCGGAGAAGCAGGCAGACGGCAGCTGGGTGATCAATGGAGCGAAGATGTGGCAGACGGGAATGCATAAGGCAACAAACTGCTTCATCTTTGCACGCACAAGTGGGAAGAATGGCGAGCCGAAAGGTATAACTTGCTTCAATGTACCACGTAATTCGCCAGGCGTAGTAGCGGAAAGCTATCAGGTTCGTCTAGGACTCATCGTGTACTCTGTACAAAGCACAGCTGACAGTATTACTCACAGTGGACGTTGAATATGCCAACCGACCACGCAACTGTCTCTCTAACAGACGTTCGTGTACCAGACACTGCCATCATTGGCCCTATAGGTGGAGGCCTAGCAGTTGCCCAGGCCTTCGTCCACGAGAACCGCATCCGCCAAGCAGCTTCCTCTCTCGGCGCAGCAGTCTACTGCATCGAGCAAAGTATAGCCTACGCACGCCAACGAAGTCCTTTTGGCAAGCCACTCGCCACCAACCAAGCAATTCAATTTCCCCTAGTCGAGCTCGCCACTCAGTGCGAGATGCTGCGACTCCTCATTCGAAAGACTGCTTCCGACATGGACCGCATGGACCACGTCGAGATCGAAACGAAGTTAGGCGACAAAGTCAGCATGTGCAATTATTGGGCTAATCGATTGTGTACTGAGGCTGCTGATAGAGCGATCCAGGTTCATGGCGGGTGGGGGTATAGTCGGCATTGCCAGTTTGAACATATCTGGAGACATCATAGGAGGTATAGGATTACGGAGGGGAGCGAGGAGATTCAGATGCGTAAGATTGCTGGGTATCTTTTTGGATTCATGGGTCCGAGGAAGGAGGTTGTTCCGGCGAAGCTGTAGTTGCGTTCCAATGTTGTTATATCGTGCATCTGGAACGCCCCGGATAGCCATTAATCCAACTTGTCAAATGTAAGAATTGATTCAGATCTTCCCAACGGCTTCGTCGACAATATTCGAATTTATTCGTAATCGTTGTTCCACTTTATCTTTGGTAGCAGCTCTCAGCGCCAAGGCTCCTCGGAGGAAGCCGAGCCGGACAGAAGCATCTCAATGAATTTGCCATGCCGGCTGGCCTCCGAAAGTGAGCAGCATTTGACAAGGTCACGAGATTCAAACCATTGCCAGTCCTCGGGATCTGATACTGGAGTTTTGCGACCAAAGGAAAGAATCAGCGCTGCCAAGTTTTGCCACTGGAGTGATAGTTGTGAGCATCTCAGAAAATCCATTGCTGGCTGGGAGCCCGAACGTCGAACACCACCCGATAGGACCATTGGACTTTTCGGAGAGCGTGCATCCGCCTCCACTGGACACTGAGATATTTCTTGTCGGACCACCGACCGGATCAATAAACAATGGAACGCCCTATTACACGATCAGAACTTCGTTCGGAATCTCGCTCACCTTCGCCTCCCTCGGACGACGAAGCACTGCAAAGGTTACGGAATCTCAGTACTCTTCAATTTGCGACCAAAGATGTCCCCATGGACGACGCGCCCGCAGAGCCTGCTGCCCAGGACGAGGATGAGGAGATGATGTTCAACCTTTTCGCCCCTACGAAGTCAACCGCCACAGCAGCACAGACGGAATCACAACCTGCAGCGCAGAAAATCCGTCTCCGCTCGCCATCTCTAGATCCAGCTACCATAGGATTCATGCGCTCTGAAAGGTCGAAGAGTTACTACCTTGCTGAACCACTCAGCGAAGAAGCGAGAAGTGCTATCGAAGCGTCTGCACTTTCTGGCAAACAAATTCTGGAGATGTCACAAATACCTCAACCTGGATGTGCATACGACTGGAGAGTTTTACATATTCCTGCATCATACGTTTCTCGCGCCGCCCGCATCGCTGCGGCCCAGCAGACAGCTGCAGGCTTTTCCAAACTTGGTCAAATCGAGGAGCCTAAAAAACGGAGACGAGCTGGCAAGAAGTTGAGGATCAAAATCAGATCCAAAGCTGCAGTTGCGAAGGCCAAGCAGGAGGCTGCGGCACAGGCGAAGGCTGCCAAGGAGGAATCTGAGAAGGAGAAGAGGACGCGTCGTAATCGCGAGAAGAAGGTGAAGAGGAAAGCTAAGGAGAAGGCGAAGAAGGCCCAGGGAGGCGATGGCACTGAAGGGGTAGATGACGCCGCGGATGTGGATGAGAGTGGCGATGAATGAATTACCAGTTTACTGAAAGCACAGCGAGGCCATTCTGGGAATACGTTGCGTTTGCAAGCCCGAGCTGCATGATCACAACACCTGGCAATACGAGTTCATTGTCTTCCCGCGGCACACTCAGGTTCCGCAGGGATTAAATCGCTGCCAGATCCAGGAGAGGCGAATGACATGCGCGCAATGCATCGTATGCTCCAATTCAAGAGTACGACATTGCCAAAACAAACAAGGTGTTGTTTTTGAAACAGTCTTCATAGCACATGCTCAAATTTGGCAAGGGGACTTGAGAATTCATCTGTACAATAACATTCGGCATGGAATGTCACACGGCAGAGCACAGAGGTGATCAAATCAGCACCCTGCTAGTCTTGACTGGAAGCGATTCAAGCAGTTTTAGTGTAATATAAATATCCAACAGTATGCTTGATCAAAGCGTTCCCAACCAAGCAACGACAACAAAGGCGGTCGGCCTCTTGGCATCCGTCAAGCTTTCCCTTTGCGGCGGCTCCAGACTACACGCGGGTCCCCTGCATTCGAACATCGTGCATAGTTATTTACTACTATCCTGTATTCACTATTGTAATTCTTTGACGATTGCTATGGCAGTATCATACATCAACATCCGGCAATCATAATACACAACAATCGCGAATAGGGCAGGTCACAGCCCTAACTCCTCTCTACCAAATGGCGCAAAGCGCATTAGCACCTCCGCGCGACTCTCTTGAACTTGCCTCGCTCGCGTCGTCGAACCACGATTCCGAACTACGCGCCAGCTTCGAATCTTCCTCTTCGGGGATCCCTTCAAGTCGCAAGCTCTCTTTCTCAGATCCCCAGCCAGAACGACCCTTGCAAAATGGCAGGCGCAGCTATTCCGTTTCGTCGGCTTTCGACTTCGGCGGAGCGATGTTCCCCTTGACATCTTCTGGCGCGGGATACTCGGCGCTTGGAACGCCTTCGACACCGAATGTGGAATTAGGTCAGCAGAGTTTAGAGAAGAACAAGAGCTTGACATTCATAAATGGCCTGTCGCTGGTCGTGGGCTTGATCATTGGGTCGGGGATCTTCTCGTCGCCGGCTTCGGTGAATCAAAATGCGGGATCGCCTGGCGCTGCATTGATCGTTTGGGCTGTTGCTGGACTGCTGGCTTGGACCGGCGCTGCGAGTTATGCGGAGCTAGGTGGTGCGATTCCGCTCAACGGTGGGCCGCAGGTGTATCTCAGCAAGATCTTTGGAGAGTGGGCGGGCTTCCTCTTCACGTGGTGTGCGGTCACGGTGCTGAAGCCGGGGAGTGCGGCTATCATTGCTATCATCTTTGGCGAGTACGTTGTTCGGGCGATCATTGGAGTGGACGCTGCGGAGGCTAGTCCTTGGATCAACAAGGGTGTTGCGATGCTGAGTCTCTTCCTTGTGACTGCGATCAATTCGGTTTCGACGAAGCTTGGGGCTCGCAGCGCGGATCTGTTCATGTTCTTGAAGTTTGTCGCACTCCTGGCAATAACAGTTCTGGGAATTGTGGTTGCTGCGACTGGATGGTCATATCACAAGGAGAACCTCTCGCAAACGTGGAAGAAAACCTCCTGGTTTGAAGGCACATCTCACTCTTCCTCTGAATGGGCAGTTGCTCTCTATGCTGGTCTGTGGGCTTATGATGGCTGGGATAACACGAATTACGTCGTTGGCGAGATGGTCAACCCTGGCCGGGACCTGCCACGCACAATCCACACCTCTGTGCCGATGGTGATTTTAGCCTATCTGCTGGCCAACCTGAGCTACATATTTGTCCTTCCCACTGCAACAATCAATGCTTCCAACACGGTCGCTGTCGCCTTCGGCGATACAGTCCTGGGTCCTATCGGCGGACTCATTCTTGCCCTCACTGTGTCGGGCTCATGTTTTGGCGCGCTGAATGCAACAACTTTTACGGCTGGCCGTCTTGTCTATGCCGCGGGTAAAGAGGGCTACATTCCATCATTCTTCGGCACCACAGGCTTCTCGTCTCGTCAACAGATTCGCCTCCCTCGCCGATCTTCGCGCGCCCGGTCTTTCACCCGCTGGATCTCAGATGAGCAGGGCTTCTTCTACACGCCCATATATGCCATGCTCCTCAATGCTGTTCTGACCAGCATCTACATCGTCATCGGCGACTTTACAACCCTAACGACCTTCTACGGCGTCGCATCATACCTGTTCTACTTCCTCTCAGTTGTCGGTCTAATTGTCTTGCGAGTCCGCGAGCCGGCTCTCGAGAGACCGTACAAGTGCTGGATCGCAACACCCATCGTCTTCTGCTGCGTCAGCCTGTTCTTGCTCTCGCGAGCAATTTTCGCGAAGCCGCTGCAGGCTTTAGTTGTGGTGGCTTTCATAGCGGTCGGAATGCCTTTGTACTGGTGGCGGGTCGGTAGCAAGAGAGACAACGGACGCCGACATGGGGAAGGCGCGAGTTGGCAATTCTGGAAGAGATGGGGCAAAAGCTGAAAGATAGGGTATTTGTACATATAGTGTATGTTGTGCATGATGATGATGCCTTTTATGAAAGAATATGATCATTATATCTCTCTGCCTCACGCCCCGTAAGCTTTCAGACCAGTCACCTCCCTTCCTCCATCCCAGAAATGGATAGTACCACCTAGATACTCCTTACCAACGAATGGATTTTGCTCACCACCAAAGTCCCTCACCGTCCCCACCGTAACATCAAAGCCCAAAGCAATGTAGAAACTCTCCCTGTCAAGAGCTGAGATCACACTCGCACCCACACCCTCGCTTCTCGCGAGCTCAAACCCATACTTGACCAAAAGTTTGCCATAGCCGTGACCACCCTGCTTAGGATCCACGCCAAGGATGTCGAGATACCAGCTATCCGCCCGCGAGCCGCTCCAGTGGTGTTTCATGAACTTCTCGCTATCAGCAAGAATGCTGTGGCGAGATGGATCCGCTGCCCGATTGGGGCTTGAGATCGCTTCAGAAGCATTGACGGCTTCCATTTCTTTCACTTTCGCTGCTACCTCTGCTGAGTCTGGGATTGGGGTCGAGCGTTTGCGCTGCCAGATCGCCATGCCTGTGATTTCTGAAGGGTTTGAGGGCGGGTGCGAGAGAAGCATGTGCAGATCCGGCGAAGCAGTACGGGCCCAGTCTATGCGGAGTTTAGCCAGGAAGAAGAGGTGCATGTCGTCTGGGAACTCTGCGCGGCGAGGGTGGAAGTGGCCACCGAAGAGGGCTTCATCCTTGAAAGCTGCGGCGAGGACTTTGCTCGCTGGCAGGAGGTCTTCGTAGGTTGCTGGGCGGATGGACATGGGTGTCTATATATGCGTGGATAATTTTGGCGAGAATCGGTCTAGGGAAATCGATTGTGATTCAACGAGGCGAACCACAGGACCATTTATACAACTTCAAATTTCTAGAAACCTACGCGATGGTAACGAACTCGCGGGACGCCTAACGATGACTGCTTTAGCGTGGTGGTGCACCAAGAGCACTAATTACCCTAGCCCACCACAAGCGAGACCAAGGGCTGTGGTAGAGGATACGACCGCCTTTTGGCGGCTAACAACAAGTGATACATCGTAAAAGATGCAAATGTCAGGATGCCTGCTAGCGGTAGGCAGTTGTACAGTGTCGCTGCCCGCGGGCACCGAGTCTGGGGAAGCATTGAATGTCGAAACCAAGATGTCTCTGATCCATGAACGACGAGAGAGATACGATATGGGCGAGAAGTTCTAGAAGACTAGCGGATTCTGTGTATGAATCTCACATAGGATTGTTCGGCAAAAAGCAAAAGGTCATACGATTCTTTTTCAAATCCAACGCAAGTCCCAGCTAGTCAAGCCAAACCAGGACCACAGCATTGCATACTATACACAACCCTTTTCCCAATTCGCTTTCGTGACTTGTTGTGCACGCATAATCCCGCCCGTTCAGTGTGTCATGGTCATGATCGTCCAGAAAACAGACACCCAAATGCCCATACATAACCACTTGTCAATCCGTGTGAACACCAGCACTCCATGCCATTTCAAAAGCTCCGAATCCGCCGCCAATTTCATCGCTGGGTGGACTTGACCGAGTGTTCTATGCCACGGTCGCCTCACCAGCACCACCACGGCCGCCGCGGCCACGGGGAGCACCTCCTCTGGACTCGAAACCGCCGCGAGGAGCGTAGCCACCGCCGCGAGGACCGCCACGGCTGAAGCCACGGCCTCCCCTGCCGCGGCCGCGGAAGCCACCGCGGTAGCCGTTGTCTACGGATCCTTGGCCGAAGGTGTCGACGTTCTTGTTGCGCTCGTCGCGGCGCATGGCACGGCCGTCGATCATCTCGCCTTGTGTAACCTGGCGATCCTTCAAGTCGCTGCTAATGTTGTCGAAGAAGGAAGACTTCTTGTCGTAGCCCTTCTCAGTAGAGGGCTTAGCAGGAATAACCACGTCGTCGGTCTCGGTGTGACCGTTGGAGATCGGGTCAGGAGCGTCACCGTTCTGAGGGCTGATCACAGGCTCGCCAGAGGCAATTTGCTCCTTGACCAGGTCTTGCTTGTTGAACTTTGCGTTCGCGCTCTCAAAGTCGTAATCCTCAGTGGGAACTTCCACGGGCTTGTGCGCGCTCTCGCGCCTGACACCTGCAGGACCGCCACGACCACGGCCACGGCCTCGTCCACGAGCGGGAGCATCCTGTACTCTCATCTGGTTGACCTTCTGCGTCAGGTTGTCAAGGTTTGCTCCGGCCTGTTGCTGCTGCTGTTGGCCCGCAGGTCCAAGCTTGGCCATCGCGGCAGCAACCGCGGCGGTAGCGGCGTGAGTTGCATCGACGTATGATGAAGGCTGTCCGGCTTGCGCATTTGCGCCTTGACTGGGCGCTGTCGCATTTCTTTGAGCGGGCTTTGCAGCGTTGGGAGCGGAAAGCGGGAGAGCAATGCGGCTGTCGGTAGGCTTCTTTGCTGCCTTCTGTTGAGGCTGAGGAGGCGCAGTAGCTGCGGCCGTAGAAGGCTTCGATTCGACGGGCGGCGGAGGAGCGGTGGCCGGGGCCGCAGTTGGAGGCACAGGAGTTCCAGACATCTCGACAGGCTTTGTGTTGCCCTGGGAGCTCGGCGGCTGGGGCGCTTGGCCAGGCGCAGGCTGAGGTGTACCTTGCTTGCTTCCACTTCCAATGGGTCCTTGACCAGGGCCCTGCATGTGAGGCGGTCTCTGTTGGCCAGGTGGGCCGATCGGCATGGGCGGCTGGTTGTTCGGGGAGAAAGCACCGGGCGGAGGCGCAGGGTAGCCTTGACCTGGAGGAGGCGGGCCATAAGGAGGCATTCCATAGCCAGGAGGGGGAGGCGCGAATCCACCCATACCGCCATAACCAGGAACAGCGCCGGGACTACCAGGGAAACCATGAGGTCCACCGGGACCTTGGAATCGAGCCTGTTGCTGGAATTGGGGCGGCGGCGGGCCAGGAGGGAAGCCATAAGGAGGGTAGGGCGGCTGCTGTTGGCCAGGCTGGCCACGGAACTGAGGTGGCTGTTGGTTGGGAGGCTGCTGCTGTTGCTGAGGAGGGCGCGTCGACTGCGATCAGTGTTAGCCACAGAATCGATCTCCCTTGTATATTCATTTTGTGTAGAGAGTGCAATGCTCCAAGATGACAACGTGGCTTCGTCCGTATAGCTCCCACGCTTGTAGCGCAAACGCAACGTCACCACCCAAGCCTCATGCATATCTTGAACCATGCTCTTTCAAACAACGAGTGAGGATGTACAACTTACTCCCATGATCGCCGGATCATTTGGCATGGCCGGTGGCTGGTTCTCCTTGGGTGCCTCTACCATTGACAGCTCCTTCACGTCACTACCGCGAAAGACGATGTACTCGTAGATCTGATCCGAGCCAGGCTGCTCGCTGGACGGGTTGCCAGTGCGGCCTTCGGTGCCGTAGGAGGTGACATTCTCGAGGGCGATGGTGGAGGTTTCGCTGTTGATTTCGTGGAGGGTGCCGACATACTTGATGTCGGACTTGGAGATGAGTGAGATGCGGGATCTGGGAGAGGTGATTGCTGGTTAGTGGCTTGTGTATATGGGGCGCGGAATGGTACAGCTCACCCAATGTATTCCGACATCTTCGCGGTGTGCTGCGAGAGACGGAGGAGGTGGGAGCGAGCGGTGGGTGGTGGTTGTTGTCGCGAGAGACGGCGCGCGACTGTTGGTGCTTTGGTACCGCGAGCTCAAGCCTCCGCTGGCGGAGTCGGTGCGCGCGCTCACCTGCCAAGCGGTAAAGCTAAATGCTCAAGCATGGGGAACGTCATATGACACCTGGTGAATGATTGCGACAGCTGTTGGCCTCATTTCATGTTGATCCACTTGCTATTGAGGTATAAGTCAGGCGGCTCACCGGAAACAAATTACTACGGCAAGCTGTAATTCGAATGCCATAGCCATGGCAGCCGCAACAGACTTGTCCCTTGACTCTTCTTACCTCTTCCACCAGCTTGACAACTACCCATGGGATGATGATCAGGAGTTCCAGAACGGCTTGAAATCCATAACCGGCTCTACGCAAGACCAGGCACAATTAGAACATTTGACACTACGAGCAAAATGCTACTACTATGCTCGCAAATCTGGCACAAAGGTGGACTTCGAGGGCTACAGACGGTGGGTTGAAAATGGTGGAGCGACGGAACAAAATGGCGAAAGGGTACCTGAGGCGACAGAAGAAGCACCAGCAGTACAGTCTGCTGAAGCACAGCTACCAGCGCCAGGTTCTGGCGCCATGGGAGATGCTCCGAAACCTGCGTCTTTCGCTGAAATATGTGACATGATCGCGGAGGGAAAGCCTATACCTGGTATCAAGGATATCCCTGACACTGTGCTGGAAGGCCAGTCCTCGGAGAGTCAGGCCACGAAACGGACGAAGCCATGGGAGAAAGCTGGTGGAAACTCTGAGAAGCCGAGCTGGATGAAGTAAAGCAGGTTCGATGTTGACAAGAAAGAAAACATCATATCTGGGCATTATCCTTCTTGCCCTCGAAGGCAGTCTGTATGCGGCTCATGGCCTGCCTTCATCTGCACCAAGATGTAGTGCCGTTATCGCTGCAAATCCAACAATGTGATTCGCATGTCCAACAACCATAAGACTTTCCGATCAACGGATGAACTAATCTCTCGATCGCCAAATATTGTCCGGGTTGCTACCTCCGACAGAGTCAATCAATCACTGGCTTCAGCCGCCGAGAGTGCCCACTCCAACGACCACGCTGTTCCGTTGCCACATTGATCGTTTCACTAGCGTTCTTCCTCAGCGGAAGCGACACGCGCAAGGCGTACGAAATGGGTCTGCCACAACATCCATTCGCGCAAGGAGCCTTTCCAGTTCACTGCCTTGGAAGTCGCCATCACACTCTCCAATGAGGGACCCAAGGCTGATGGAAATGTGTAATAATTTTTGTCCCAGTCTTTCAGTTTCCATGGGATTCCGAGGCGTTTGCTCGACCCATATTCCTTACTTCCCATGAGCTTGAATGTGAGAAAAAATGTTGGACCCTCGTGCGTGACATATTCATATTCACCAGGCGCGGCCGGGAATCGGATCGGGAGACTGATTGTGATGGTGCGGATGATCTGGCCACTTTCGAGGCCACTGCTTTTAGTCCACGAGATTTCGAGCTTGACCGGATCCCCATTCCCTGAGGATGGGCACACGTAGGTCTCTCCTTTGGGTCCGGTGAGCCTACAGCCATCATCGTTCTTGTGAGAGATCAAACGCTCGACATAGCGCTCCACAGCAGCCATATACTCGGCTCTGAACTGTTGACAAGCACGACCGGCTCCTCCAGTGGTGAAAGCCGAGATTTGAGGCTTCTTGCCAGCTTCAAGTGCCATCTCATAATGGATGGCGCGTTCTTTTAGCATGATCCGATCGTAAATGTTGTCTCGGAGCTCACGCGCCAGGTGGAACAGTGGAGAGTTGGCGGTCGCCTCGGATCCATTATCTTCAGCCGTCGCAAGCTCAGTGTGCGGACGATCTTCCGTAGCCGTCGCGTCTTTTGTCGTGCCCGCGGTGGACATGTTGGGCTTGTTGGATGTTGTGGATGTTGATGCTTTCTCTTTGTATCCCCTGGACCGCCGAGGGTCACTCTCCTTTTCAGTGAGGTACGCTGTTGAATCGAAAGGAAGAGGAAGTGAAAGTGAAAGTGTATGCGCGTTTGGAAATTGACCAAAGCAAGAGTCATGAGAAGCAGCACGTGAAAGGCCGCGGAACGTTCGAGATACTTTCACATGGTGCCTGGGATCACACATCACTCCTTTCTCTCTCAGCTCTCGCATCTCACTTCAGTCGCTATTGTCGCTGCGTCCTTCGGGGTCCAGATTTCTGCAGCGGCAATAGTAGCATCGGCGTACGCTCATATCTCATTGGTAAGGTGCTGCTGTTTGGATTTGTGGTTTGGGACACTCGCTTACTAACTACGTAGTTTATACTAAGCAACAAGTGGGCGCTCACAGTACTCACGCACAGTACCTCTTAGCTCACATCTCCTCCTTGGCCCTCGACGGAAACTGTGTGCAGCTTATGGCTTGCCTTCATTCGCACCAAGTGCTTCCGAATTCGCTCTGATTTCAACAATTCCGAATTGCATATTCAATCTAGCAACATATATCCCTCCAATCAGTGACTGGGCTGACCTCGCGACGGTCGAGTATCTTCCAAGCTGCTATCGACGATAGAGATGATTGATCAGGTGCTACAGCCGTCGAGAGCACTGCCCTGCTCACTTTGCTTGCCTGCTTGCCCGCTTGCCCTACAACATAGCGTTAGCTAATAATCTTGAGAATGGTAAGTTCCTGGTAGATACTCACTATTTGGATCAGCTTGATTTCAACGCTTATTCATGATCCAGGCCTCACGCGCATAGCGTACGAAATACTTCTGCCACAAGAAGTACTCACGAAGAGAACCGTTCCACTCCACGGCTTTTGCGGTTTCCATAACCTGGTGAAGCGATGGTTCGAGAGAAGCTGGGGCCATAAGCCTGATCTCGTCGCAGAACGGATCTCTGCCCCATACGATGTTGAAACGCTGATGCGAAGACTCAACTTCCTCGGAGAGAGGGAAACGAAAAGTGAGGAGCAATGTCGCAACGCCCATGAAGCCCTCACGAATCGTGATGCGAATTTTGACTGCCTGGACCCGGCGCTTAGCACCTGTCTTCTGTGCGAGAGTAATCTCGAACTGCGGGAGTCCATTGCTTAGGAGTCTGTGGCATGGTCCTGGTCCATCTAGCTTGAGGCCGCCCACTTTCTTGCCGCTCATCAGCTTTGTGACCCAGCTCTCGATGGCAGCCTTGTACTCTTCGTTCAGCTGGTGGCAGGTATGAGCAGCCCCACTGGTAGCAGCGAAGATTGTTGTTTGAGGTTGCTTGCCCGGCTCAAGCGTGAGGACGCAATGGATTTCGCTTTCGCTGGGGATGATAAGGTCGTAGATCATGTCGCGGACCTCTCGCGGAGGGCGGAATAGCGGGATGCTGATGGTAGCTTTGGAAGCATCATCGGCTGTCGCAAGGTCGTCGGTATGCGACGGGCGTTCGGTCGCTACTCCATCTCCGTCTATTGCACTTGTAGTAGCCATCTTGTTCGAATATTGCTACTAATGCTCGACTGTTGTATTCTCTGATCGGTTAATGGATACTACCTAGAGGTAGAGATGGAGTGAGGGGAGGGCGAGGGGAGAGATTTACGTGAAGGTGTAGGCTGAACCGAAAGTCACAGCAACAGAAAGGCCGTGGAACGTTCGGGACTCGTTCACATGATTCCCGGTCTCACGCTTCACTTACCATCCCGATTCTGACTTCAATTGCTATCTTCACATGCAGATCTCAACAGCAGCAACAGTCGTATCAGCATAAGCTCACTCGAATTTCTTTGGCAGCACTATAGCGTTCGAAGCTATGACTGTAGATACTAGCATACCAGTCAAGGAGTTGATACAGTGCAACAAGTCCGCACTCACAACGATCATGGATGCTGGCTCATAGGTCTGTAATGCGGTGTTAGCCAATCCCCTCAGCAACAGCAGCTCTCTGATACTGACCATTTGCTCATGACAGCTTGGCCTCAAGATATTCAGCGCTTATCATCGACCAATTTCACACAGCGCACGAAATAGCTCTGCCACAACAGATAGTCGCGCAACGACCCTTTCCAATCCACTCCTTTAGCAACCTTGATGACCTGCTGCACAGCCGGATACAGATCACTCGGGATCTCAAAACACGCCCTGTCCTTGCCTGAATTCATCCAATCATCCCACTGGATCTTATGATGTCGCCGAGTCGGAAGCTCTGCCAAGCCCGGAAACATGAACATGAAAACCAGCGTTGAGAAACGACCTCTGTGCGCATCATTGCCTTTGTCAGGCGAGCGAAACCAATCTGGGATGATTGCGACATGCACCTTGATCATGTGGACGTATTTGGCTCCCACTTCGCCGACTACACGCTGTGTCTGGATGATCTTGAGCACTGGGAAGTCTCGAGGCCATGCGCGACTCGGTCCGCATTCTTCCAGCCTGACGCCTCGGTAAACTTTTTGGCTCATGAGTTTTTTGATGTGCTGCTCGACCGTAGCTTTGTACTCCGTCTTCAGCTGCTTGCAAGTATGGCTGACTCCGCCTATGGCGAAAACGGATATTTGAGGCTTTTGGGCTGCTTGGAGTGCGAAATCGTAATGAAAAGCTGCTTCGCTCTCGATCACTAGGTTGTAGATCATGTTGCGGAGTTCACGTGGTAGGCGGAAGAGTGGCAGATTGGCGTTTGGTCCAGCTACATTTTCGTTGGTCGCATCCTTCGTGGGTGGTAAGTTTGTGATTGCGCCTTGATTATGAGGCGTCTCTACAGCTACCTCGCTGTCGCCCTCTGTGGTTGCTGTCGACGGCAGCGAGTTTGTCGCTGCAGCGTCCATCGTAGGTGGCTGGCAGTTGGGGGTGTTTGTGTGTTTGGTGGATGGGTGGACACAGAAACCAACTCGAACTTTCGTGGAAAGTATATGCAAGTGGGTGCAGGTGAAGTGAAAGGAAAGTCGCGCTCTATGGCGAAGTATCGAGAATCACGTGGATCTTGGCTGGTCTCATGCGTCGTCCCTGTTCCAATTGTGACCTTAGTCACTGTTTCAATCACGACTCTCGAAGCGATGACGCGATCTCTAGTCGTCCAAGGTATCGACATTCACTGTTCAGTAGCGGCGAGAATAGCATCGGAAGTACGTTTCATGGGCAACAAGGTGGAATTCGAGCATATGGTTCCAGGTACTAGCATACGAAGGCTGGGAAATATTCATACGTTGCACTTGCTTATGAGTGTGCGCATGTGGTATCGAACTGTGGTAGCAGCCGCGGTCTATTATCGGTACCTATAAGTATTCGCATGATCTCTCGGTGGGTAGCGAAGCTATCTCCAGAACCGCATCCGACAGTAGTGGCAGTCAGCTCTCGCTTCAATGGCCGTGCTATGCCATTGTGGCTCTTTCGTTTGGGCGAATCTCGATTGCCCTGTGACATGAGATCGCTTGATGCTCTCAATTTTGGCGGTATAGCATTACTCCCTCATCTGAGCGCCAGCAGCGCACGAAATAATTAAACCAAAACGTGTACTCGCGGACGTAGCCTTTCCAGTTCACAGTTTTTGCAAAACTCACTGCCTGCTGCACTGAAGCATCCAGATCTGACGGAATCATATAAGAGCCCCAGCCACACCCGGGCCGCTTCCTATGCATCTTGATGCTCAATCGCTCACTAGATCCGTCCTCATCGCTGCCAGAGAACTCGAACGAAGCGAAAAGTGTGAATTCAGGACCAGTGGGTTCATGAAACACTTTCAGAGGGGCCTGTTGGACTAGGACGGCAATTGTGATCGTACGGATGTTTCGGATGGATCCATTGCTTTTACAACGTGTCCACGAGATCTGGAGCGGCGCGATGTTCTTCTCCCGAAGTCTCTCAAGCGGACCAGGATAGCTGATCCGGAAGCCGTCAACAATCTGGCCAGAGACGAGACGTTTCACAAAAGGCTCGGTGTAGCGCTTCACAGCCGTCGCGTACTCGATTCTGAGCTGGCGACAAGCGCGACCTGTATTGCCTCCGACGGATGTCTTGGTCTGAGGCTGTTTACCCGCCTCCAGTGCAACATTATAAAAGATGGATTCTTCGCTCGCAATAACGAGTGCATAGATGTTGTCACGGAGCTCACGCGGCAGACGGAATAGCGGAAGGTTGGCGTTTGCTTCATCATTATCGTTTGTCGCGATGGCCGCCAGTTCGTCCGCCATACTAGGAGTTCGAATTGATTCCGGTGGTATCTGAGCGGTACATATCCTAGCTTCCCGACGGCCACTCCTCAGTCACAGGTGATGGCGCGCTGAAGGCGAGGGTGAGGATGAATGTGGCTGAAGCAAGAGCCAAAAGTACGAAGATTGCCGTGTGTCTGGAAGACTCGTTTCATTGAAATGTGATACATCGCATTTCCAGACCCCGCTCTCTCCGCTGTTCCCAAGACGGTGCTGTACAGTCATTACTCACGTGGCATCTCAGCGGCATCTGTCATTGTTGAGTATACCAGGGCTAAAGACAAGACTTCAAAAGTGCTCGAGGAGCTTCTAGAGTCGTATATGATCTTCATGAGATATGATACTAAGGCCTGTGCTTAGTTCTGTGGATACTGACACAATGCGATGTCGAGACATATGCAGACTTCTGAGCTATTACTGTACCTAGGTATGCATGCGCTGCAGGGGCTATATCCAGATTTTCAATGGAGTATCGTCAGTTGATAGCGTCATCATGATTGATGCTAGCGGGAATGGCTCGCATAAATCTAAGAGAAGGTGCCAACAGCAAATCACTGTGCTTCGAGGCACTAGCAAGTCATTCGAGGGACCGCTGGACTGCTAAGGGTGAGCTCTCAGCCATAGGTAAGATTCGCCTTCTATTTCTGTGCCAGAGTAACGGCACAGCGGAGTGGGAACATGGAAAATGGTTCATATGCATAACATCTGGCTGATATGCGACGATTTGGATTGGACAAGTATGGCCTCCTTGTTCTATATGGATATGTGTCTTTTGGCCTCACAGCGCCGCTCGTGCTTCGCGCTTACATGAGAGGAATCTGCTGCGTTCGCTGAGTCCACTTTGAAAGGTCAGCAAGACAACTCTAAAGCAAAATCGGAGGACTTTGCGAATTCGACTAGCTGCCTCATATACATATATAGTGATTGCACTTCAAGAGATTTCTTGCATCTCGTCCGTTACTACAGCCTTCACAACAGTACTCGCTGAGCCACATATCGAAGACAGACAAGTGACGGTCATGGAGAGCTCGTCTACAAACGTTGATGCAGGTATGGCGACGACTATCACCTACACAATTACACCAAGAACAATCTTATCCATGCTTGGTCCGTTTCCCGAACCACCGATCATCGACACCAAATTCCTCCAACTTCCCATGGAGATACGGGACCAAATTTACCATCTTGTCGCCGACGAAGAAATCAATGCTATTGGCTTGAAGGTGGTCTTCAACGGTAGCTCCAAGCCAGAAATCAAAGCCTACTCCGTCGGTGGCTTGAGTCACACGTGCCGACAGATCAGAGAAGAGTACTCAGAGCTACTCAAGCTTTACGTCAAGGACCTATTGGAAAAAGATCGCAGCTTCTCTGACGTGGTCGTTACGGAGAGGCGTTAAGCGCTCTCCGTTGGAACACTTCGAATGGTCAGCAAGCCAACTCTAAAGCAGACCTAAATCAATTTTCTTTATTCGGCTAAACACTGCTCATATATCTTGTATATCTGCTCTTCATCGTCGTAAGAATCAACGTAAATTTCATCTTGTCGTGTCTTCTTCATCATAACATCCAAAACAGACCTCACCAAGCTCAGAATCAGGGCAACACCACCATGCGCAACTCGCGTACACAAGCCGCCGCGGAGAGAGCGGTAGAATCAGAGGCGACAGGTAGTTCGAATCTCCCGAGATCGCTTGGTGATGACGCTCAATCGTCGACATCAACCAAGAGCTGCTTTTTGTTCAAGCTCCCACCCGAGCTACGCGACAAAATCTACGATGACATAGCAGCTGCCGAGGTCAACATTGGCCTGAAAGTCACTCTAAAGCGCCAGACTTCACCAAAGGTAGCCGCCTATTCCGTCAGAGGCCTAAGTCATACCTGCACACAGATCCGACAAGAATACTCAAACAGGCTCCAACATCGGATCAAATGCCTTCGAACCGAAACCGTGCGACGCGATTGCCACAACTTTCCTCCAGAAGCAGTATTTCTCGGGTGGTTGCTCAACGTCCGTCGGAGGACTGTGAATATATCAGCCCTCGAGACTTGTGCTCGATCACACGTCGTGCGCATCGCTGATCGTAAAATCTCAAAAGGAGTCTACGCTCAAGAAGACGTGGCCGTGACGATGCAAATCCCGTTCACGGGCAGGTTCGACGACGGCATACCTACGAGCAATCTCACCCTTACTTTCGCGTCGGATCTGGACACATGGTATAATCTCAACTGCCTTCTGGATACTGGTCTACGCGCAATTCAGCAGGAAAAGTTCTGGAAGGAGAGAGGTCGGTTTCATACGCTGTGGGAAGCAGCCTCCGAGTTTGCTGCTTTGATCAAGCGCACAGATTGGAATGACTGTGAGCATTGGCTATGGTTTTGGTGGAAGTATCAGGTGTTGTACAAACACGTGGTTAGCAACGCAGGGCTGCCGCTCGATGCTCAAGCTCGTTGGGTGACGTTCTTGGGATATTTTGTGTAGTGGTTTTGTCTGCGTGGCGTTTGAGCTTCATGGGTTCTTTGGAGAGCCGAAATACAATGTAGCCGTAGTAGCGCCCAGGAGAATGTGTTGCTAAACCACAGAGACCGCTTCCATCGAAGAAGTCGGTACCGCGATCGGATGCATGCACTCAGGGCGAAGCGGAACTTGGGTTTATGCTGTGAACAGAAGTATGAGGACTTGTACTTAACCATGTGCATGGGAGTCTGCCTGCCGCTGTGGTAATATCATTCGTCCTCTGTGCCAAAAGCAAATACACTCGCAGTAACCTGACCTTCACCATAACTCCCACATATCGCCGTCTTTCGCCGTTGCCGCCAAGCAAAGATCTTTCCAACTATGAGGTGCGCAGCCTATGGCGGCATTAATATCCATCGTCCTCAGACGACCTGAATGCCGTGTACCAAACACCCATGCCTTCCTCGTGGCTGAGTATCCTGTGATCATGATAACATGCCCCTCTAACCGCCGAGGGCGTGGCTTTCTGCTCGAGAATATTGGCCTCGCGGCTGTGGCCCACCAACCAGCTCATGTGGGCCGGAGTCGCCGTGCACCTGATCGCCTCCAAGCACTGTATGTACACGCAAGGAGGGTCCAGTAGACGTCCATAGATGGCACACTCGAGCGCTCCAGCCATCACAGCCGCTGTGTTCGGGTTCTCAAAATGCGTCGATCCGTAGTTCGGGCGGATGCAGATTTGAACGTGACCCTCGTGCGAGCCATTCCAGTGCCAATCTTCCAGGTGCTCGATTACCTGGTCCCATAGGCTGTCCGGTCGTGATCGGCCCAGCGACAAAATGGAAGTGAGACGGATGGAACGGAGTGGTTGAAGCACGGTGCGCAGCTCCTTGCACGTTTGCATAAGAGGTAGGACAGCAGCGAACCACTCCTTGTCGCGAACGTCCTCAGTGTGCGTTTCCAGCACGAGCTTGCCAATCTCGATGACGAGCTCTGCAGGGAGCTTGACCAGAGGTGAGTTTTGCGTGTTGTATGCCGAGAGACCTTGCGAAAGCTTGTTGTTGACTAGCTTCAACAACTTTGGAAGATCGCCTGGTTCGCAGTGGTCAAGCAGTTGCTCGAAGACATGCAGCGTGTTGCCTCCTGAGGTAGGGGCAGTCGTAGTGACACCAGCACCTGTTGCTTATGTCAGTTTGCACGTCGTGATATGTACAAGCAGTCTTGGCGCTCTTACCTGGAGATGGTAATGACATCTTGCTACTTCGTGCGGGCCGAAGTCTTACGAAAACGGGTGGCCGGTTGCCGGTTGGCTGTTGGCAGTTGGCGAGTTTCGATTGACTTGTGCGGCGAGTCGATGAGGAACGCAGCTGGCTTTTGTTTGGGTTCTTATGTTTGCGCGCTAGGTGATGTCATTGGTCACACGAAAAGCAGGACGTAAGTGAATGCAACCAAATTCCTTCTAGACCTGACTCTTCCCGCCGAGTCGAATTCACTGCACATTGTCGGATATGCTCAAGGTCCCAAGTAGCTGACTTGTCCTCGTTCAATGCTACAAGGGTCTGACTGTTCTTGAGGTGCTGCAACAATCAGCTTCCAAAAAAAAAAATTGATCGTGCTCACACTACATTCCTAGCTCACAGGTCTACGGACATCTCGATGTCGTCTTATACTGGTATCAGCAGGTTTGAAGACTCTTGATATCATTCCCATAGCGATGATAGTGGACACTTCGGAATTCTGGACTACCAGTATAGTCCTACCTTAAGCTCTCGTCTACTTCGGTGGAAAGTTGCCGCTGAGATAGTGATGTTCGCAGACTTTTGAGTAACAACTGTGGCTTCAGCATGACCATAACGCCCGCAGAAAACAATCCTAACGTACTCCGGTAAGCCCAGTTATTCTCATAACGAGGTAATCAGATAACCATAGCGCCACGTGTCCTACAATCCCGACGTGGCTATTGCTCTGTTCCACATGGCGGCGCTTTCCTCATAGCTGAGAGTCCTCCAGGTAAACGTGATAATGTTGCGCTCTGATGCCGTTTGCTCGATGATTTCGGCCTGTCGCTTGTGGCTCACGAAGTAGGAAATCCAGAAATTGTCATCAATGCCGGTTCCGGTGGAAGCTGACTGTCCGCTCAATTGCAGGCATTCGATGTAAACGCAAGGCGTCTCATGCAGACGCCCGTAAATAGCAGACTCGAGGGCTCCCGCCATGGCAGCGGCCGTGCTCGGTCTACGCAGAGTCGATCGTTCACCAGTTGAGATGAAGAGCTCGACGAGGCCATCGTGCAGACCTTTCTGGTGCCATTGATCTAGGTCTATGGCCACTGCGTCCCATGTTGGAATGGAGCTGGGGAGATACATTGTGCAAGAGAGGCGTGTCAAACGGAGTGGCTGAAGTATCGTTCGTAGCTCTTTGCATGTTTGCATAAGAGGCAACAATTCCGCGAACCATCTCTTGTCATGGAGGTCATCGGAGTTGAAATCCAAGATGGATTTGCCGATTTCAACGATGAGCTCGGCAGGATGTCTCAAGAGAATAGAACGGGCGTTGTGTGCAGTACCGCGTTGCGACAGTTTGTGGTGCACCAGGTCCACGAGCTCCTCAAGGTCGTCTGGATCGCATTGATCAAGCAGGCGCTTGATGGTACCCAGGATGTTGGCGCTGGGTTCAGTTGCAGCAACACTGGGGCCTGTTGCTTGTGTCAGTTTGCGCATGTCATAGATGTACAAAAGCGCTCTTGGTAGCCTTACCTGGCTGAGAGGGTTGTGACATGTTGTGTAGACAATTGCCGGGTTTCGACTTTTCGACTCTTCGACTCTTGTGACGGATCGATGAGGAGGAGCGCAGCTGGTGTTGTGAGAGTTGTTGTGTTTTCACGCTATGTGATGTCATTGGTCACACTACATGTAAGGGCAGGAAGTAAGTGACTGCGACCAATCTTCCTTCAGACTTCACTCTTCCTGCTGAGCCGACTTCACTACACCTTGTTCAGAATGCAAAGTACTGATACAAGTGCTCCAAAGTTCCCAATAGCTGACTTGTTCTTGTCCAACGCTACAAGAGTCTAGCTGTTCTTGAGATGCTGCAAGACCCTCACTGGAGTGAGCATGGTTGATGCTGTTGGTCTCAAGGTGCAACGCACGCGACAAGTGAGTGAGTGGGTGAGCGAGCGAGGTGGCACGTGGCTGGCTGCCTGCTTGGTCGTTGTTCTGTTCCCGCGCTTGGGTGGAGTTACTGGCTGTGTGACGAACGGAGTGAAGTCAGGCAATTGTTTCCAAACCCTAAAATTCCTGGCCTCACTGAGTGCTTGTTGCATCAGCCTAAAGCATTCGGAGACCAGATGGAGCTCGAACAAGACATTTCTGAAGCTTGCGCCTGCGTCGAGCGAAATCGTGCCAGTGTCTCGTATCTTGTACGCTCGCGCAGGCATGCGAGACTCCAACATGGAAGCTGCTGATACTTGCACACGTAGGGCCCTCTAATTCACCAATTTGTTTTCCATTCCACCGAGTGATGGATATGCAGTCAAATACACGCTACGTGATGTTTCCGTCTCCTATCACGTTTGATACTTCAACTCTTCAAATAGTCTTTGACCACATCCATCGGCGGAATCCAGCCGGAGTCATGACAGTCATTATACCTCTTTGCCTATCCCCACCAACGTGTTGGCAATGCCGCCTCGCACTCGCCAAGCTCCAGAAGTCGGCCAGGTCTTTGAGCTCCATCTCTTGGCTTACCAGCACAGCCCGTTTGGCTTGCGCTTCTGCAAGCGGACACCATGAGTCTGTGCTGCTGTAGTAGACGTCGAGCTTAAGACAGTCGCTACTGTAGAAGATGCCGGAGAATTCGCGCCGGACCTGGCGGGAGACTTGAAGGAGTGGCGGCGGGCGCAGGTTATCTGCATAGGCAGCGAGGGAGTCTGGGAGGTGATGCTCGTAGATCTTGTTGCGCAGCTCCGCGGGCAGACTCAGGAGACGGGCAGGTTGGCTGGGCATTGTTCTTGTGGAATGCTGAAGCTTGAGCACGTGTTTTGCCGCTTGCGCACACTTACTGTACTATTATCAGTTCACTGACGTCGATGAGGTACACCGTATGTACACCGAGAAGTTTGATGTAGCAGCGCGTCACGACAAGCATTATTCTCCGCAGATCTACAACCAAGAAATCGCGTTGGAGGGGGCGCAGCAAGTCAAGCTTGTGGCAAGCACTTGAGGGAGATTAGAATCGCCCCTCAACGCGTTTCGCCAGCTTTCTCTTTATCAATCTGGCAATCAATCAGTAGCTACTACTGAGCCAATCCTACCTCATTTCTGTCAATACTTTCTTTCGTGATCAGACAATATCGTTACAACAGCCATGACCGAGCCAGATCTCCACGCAGCGCCAGCTCTCCGCCCCAGGCCCGCTTTCACGCATCGTCGCAGCAGCCTCGGCGAGGGCAGCAACAAGCACAACGATGTCGAGCTCCAGTCGTTAGGACCTCCTGGCTACAACGAAGCCAATGATCCGTATAGGCTACGCCATGGCCTCAAGTCTGCTGATGAACTGGATTCGGTCCGCGCCAACACATCTCGTAAACGCCGTAGCAGTGTCTGTCTTCCCGACGCGGTTGACAAGAACGCCAAGAGTCGCCAGCTCAAGGCATTCTACGAGAATCAAAATGAAAACATTGAACGCTTGCTGAAGCCTGTTGACGATCATGTCAGAGAGGCGAAAGAGAAGCAAGAGAGTGAGAGTTTGCAGTACAAGATCGCGGTGCATGGATCTTTCATCGTATGTTCTCCTTGAAGCGACTCCAAACTTGTGCTGCGAGCTTTCGCCACATGGAACATATCTGACTGATCGCTTATTATACAGGCCAACATCTGTTTGGCTATCCTCCAGGTCTATGGAGCCGTTGCTTCGGGTTCGCTGGCACTCTTCACCACCATGGCGGATTCCATCTTCGATCCGTTGAGCAACTTGACCCTCATCCTGTGCAACCGCGCAGTCAACCGCGTTGATCCCAGGCGATTCCCGTCTGGTAAAGCCCGCATTGAGAACGCCGGCAACATCTCGTTCTGCTTCCTGATGATCGCCGTCTCATTAATCCTGATCGTCATGTCCATAAGGGAACTGGCGGAAGGAAACAATGGCGTGCAAAAGAGCGAGTTTCACGTAAGACCGTAAACGATCATTTGAGTAACTTCAAACATGCTGACAGTACCCTTAGCTGCCCTCAACAATCGTGGTTGCCATCGCTTTCACCACGAAGTTCTGCCTGTTCTTGTACTGCTGGGCCCTTCGCAACTCGTACAGCCAGATTCGCATTCTTTGGGAAGACCACAGGAACGATTTGTTCATCAACGGCCCAGGTCTGATGTTCGCCGTCCTCGGTTCCCAAGTCCGATGGTGGATCGATCCCATGGGCGCCATCTTACTCTCCGTTCTCATCGTCGGATTGTGGCTGAGGACTGCCTACCACGAGTTCCAGCTGTTGATCGGTGTGACTGCCGACACGGCCATGCTCCAGCACCTCACATACATCGGTAAGTCTCTAGCCACATGTTATTGCACAGTCTATTGCAAAGCTGAGAATGATTTCTGTAGCCATGACCCACGACCCCAAGATCATCTCCCTCGACACCGTGCGTGCCTGGCACTCTGGCCCACGCCTGATCGTGGAAGTCGACATCGTCCTTGACGAGAGCCTCACAGTCAGGGAGTCTCACGATTGCGCCGAAGCGCTGCAGATCAAGATCGAGTCTCTTCCCGACGTCGAGAGAGCGTATGTCCACATCGACTACGAGACAAGCCACGCACCAGAGCATTTCTGGAAGAAGGAGCTGTAGAGTAGCAGCGCTTATGATGCGAGAGGGCACGACGCTGCGAGTGGAAGAATTGACCGCGAACCGACAACAAGCCGAAGACCATCTATCTGTAGGCTTATATCGAGGCGGAAGCAGGCCCGATGTGGAGGAGTGGGATTTAACGATGGTCCACGAGATGGATCGTGACCGAGATGGAGCAGACTGGCATCACCGAACAAATACTTACACGAACAGATTCGCATATCACCTAACAAAGAGGCGGAAGCAACATCGCCCTAAGATAGAAAAAAGAGAGGCCAAATTTTGACAACGTCGTTCACACTAACTCAAATTATGTGTGCTGAAACGACTATTACGCTGCCATGTTGAGCTTTGCTAGCTCGTTCACTGTTTACGATTTGAAATGGAGACGGAATTTTATCTCGGGAAAAAAAAATTCTTGATTTCGATTGACTTGGTTATGCAGAGAAACAAATCCGCTTTACCTGTCACTAGATCAACACGAAAAACGCATCATTGACAAGCAACTCGCAAGCTTCGCAGTGAATCTCACGCGCTCACTCCCCCAGCACGACTGGGCATAACCAAAAAGAGTCGATTATGGACCGCTACAAGCGCAATCAGACTCGTGATTAGATCAGCCGAGCAATCGAAACAAAGATGAAAGCACACCACTAGGCTCTCCCTGGCCTCGGAATCTCACCTGTATTCACACCTGCGCTGAGATGAGCTCGCTACCAAAAAAGTTGCTTCAGAAAGGCTTTCCAGTCCAGCAGTCAATCAGCGTGCCATCGTCCAGCTCCGCAAGCCCGAACATCTGATGGCAGAGTGAGCGCTGGCTACTGCGAGACGACAACGCAGATGACGACGCAACACTGGTCGCGGAGACGGTGCTCGAGGTATCGTCATCGTCATCGTCATCATTCTCGCCATCGCTGCCAGAACTGCCCGACTCTACCGGCTTGCCATCAAAGTCGATCCCAAACTTCTCATGGTACCACAAAAACAACTCCATGGTGGCTCTCGCATCCTCGACACTCGAGTGCTCTTCTCCCTGGATATCACGGTCCAACACCGCAGCAGCAAGAGCCCTGAGAGCTGGCTGACGAGGATTAGAGCCCTCATATGGCCAGCCGTGCATCTTCTGCGTGTCTCTCACGTCATAGTCGTCGAAATCGATCCCGTCCAGCATCTGCATGTCGTTCTCAACAGCATGCCCGACTACGAAACCGCTCTTGTCAAAGACCGACTTGGCGGCCGCGAGAACTGAGGCGTGCGGCTGCGCGCCATTCGAGGGGAAGATGTCCTGGTACTTGACGCCCAAATTGAGACGCTGGGGCGATGGGCGAGCTCCGACGCTGCGCGGGTAGTAGACGAACGTGTCGTAGATGACTTCGCCCTCGATGTTAACGATGCTGAGGCGGCCGACGCCGTGCCTGCGCCACCCGGTGTTTTTGGGGAGGATGACGCCTTCGCAGTCGACTGCGACTGGGGAGCCGGGGGTGACGAGGTCGAGACGGGGAGTGAGCTGTTCGGCGCGGCAGACATAGGGTTTGCTGCGACGGCGGTTGGGGGCCTTGTAGGTCATGACCCTGTTGGTCGTCTTCTTGGTGGTGGCCTGGGACTTGTTGGCAATCGTTGGACGGCCGTTGGTCCAGGTGATCTGGTCTGCGGAGACTGTCGTGACAGGCATGTTGGCAGAGGATCTAGGCGTGTTGTATGATCGATGTGAGTACGTTCCTGGGCTGGTACGGACTTGTGCTGTCTGCAATATTCTGAGTATCTTTCGCTGATTCTTGTTTCGTCGATGTGTAGATCTAGCAGAGCGGCAGGGGCTTTTATAAAGACGAAAAGTGTCGGTGGTTAAGTGAATTGCGTGGACAAATGACTGGTGAGGACAAACGACTGTTCGGGTGTCGTCCGTCACTTAACTTTGACCAATAGCGCAACTTGAAGAATCCAAAGCCATTGTTTGAGTTGTCCTCAGCATGAGGAGTGCTTGGACTGTGACTAAGCACGTTCGAAGGTATTCCCTTCTTGCAACCATGAACACCTCCCTCCAGGCTCGCGGACCTTGGTTTGCTTTATGTTAATCTTATATTCAGGCCTGCGTGCTATGTGAAGCCCAACCCATATTCGTCTGCGCAATTGGGAAAGCACGCGTGATGGGCCTGGCACCGATACATGGCGTTCCATCGAGTTGCGTACCACGGAAGTCGAAAGCATGCACAAGGCGCATAACTCAGAGCCAGCATTAGACTTCGGACCGCCTTGCTTGCTGGAAAAGATATACTGAAAGGCATTAAACTTCGAAGACAAAGAACGAATACACGGCTTGGCAGTCACGGCTTACAACTCGGTGTGACTTGATTGGCCAGGTCACGACGAGACAAGTATAAGCTACTATTTGCAGCACAGATATCGGTTCACAGGTGTCATATAGGTAAGGCGCGCAGAATGGTGGGCCGGCGCCCAATGTGTAATCCACTATTCGACCTGTCGTATTGTGCGCTTCAACCAGCTTTATTATGAAGGCAGACGTCGGCTTTTGCAAAAATGCTTGGAGACGAGACTAATTGTGGACCTGGAGAGGACGAGCCGTACAACAGCTTCATGATGAGAAGAATATTCTGGAGACCCATGTTTGCGTACTTGTCGCAAGCAAGGCTTTCCTTACCTAAGTACTAGCCCGAAAACCACATCTCCGATAGTGCTACGGATCGAGAGATACAACGCAACCACTGCTATCTCTCTGGTCAGGTCAGAACATTACGGCCGTGAAGCCAACCCGCAGTATCGGTCAACTTTTCAATCAATGCGTTACAGCCAACACGCCGGAGGCGGGCTTGGTACGGCACAATCCTCGACTTTCTGAGAGAGTGGGCTGACCACCATAGGCGAAGAAATGACCAGACGATAGGATTGATGGGCATTTATATTATATTCCTTAGAAGCCTGGATGTGCGATTGCGAGATCAAAACTTAGCAAGACGAGGCGATCCATGCTGCTCTTGGTCACTGCAATTCCGAGCCAGACCTTGGTTCGATACCAAGACAATCATCAAATAGCGTTTCAAGATCTGCTCGCGTACTACCCAAGCGATCAAGATCTTTCGCCTTCGATCAAAGCAAATCTTTTCTTCTTACCGGTACCATGCCGTATCTGGCCACCAGCACGTGGCTGTGACAGGTTAGGAGGACGCCATCGAGGTGATCCAAGCATGTCGCCTGATCCTGAAACGCCTATCTACTATCGAGCAATAGTAGGCCGGGCTGAGGAGCGAAGAAGGTATATATGGAGTCTTGGAGTCACCGCTTGGCCTGTCACGGCGGACAGGGCGATATTCATATATATTGCGGCAACAATAGAAACAGCATCCGTGCTGTCGTAAATCCGTGCGGGTAAGCGAGGCGCATGCAGGCTAGAAGCTCGCACTCCACTTCACAGGCAAGGGCAAGGTCCTGCACAGTAGTTATGAGGGCAAGAATACCCATACCCAAGGGCTTCGGGAAAAGCTTGACGAGGACCTCGCTCCGCTGCGGAGTGTTTCATGATCCTGTACTGACAGCTCGCGTCCTCAACGCAATGCACCGAAGCGGCAAAAGCCTGGCCTTACCAGCGGGTTGGCGAGGTTGGCTGGTCAAGAGCAACACAAGGATGTGCTTGCTCGGTACGAAATGCCGAGAGGGCGGACGAGTTCGCGAAATGAACGCGCACATGGCGAATCAGGGTATGAGGTGTTCCGCGAGTCTGCTTCCTGGGAGAGGCCGCGGATCATAGATGGCGCAAGGCTGTGTGATCAGTGCCAACCGTATCGCGGCAAGCCTCCTGAGCAAACGGCGCCACGTCTGCAGTCGGCGTGCGGTTAGCGGCGAGTTATCTGCTGCTAATTCAGGGCAGACGCGTCTGCAGATTGCGATGTTGCCGTGGGCAAGTCAGTGGTACAGACAGCGCTGCCACACGACCTTTGCCGCCGCCGCAGAGGCGACGTGCGACCACCAGCTGGTTGGTATAGCAGAGCGAGGCGTCTATTCGCGCGCGCTCTGGCTGGCAGAGGCGGTAGCAGCTTGAAACACCAGTCTCGCGGTACGGCGGTGGGAGGGAGTGTGTGGCTGAGAACCGCCCGTGCTGTCGACCGTTGTCCGGGGCGCGCCGTCCGCAGAGCCAGACCACCGCGCACAGATGCTGCTCGACCACAACCTTACGAGACTTGGCCTCCTATTTACTTGCAACTCGCTTGAGCCATTCGGTATGCTCGGCTGGCCGTTGTTGAGCATACGGCTGGCGCCGGCCGTGGCCGTAGATCTCGCAGGTAAATCGTCGTCGAACCTACTTTCTCCTACATATCCTCGCCTGCCCGCCACTGCATCCCTGACGTATCACCGCGTATACTGCTCTACCTCACTCGCTTCGCGTGCTGCCATTCTCTTCCGCTCTATTGTTGTCTGGCTTGCTGTTTTCTGCGTCTACTCTCTCACAGTGCATACTTCTGGCAAAACGCCCTTCTGGACTGGATCAGCATTGAGACACCTACGACTGGCTATACCACAGTGCGGTGCTCGAAACATACACTCACACTCATTCACCAGATTCTACAACAAACACGCGAGTCAGGCATCATGCAACAATGAAAGCTATTGTCGTCTCTTATTGCATTGTGCTTTGTCTATAAGCCACGTGGGCTTCACCAAAGAGAACGCCATTGTCCGGTGCTATTGTTCTGCCTTTGCCAATCAAAAAGTGAATGCCAACCTGGTCTGTCCTCCACACAGTCCTTTGCAATAACTCCTACAACTTCCCGACACTCGTTTCGCCACTGCATCCTTCACCAGACGATTGTGCCAGGCGCACAATATTCACGAAACTCAGGATCTGAAATTCACGGCACACGAACCTTTGTTCTGCACCTGCATTCCGCTAACGCACACGCCACCGAACCCGGAAACTCCTTGCATTCCATCCGTCCTTTGTTCGGAAACTACGGCTAACGACGTCGTGCCGGTCACGATGCACCACCTAAATGGACAATTACACCACCACGTTGGCCTTGCGCCTACAACGAACCACGCCTCGACTGGACATGTGATCATGCCCAGAGTAGCAAACCCATATCCCTACCCTGAGCCGGTGCCAGGTGAGGGACTTCGCGACTTCGGACAATTCTTAAACTCTTCCAATGCAGATGGATCGTACTTCCACGGCTTAACAGGCGTGAACCAATTCATGAACTACCTTCTTACCAATGCCATGATCGCGACATTCTTCGGTCTCTTGGCGCTCGTACTTGTTTACCGATGGATACTTATGGGCCACGGACACTTACGAAAACTTATGGCAATGGGAAAAGAACAAGATCAGAGATACTGGATGTATAACCACCACAAGACTTGGGCAAGCATAAAGAAGAACGTTCTATACGCACCATTGGGCAGTGTGCGTCACAACAACGAATACAAAATTCCCTTCGTCAAGCAGGCGAAGAGTGGTATGGGCACACTGCCTTCGAGATTCCACACCTTCCTGCTGATGTGCCTTCTCATCACCAACCTCGCATATTGCCTGGCTCTCGACTGGAGTCACCTTGAAAGCTCTGCCGTCATTGCTGAGTTGCGTGGACGAACGGGTCAGCTTGCTGTGCTGAACATCATCCCAACAGTGCTCTTCGCACTTCGCAACAACCCTCTACTTTGGATCACTGGAGTCAGCTACGACTGCTTCAACCTCCTTCACAGATGGTGCGCTCGCATCATGGTTCTCGAGGCTGTTCTCCACACAATCGCCTGGGCAGTCAACGTCCACAGAGCGAGCGGTCCCGGACAAATCGCATTGTCTCTAGCTACCAGCAAGAGTTTCGCGTGGGGTATGGTTGGTACAGTGGTCTTCAGTACGATTTTCCTGACAGCGCCCGCGCCAATTCGCCATGCCTTTTACGAGACCTTCCTCAATGCCCACCGTCTCCTGGTACTGTTCGCACTGATCGGAGTGTACATTCACCTCGATGCCGCGAACCTTCCCCAACTACCTTACATCGAGCTGGCCTTTGCACTCTGGGGTGCAGAGCTGTTTTGGAGAATAGCAAGAATTCTCTACCTCAACGTCAGCCGGAAGACGGGCGTCACCAAAGTCAAAGTCGAAGCGCTGCCCGGAGAGGCATGTCGCGTGACATTCGAGCTTAGGAGACCTTGGAAGTACAAGCCAGGCTGCCACGTCCACGCATATCTTCCAACCATGGCACTATGGTCAAGCCACCCATTCTCGATCGCATGGGCAGAGAACCGCACGAGCGCGCCTGAGCTCGAAATGAGGGAACTTGAGAAGCTACCATCCAACAACCCAAGCCAAATCCTTGGCATTAACCACCGCCGACCAAGTCTTGCGCCACGCATGTCTTCTTACGGCAAGGAATCCATCCCGACCACGACAGTGACAGAGATTCCAGGTGGCAAGGGCCCTAACACATGCATTCCACGCGAAGCAAACGTCACCACAATCTCTCTCATAATGAGGAAACGGTTCGGCATGACCGAGAAACTCTTCGACAAGGCGGACGCAATGCCCAACAAAACTTTCACAACCTACGGCGCCATCGAAGGTCCATACGGTGGCTATGAGAACTTCGAGTCCTACGGCACAGTGATCCTCTTCGCAGCTGGTGTAGGAATCACCCACTGCGTCGGCTACGTCCACCACCTCCTCACCCAATACGCACAAGGAACTTGCGCGACACAAAAAATCCTCCTCGTCTGGTCGGTGCCAAACACAGAGTCCCTCGAATGGGTCCGTACTTGGATGGACCAGATCCTGCGCATGAAGCACAGGCGAGAAGTCCTCCGCATCCAGCTGTACGTCACCAAACCCCGGCACAAGGGCGAAGTCGTCTCCAACACAGGCTCCGTGCAGATGTTCCCTGGTCGTTGCAATCCTAGCACGATCATGGCGAAGGAAATGCCCGAGCGCATTGGCGCTGTGGGCGTTACGTCGTGCGGACCTGGCGCTTTTGCCGATAGCGTGCGGAAAGCTGTGCGTGAGGTCATTGATGAGGGTGCGATTGATTTCATTGAAGAGGCCTTCACTTACTAAAAAGTGGTCTTTGTGTGAGTTTACTGCGATCGCTAACAAGAGCTGGGAGCGTCGCCAAGGGTATTAACGGATTTCCTTCTTCACTTCCTCCAACTGATCTAACTATATACTCTTTTTTTTTTTTTCGTTGCTTCTTTTCAACTGTAAAAGCATAGCGATGCCTCATTTTTGTCTCTTATTCTAAAACATAGACAGAGATCTAGATGTCGAATTTTTATAATTTATTCGAGATACTTCAAAGCTTTGATCCTCTACTGAGTTTCCTTTATTGCCTCATCTCATACATCCTGTAGCGGCTACTCTTTAACTACCAAATTGTCGCTCTTTGATATTGAGTCTTTTATCTCAAATCGAATGGCCACAGCTTGTCCGCCTTTCTCTTCGCATCGTCCTCAGTCTCGTCTTCTTCGCGACTTGCAATGCAAGCATTCACAAACTCAGCATACTGCTCCCGATAGACAGGAACGACCTCCTCCCATCTCCCTTCCTCTACCCAACCATCCACCTCACAGCCTAAAAGTCTCGCGAGATACGCCCGCAGTCTTTGCGTGGACTCCAACTGGTCCATCTCCTCGTCGAGGACCTTTGTATCTTCTTCGCTTGGCTGATAGGGACAGGCACCCGGCAAGCCGAGCTCCTGCCATCCGCTGCTCATATCTACTAGCAGCGAGCGAAGTGAAGTCGCATCGTCAGAGAAACCCGAACTCACGCCGGCGAGATAGCGGCCGAGAGCAGGATTGAGGGTTGTCGCTTTTCCTAGTTTTGGACAAATATATGCCATGAAGGCCCAGGTCTTCTTACATCGTTGAGCATGTCTTTGCGCCTCGCTTAGCTCGTGTGACACGTCTGCGTCGAGCGTCTTGTCCAGCAATGGCTCTTCTGCAAAATCCGGTATTTCTGCTGCATGGGCGAAAGCAGGTTCGATAGCGGCAGATTGCCAGTCGATGATACCCGAGATCTTTGTTGGATTGTTTGGGTCAACGAAGATGTTGCGTGCGTTCAGGTCGGGGTGGAATAGCAATGGGCTGCACACGTTCTGGAATGTTGTGGTGCTTCTAATCGCCTTTAGACTCTTCCTGCTCGTTTCTAAAAGCTGCAGATGATCTTCGACATGCTTTTGGGGATATCCGCGTTGAGCTATAGCCGACGTGCTGATATGATTGAGGTCCGCGAAAAAGGCAGACAAGCCTTGCCCTGTCGAAAGTCAGCTGATATGTACATAGAAAGGTGCTTGATACTAGACTTACATGGACCTTGGTACCCCAGAGGAACCGCAGCTGGACTTGTCAGGTCGCCGTGGTAACCCCAGAACTGTCGGCCACAATGTGGACCGATGCAGTAATGCTCGTCTATAGGATGCGTCCTCGCGGACGTATCTGCTGCGTTGAGGTACAGTGAGCCATACGCTCCAAAATTGAGAGAGCACAGCTCTTTCATCAGTCCGCCCATGGATTCGATGAATTCGATGCGTTGCAGCTCAGTCATCTGACTCCAGACGTCGTTCAAAGCGACGCCAGACACGTGCTCCATGATGATGTACTCTGTCCCTACACGGCTGCTCTCGGGCTTGTAGCTCCATGCGAGAACCTGAGGGACAGGCACATGTGTCTTGGTCTTGACTTTTTTCCATAGCATGTTAGCTCACAAGGTACCTCCTTGAACATCTGGAATGACAGATACCGTATCTCAATGTCGCCACTTCTGACAACGTCGTCAAATGGGCAGGTCCAGCGAATGGCATAGGCAGTTTTGCAACCACTTTTGCTCCGTTATCGAGCTTGATGATAAACACGCGGTTGAATCCGCCTTCTCTTTTCTCACAAGCCACGACCTCACGAGCGCCATTACTGGAATTTACTGCCACATCTAGCAATGTTTCGAAGTCGAAGTCAAGGCTCCTGGCACTCTGTCGTTGATCGTTCCGGTCTAGCCAACGTCCTCGCGAGTAAGAGTAAGGGTCGAATGCTACGTCTGTTTAGTCGATGTTTTGTGGCAAGTGACAAATTTTCAAGCATACATGGAGAGTATTGATGTACGCGAGAATGCGTTGCGAGGCTTCGGACATGTTTAGATTGCCTCAGAGATGCATTGCCAATCCTTGCAAGCCGCAAGGCCTGCATCGTTCAATTGTTTACATGTAGGTGGATAGGGGCATTGGGGCAGCAGCTCCGATCTGTACTTGAAGTTGAGGATGGTCTTTGCGGCCAGGTCCAAACCCTTCCTTGATTGCTCGTTTGACACGAGAGAATTTCAACCTTGGGGAAATGCATGTAGTTCTTGAGTGTCAACGCGACTGTTCTTGTTCCGTCCGCTTTGCCTCTCCCAAGAACGCGACCCCATTCATCACTTACCCCAAACCCTAATCTGGCAATGCAGCTCCAGTCATGCAACATTCAATGTGCATGAAGGAGAATGTCCTCACATTGTGATATGAGAAATTGACAGTGCAGTGGGCCATCTTACCCCCAAGATCAAATGCATGAGCACATCAGCTGTTCTTGAGGGTTGACAATCGGAGACTTACATGTTCACAAGCCAGAATCCCATCGTGCAGCACGAACTCACAGCTTGGAGTCTGCGCAGGTGCAAGGTGTATCTTAATGTCGCATCACGCTCATATCGGCAACAACAGGCATAGGCCTAAAGCCACAACAGATAGAGACCATGCAGGACACTCATGCATCTTTGGTCCGCTGGTATAGTCCGACCGTCAGCCTTCGCCTTCGTATCAACCACAGTTTCCGGTGAGACGCCATACACAGATTTATGAGCAACGAGCCGAACTGGAGGCTCAGGGTTCCCCATGACGGGCAGCCGCATGCATGCACCAAGGCACCCATGTGCGTAAGATGCTGTGCATGCGAATGATTGGATCACCTTCAGCCTCCGAACGGGAGAATGCATAGTGCATGGTGGTGAGGACGTCAGTAATTATGATCGTTCTCGTATAGAACACACGCACGACTCTGCTGTACGTACAGGTATCACATACAAGAGGAGCCACTAACGTTGCTAATCACAAGATGGATATCGGCATTATTCGAAAGCCCGGTGCGTCATGCTGTGTCGGCGTTGCCGTGATCTTCGGTTGCCTGATGCGCGCTTTGCAGGGCGGACAACAATCTGGATATATCATAGGCACGTCGGTTCGATCTGGAGGATCTCGTATGAATGACTCCAACACGGTAGGCTCGTAGCCTAGAAACGAAGAGCAGCACGTGTTCAAACAAGGCGACGGGAGCAAGGCCGGCGCGCGGCGCAGTCGGCCCACGGAAGGTGATCTGACCACCATCACACCGTCCATCGTGCATCCTCTTCAGCCTCAGTCACAATCCGGGGGCTACGATCGCAATAATACTTTGTATGTCTTGCAGCCTCCAATGGCGGACGTCAGAGACGCTGCCAATAGACTCGCGAGTCGTAAGCGATGGCGCTACTGCTTGCAGAGCGCCTTGGCCGTCTGCAAGCCAATGTGGGCTGAGCCTTTCGCTAGCCTCAGCCCCTGCCTGAAAGGAGTGACAAAGAAGAACTAAGGCAGCTGCCTCCACCGGTATAGCACCTGAGAGCTCAGCTGCAGTCCGCCGATGGCTACCTGAAGGCATTCTATGCCACGACATATAGCGTGAGTAACACCTTCTTGGTGGCCAGGCAGTGCTTCCACTACTAAACATAGTTCGTCTCTGCTCTTTCTTAGATGCCTTGTCGGTCACCTCTCAGACCTTTCATATACCTGCGGTTTCCTAGATCACGTACTTCGTCTTTTGGTTACACATCCTACAACTTTGCATTCACCAAGTTTACAGGCACAATGGGTGAAAACCTAGCCATCAATGGCCAGCATTCACGGCACAGCTCTGTATCCGCGGTCGCTCTCGGCTTGCCCAAGAAACTCATCGTCTGCTGCGATGGCACATGGATGGATGCTGATAGCGGCTGGGTCAAAGGCAAGGGAGGCTCTTCTGGCCACCCTCAAACACCTTCGAACGTGACTCGCATCGCTCGTGCTATGAAGGACTCAGACGATGCTCACCACCAACAGATCGTCTACTATCAGGCTGGCATTGGCACCGGTATTGGTCTGTATGATCATCTTATGGGTGGCGGCACAGGTGCAGGTCTCTCTGAGAATATTCGCGAAGCTTACGCATTCCTTGTGAGCAATTACTCAGAGCACGACAAGCTCAAGCACCCTGACTCTATCTTTCTCCTGGGCTTCTCTCGTGGAGCTTTCACTGCCCGAAGTATCGGCGGTTTCATTGGAGCCGTTGGCCTGCTCAAGAAGGTCGCAATGCCGTACTTCTACGAAATCTTCCAAGACTGGGCCAATGCTGGCAATCCGAAACGTGCACCTCGTTTCTTTGATACCTACTACAAACTGAACCCGGAGCTCGAGAAGGTCCTACCACCAAAAGAACTCACTGGCAAGCAAGACAAGATCAACGAGTACATGCAGGCTTATCGAGAGATTCTCCTGTCACTCAGCTTGACCCAAGAAGTCAACGTCAAGTGCATTGGTGTGTGGGACACTGTCGGTGCCCTTGGTATTCCAATCAATCCGATTCTGCAGAGACTCCTGCCGTTCCTTCCGTCCTTTATCAGAGAATACCGCTGGTTCGACACGACTATTGACGACCATGTTGAGAACGCCTTCCAAGCCTTGGGCCTTGACGAGAGACGATTTCCATATTCGCCGGCTGTTTGGGAGCGTCCGGATAACTGCCGGACAAATCTCAAACAGGTCTGGTTTGCCGGCGCCCATTCAAACGTCGGCGGTTCGTATGCAGACCAAGGGATGGCTGACATAGCCCTGGTGTGGATGATGGATCAGCTTGCCGGCCACACGCGACCAGCGGAGAAAGAGTTCCGCGCTCTAGACTGGATCCAATTCGACGACAACTACATCAAAAACTTCCGCCATCTCCAAGTCGAGCAGTATCAGCAGTCTGACAAGCCGCCACCTTCCTTCCGAGGCTGGGCCAAAGGCCGCGTCTACGATTCTCTCACATTCCCTCAGTCTCTCGCCGGACAACGTGTGCGCGCACCCGGTCGCTACTGTCGAGCCGACTACAACACTGGAGATCTAACAAAACAGCTCATGCATAACACGCACGAGTACGTTCACGCCTCCGTACGCTACCGTATCGACGTCGGTGGTTCGCCGCTGGAATCTAACTGGGACTCGGCGTTCCCGCGAGGGCTCAGCTTCCAGCCATACTTCCAATGGCTCTCGCGCAAACTCATGCCCAACACTCGAACTCTCACGTATCTCCCTGATAGGAGGAAGGGTCCGCTTAACCGGTGGAAGCTTGTCGATGGGCATGCTGACCATGAAATGCCCCACGGTGTGCCAAATGGGCCGATGAAGCCTGCCAAATGGGTTTGGGAGGGCGATTCCAAGGTTGACAAGAATGAGATGCCAGAGGATATACTTGGACCGTATGAGATACAGCTGAAGGACATGGACAGGGAGGCAAGAGGAGTCTTGGAGGTTAGCGAGAATGGTGTCGCAGGGAAGGTTAAGGACTATTCCCATGGTAAGACCATCTGATCTCCAGGCTCATGGAAAAGGCGTGATTGAAAGGCAAGAACTTGGAACGGTCGCCTGAGAGTTTGCCGGAGTTTGTTGGATTCATGCTGCGTTACTTTTTGCATAGCTTGCTTTGCTTTCGAGATACCTTTACTGCTAGCGAAACTGCATGGGACTATTGCCCAACATCATCGCCTGCCATTTCCTCTCACAAATTGTGATGTGATTCTCTTGCTCACCATCACGCTGTGTCCAAACTGACGAGCGTGACAGTCCCCTCAGAAACTCGGTAAAGTCTCGGCGTCGCCACTCCTCGATGTAACGTTTGTAGTTGACCAACAGACTCGCCTACAAACATCGTGCCATCTACATCAACCACAAGTGACAAGATGCCTAACTTCGTAGCGAACGACGGAGTCTCCCTGTACTACGAAGCCCATGGCTCGTCAACCAACAAGCCGCTGATTCTTGTAAACAACCTTGCTTTGCACTCCCAACGGTGACCTCTTTCTCATTGTCTTCTGCAGCTTCACGGATTCACAGGCTCCGGGAAAGTCTTCAAGCGTAATGTAGCCGGTCTCGCACAAGCTCACTATGTTTTGGTCATGGATCTCCGCGGACATGGCGAATCTGGCAAGCCGAACGCCGGATACCATGTGTCAAGACTGGCAATGGATCTTGCGAACTTCATCGAGCACATGAAGCTCGGTCCATATGGTGATGGAAGAAAAATCGCAGCGATAGGAACGAGTCTAGGAGCTGCGATCTTGTGGTATGAATCGTTCTGACAGGCTTTCATGCACATCTGATAACACCATCGCAGGAGCTACGCCGAGCTCTTCACTACCAAGCTCTTCTCACACATGATCTTCGTCGACCAAGCGCCTCTACAAAATTACCTTTCTGACTGGGGTCCCGAACATGGTAATCGCGGTCTCAACAACCCAACAGCACTGGCAGAGCTACAACAGACGCTTGCGAAAGACCCAGCATCGGCTCACGTTGGCACTATTTCCGGATGCCTGGGTTACAGATATGCTCCTCTTGCTGGAGATCCTTCTCCTAACTCTGAAATTTGGCGCGAAGATGAGGCGTTCTTCCTGGCCGAAGCTATGAAGGGCGGTGGCTGGTGGTATGGCAAGTTGATGGCTGATCATACTGCGAACGACTGGCGGAGCTCGATTGCCCACGGTTTTGGGCCGGAGAGCGGCAGTGAAACGAAAGTGCTGGTTGTGACGAGTGAGAGAAGCGGGTGTTTCCCTGCTGCTGGGCCAATGAAAGTTGTTGAGCTTGTCAACGGGACGAATGTCGATGAGGGCAAGGCACAGGGCGTCATAGTTGAGTGGGGAGGACACTGGTGCTATTGGGAAGATCCGGAGAAGTTCAATCAGCTGACTGTGGACTTCTTGAAAGAGTAAAGAACACAGCTGAGTACTAAGCCATTCCTCATAGATGCACGAAAGAAGCATATAGGATCAAACGAGTGTGATTCATCTGCTGCCGACAACCACTGGCTTCCAAACCACAAGCAGTCAGTCTCTCGCTCAGGACCACCGCTCGCCATTGGTCTGTATTCCTGCGAAAGCACCGAGTCAGCGTCACATCAAGACCATACCAACAAGGTAAATAACGTACAATTCAGAACACACCACTTGTTGCTGGAAGAAGCTTGCTCCCTACTGCCCTGCTGGGCGGTAGTATTGGCATTGTTCGCAGCGGTGGTGTGCGCACTAGCGAAACCACTTGAGCCCATGTCTTGACCACCCTTCACCTGTGGAGCTGTAAGAAGATGGCGAGCGCAACGTCAGCGGAGTGACTTGCCTGGATGGAGTGGATTCTCGGGACACCAGCCTGAGAGGTTTGGTCTGGCTTGCCAGGCATGGTGGTATTGCAGGGAATTCTATGGGCAGATGTGATTGGTGTGTAAAAATGTAGCATACGGTTGTCAGGATTGATGCTGGGGAAGATTGAGAAGGGGGAGGCTCATGACGTCTTTTATATATTCTGCTGGAGCTGCCTTATCGTTTCTTTTGCGTGTACCTCGAGTTGCAAGATTCTTGTCATCATGAAACTGCGCGACTTACGGCCGCCTTATATGCACTCATCTGCAAAAGGTCTTGCACATGTTGTCCATCATTCGCATAGTGAAATTTCATACGCGAAATGCCTGTAGCGGATATATACCACTGTCTCAAGCCTGCTGTGACACATCGCACACACGATGCAACCGAGGACGGGTACATCATGGACTTCTCACACTGCTTCCAAAAGATTGACAAATGATTTCGCAACGAAACAGAGGACAATCCAACGAATCCGCATCGCAACACAATGGGGAGCGACAGCATGTGAGCCACGATCCACTACTTCTTGCCTGAAGAAGCCTGCCCCTGGCCGCCCTGCTGAGCGGTGTTGTTGGCATTGGTGGCCGCCGCGGACTGCGCCCTAGCGGCGAACCCGCTCGAAGTCATATCCTGGCCTCCTTTGGCCTGAGAGACTGTCAGACACGATGGGGAGAAGAGTCGGTTCTGCGAGATTTACCTGGCTCGACTGAATTCTTGCGGCATCGGCCGCGTTCATTTGGTTTCCTTTGCCGGACATGTTGAGTTGGGGAAGTTCGTTTGTGGTAATTTGTGGCTGTAGTTTCGAGATGTGGTATGATGTTGTCAATGTCGTCTTAAAGAAGATAGTGTCAGAGGCGGCCGAGGGCGTATTTTATGGTCTTTACTGGAGCTACCTTACCGATTTCCTTGCATGTAGCTTGAGCTGTGGTTACATTACAGTCATCACACTGCGTAGCTCACCGCCGCTTCGAATACGCACTCATATTGCCCAGTGGCCCTCCACGTGTTCTGTTTGATTCGCAAGGTGAAGCTTCACGTGCGAATTGTTTGCAGCGGGACACATACCAATGTTTCAACCCTGCTGTGCTACGTCGCACGCGATGCAAGAATTTCTAGACCGCGACTTATCCGAATAGATCGACGAATGGATTCGCAATAACACTGGTCGCACTCCAATGCATTGTAACAGAAGAGACAGGGACAGCGTCAATGGGGAGCATTGCATTGCCGATCATGTATCTACGGCAAGAATTTCCGTGGTCCACCAACATCACCCAATCGCTTCACCATGCAACAGTTCTACATGTCGGTGAGGGAAAGATCACCCAAACTTGCCCTTGCTTTCTTCGCCGATGGCTTTCTGGAACCCGCCATTCCACTCTCGTCCCTTCGGAAGGGATGTGGGATCCGTGGACTAAGCGTCCCAAGCTTATCGACGTCTGGCAAGTCTTCATCTTCTGATTCTTCGACAGCTCTGCTGCCGCGTTTCGTGCCGGTGCGAGACGTGGGTGTCTGCGCGAGCTGATTGATTGTGGTCTCTGGCTGGTTCGACCTAGCGGACGTGATTGCTGCATCAAGCTGTCTCTCGTAGAAATTGATGCCATCGTCTCGCCACGCCGGCAGTCTTGTTCTTAGGTTGGCAGCAATACTACGATCCGTGCAAGTCATCAGCAGGCGGTTCAATTCGACTTGCTTCTTGATGACATCTTGAATGTGATGGTTGGCAGCACTGAGTTCCTCATCTGTGCCGAATTTTCTGACAGCCCGGGGCGTGGGAAGCTGTCCTGGAGGGCGATTGAGAAGCTTGTCGTCGTTCTCTCCTGCACGCCTGAGCAATTCTCGGTTGAGTCTGTAGCCAGTTGCGTTCCGGTGCTTTCGTTCATCAAGTTTTGCCAGAGCCTCCTTGGTTAATGGCTTTGGCGGAGGCCTCACGTCTCCTTTTGGCGACTGGACCGCTGTGCTTGAGCCGTCTTCGCTGGCACGAACATCCTTGCTCGTCTCTTCTTCGATGGCAGGAGACCCATTACCTGGGTGTCCGTTGGATGTGAAGACTGTGGGTGTAATGTTGCCGGCGAGCTCAGATGTCTCGTCGTCCATGTCAGCGTCGTCCATGCCAGTCGCAACATCGTCATTGCCAGATTCTGTGTTGAGCTTCTCCGAGGGCAAGCGTTCGTCGATCGTACCAGGCGTCCCTTCAGCATTACGTCCTTCAATCGGAGTGCCGTTGTCGTGAGGAAGGTTGATATTGTGACCAGGGTCATTGGGGATATTGAAGTCCTTTTGGTTCGGGGACCGAGGTGACATTGCGGTTGTTGGTCTTGAATTCTGGGCGGAGAAGGTAGGTGTAACGGGCTGCAGTTGCTGTGTGAAGATCGGTCTTGTTGCTCGATCCAGTCTAGTCATGTTGTCGTATCTCGTGATAGAGTCATCACGACCGGAGTGCTCAGGACCATGGTCGATGACAGCTGGAGTATCAACTCCTTCCTGCTCCGAACCTTCGCTGTCGCTGGGTACTTTCGGCGTTCCTTGATCAGCGATTTGAGCTTGTGAGAAAGCGTCATAGAAAATGTCACTTCCCTGGTCGCGAGACGAAGAGAAGGGGACATATGTGTCAAAGTTATCTGTGCGAATTCCTCGAAGGGGAACAAATTGTTCCGTTGTTTTAGCATCGTCTGGGAGGGACCCGCGGGTGATAGCGAATTCCACCTTTCTGAGAACGATATCGTCGTGCCCTTCAGCTTCGCCCGTCTCTGCTCCGGTCCAAAAAGTCCCGGAATCTTTCAAATTCCAGTCATCGTCGTGTAGGGTGAAAGTCGCTTTCAGATCTGAACTGTTCCTCCTAATCAACTTGCTGTCTTTCAGAATGCCACCGATGGAAAGCTGAACACGAAGCACGTTGGCAGAGTGGAAGTTGAAGATGTGATTGATGCGGATGCTTGTGTCGACTGTGTTGGGAGTCTCAGAGTCCTCAAAGTCGACGGAGACCATCTGTGTGGCGGCGTCATCGCCAGAGCTGGCGCCGGTGCGGTCTGCTGACATAGTCGAAGGGCGTCTCGATATCCCGTGGTAGACTCTGAAGACGCCGAAAGAAGCAAGTGAGATCTCAGGTTGACGTCGGGCAGACTGATCGAAAGTGAAGTCTTGTTGCGATCTCTTTCTGGGAAGATGGCTTGCGGTAGATAAATGGTGGTGGAAAGCCGAATTTGATGCAGACGGGATTGTCTTATAAATGACGGTCTTCCTTGTCCCTGCAGCAAGAACAACGCGATGATGTCTTACGCGCTACGACAAGTTTGCAGTTAATTGCGACGCAAACCAAGAAACAAAGACAAAGCCGTAGGACCACTTGGATGAGGGGCCGCGCGAATGTACATCGAGACACCGTCAAGTTGGCAGGCTCATGTGGAAGACCGATATTTTGTCGCCCTTGCCGTTGATTGGCCAAATGACCTCCTGCTTCACTTTTGACCACTATAAACGCGTATATGCGTAGAGCGCGAGGTGGTCACTGTAAGTGGGGCTTGATTGCGCCAGCCCAGTGGAAGTGAACTCAGTGCCGTTACACAAGAAGATGACAGAGCATAAGAGCCAAGTAGGGCCCATAGAAAGTGACTTTCTTGTTCTTGAGTGCTGTCCATCGACGCGGCGCCAGCGGGGCACCTTCTTCATGTCAAGTGCCTTGTAGCCTATCCCATGGGTTCTGTTGGCTAGGAAGTTAATTGCTAGCATTAGCAAGAGCGCTATTGGTCGGCGTAGACATTGCGCGTGCGCCCAAGCTTCGACATATAAGCGCAATCAATCCCCAAAATACGATCACATCTCTCCCAACATCACCACAAAACCAAGCACGTCCGCAATACAGAAATGTCGGCGTGGATCATCCACGACGATCGGTTCGCCATCGAGCTCTCGCACAACAAGCAAGCTCTGCCCTTTCACAACAACGCAGAGTTGAATGGACACAGATGGGAAGTCCTTGACATTGGCCAGGAGATGGGACGCATCTCTGGGCCCAAGAACAAGGTGTTCGTCTTGCCAGCATCTACTCGGCCGATCGACATCAATTTCAGGCTGCTGTCCGAATTCGACTTCTTCTCAGGCGACACAGTGCGCATTGAACTGCGCGTCGTGACTGCGACCGGCCGACTTCCGGGAAAGCGCGTGATTATCAAGCGTTACCAGGCTCAAAACTTCTCGTGGAGGGTGTCTCCGACTGAAGCCTCTCAAGGAGCTATGCTCATATCCGTCATTCGAGGAAACAAACATGCTCCAAGATCCAGGTTTATTCCTCTGAGAGGCGCGGGAGGAAAACCCTACACCATGGAAATAGGCTGGCGGGTGTCAGACACTGGCATGCCCGGTGCCAACCTAAGAGATCAGATCAATGCCGTTGCGCACACAAGCAAGGGTAAGGAACGAGTCCCGACTACCACGGGAGCTGCACGAGCATCATCTGCACCAAGGCTAGCCCACGAGGACGCCGACGCTGCACCCACTGCCACAAAACGAAGCGCAGATGATGCCTCTAGCTCCAATTGTCTTCAACTCGCTCTGCGCAAAGCCCAAGCCAAGCTCGACGCTGCAGCCGCCACACTTGATCAATTCACCAATACAGATGAGGAAGACGCTGTGAAGGGTCTCGAGCTGCTGCTGCAAAAGGTCCGAGCGTACGAGGGAGTTATCGAAGCTGAGATCCAGGTGAAAGCTGCGCAGGTCGGCGATGGGGAAGATGGCGCATGAGAAAGATGCTGAGTACCTACTTTTGAGCTGCAGATGCGTAAAGCTTGGGCGCATCTGAGTGTGGGTGAGGCCGACGGGAAGTTGGTGCTGGAGAGTGATTGAGAGGGAAGTCTGACTCTTCGATGGAAAGTCATTTGCTTTGTTGTCGCATGGAACTTGTAGTGCGGTACAAGGTGGCGTTTTGGGAGCACTCCGGCGTTTTTGGTTTTCAGTCTTTTGCTTGCATAACGAAATATCGAGTGGAAAGGGGGTAGTCAGAACAGATGCATTTCGCATACTAGTACAAGCGAGAGAAAACAAAGTATCGTAGCTGCTGCATGCTTCAATTTTGACCAGCTCCGCTCTGAGCTGATGCATATACCATGATCCAAGACTCCAAATGCTCCTCTGACAAAACATCATGTTTCCACGCGCGGTCTTCCGGTTGTGATTTTAGCGCTTGCCTGCAGCCCTGGTAGCCACCTTTCTGAAGGCAGACTCACCGCTACTGCCCATTCTGCGGTTGTCCTGTTGGACGACGTTGCTGAGATTGTTGACAGGCGCGATGGTGTAGGTGCCAACGCCACCTTGCACACGAGCACGGTTACCGATGACCGGAATCTCAAGAGCACGCCTGCGCTTCTCAGCCGCAATGGCAGCACGGTCAAGTTGGCTTGCTGCAGGTCGCTGGCTGGATGCCATGGGGTCGTATGTGACCGATTGAACGGTCTTGGCGCGCATGTCCTTGCGCTTACCCAGCACAATTCGAGACCATTCTCCCAGGAGACGCTCCGCCTGGCGCTTGATGGCGAGCTGAGGCTGTGATGATTTTGTGTAGAAGATGACGACTTTGCCGATGCCGGAGGCGATGAGAGCCTCCTTGGTCATGTTGAGGCGACCAAGAATGGCGAAGAGCTCGCGCTGGATCTGGTAGTTGGGAAGTGCAGCGTCGGTGTCAGCAGGCTCAAGGAAGAAACGCACTGCCTCAAGAATGTTGATGTCGGGATCGACGATAGATGAGCGAAGAGTGTTCCTGTTCAGCAGCTCGACGACTTCCGGAAGAATCTTGAGCTTTGCAGTGGCGACCTTTCCATCAGCGCGTGCTTGAGCGTCGATTTGACAAGCGCTGGCCATGCGCTGACGCATATCCTCGAGCTCCGCATCGCCGGCAGCCTCAAGATCAATGCCACCGGCCTTGCGGCGAGAGGGCTTGTTGCTACGAAGAGCATCGTCCATCTTGCGTTCGAGCGCACGACGACGGCCTGTGATTTGTTAGCTTCTTGTGCGGCATGCAGTTCCTCTTATCAGACTTACGCTCTTCTGGTGCGAGTTCATCCTCATTTTCTGGTGACTTTGCCCTAGGACCTCGCTTTGTCGCTGTGCCTGACTTCTTCCTCCTGCTGCCCTCGATCTCTGGACCGCCTTCGAAGTTGTCTTCATCGTCTCCACCAGCCCGCACCTTCTTCGCCTTCTCTCTCCTGCCCTCCTTCTTCTTCTTTTTCCGCTCTCCATCCTCGCCCTCCACCCTCTTGCGCTTGTGAACACCCAGCTGGGCGACATTGCTGTCGTCTACCGCCACTGGCTGATCTGGCACGTTGACAGTCGCGCTCTCAGGGTCGAAGTTGTCGAATTGTGCCTCATCGAGCTCGTCAAGGTCAGAGTCCGCGTCGTCGTTTGGAGCTGCCGCATCATCGTCATCGCCTGGTTCAGGTGCTTCGTCGTGCGCGTCCATGTCATCTGTAGGGTCGGCCAATGGAGGCGTGCGCGTGTGCTCTTCTTCAACTTCAGGTCTTTGAACGTCGCCAGAGTCATTGTTGCCTTCAGGCTCAACGCCGTTTTGTTGCACGGGAGAGCCGCCGGGGACTTCCAGGTCCTCCATATTGATGTGTGCAGGTTGTGGTCGCTGTCAATATTTGGTGTTCTCCTTGTTGGTGGGAAACACGGTAATGAAGAGTGTCCAGTGGTATTGTTGAGGCGCGTCGGTGATGAATGGTAGGTGATTGCTCTGTGTTGAAGCGCTCAGTCGCGAACGTTGCTGTCGCTCCTTTGTACATCTTGGCAGCAGCAGCGATGCGCTCACATGGTCCAAGCTCAACAACTTTCACGAGCAAGCCTCAGTGAATGTAGCACAGCATAGCATCCATCTATCGCATCAATACAACTTTCTTCACAGCCTCTTCTTCAACTACATCACATCATAATGTTCGGCGGTGAGTTATCATGCGCCTTTTGGTTCCACGTATCAAATCTAACGATTCCATCTAGCACCTCCCCCTCCCTCCGCTGAAGAGCTCAAGCAACAGGAGGCCATTGCCTCGCAGACCGTCTACGGCGCTCTCGCCACCTGCGTCCTGCTTTACCTTTGTACGTTTCCGATGAAAGGATCATTCAAGCCTTCAACCTGGTTTTGCGCGCACGGATTCTAATAAGAGCAACAGCTCCCCACGTCGTCGAGTACGTTTCCAAGCTCGTGTAAGAAGCCAAATCACCAGGCACAAAGTTCCAGCAACGGCTCAAATGGAATGAGGAGACTTGAAAAAAATGTACGAGTACGGGAGCCGATGAACATGATCAGGATGGGGCGAAATAAGGGCGTACATCCAACATATTACCTGTACAGCATTTGAAAATACAAGGGATGGCACAGGTTGCCTATGATAGGGGAAGTTCTGTACGATAGATGGGACAAATACAGGATTTGTTCCCACAGGAACAACACACTGCACAGAACTTACTCTCTTTCCAGCAGCGCTACGTTCTACAGGCGGCCTGAATGCAGTCTTGCGGTATGGCCATGCGCGGTTTTCTTAGGGAGTACTTGCTCTTCAGATACTGAATCAGTTGCAATGATTGTGTCGTGGAAAATCGACCACCCATGCCTATATGACACCGTGTCAGCCTTACACCGTATGCATATTCGCCTATACTTTAGTGAATGCCGATCAATGTTGCATTAGAAAGTGGCTCCCGCAGATCGTTGCAGCGCATGAATCGTAGTGGTCTTTGTGGCGCATATGTATAATGCAAGTATGCGTTAACCGCATAGAGCTGTTGCTCTACACTTCACAGCTTGAATGAAACTCTAACGTGCTTTATAAGAGCAAGTGCGCGTGTTTCCCAGCAGCTCGATGGTATCAGTGACACACGTTAACACCCTATCTGAGCCAAATGTTATCAGCTAGCCTCGCTATGGCACGGCATAAAAAAGGCCATCAGCGCGAACTCACCGTGGAGAAAAATGTGATGTATTGCGTGGCCTTCGGCGCGAGATCTTATCACACAATCAAAGGCTAGATGTCCCAGCGTTGTTCAACGTCCAAGCCGCCCACGTCAGGCCAGCCATTCATGAAACTAAAATCTGATTCTGCGACTAATATATTGATCCTTTTCCATCTGATAGAGGACACTAAATGATTAGCCACCGGGGATTGCCTCTACAATCCGATGTCGTCCGGTGATAGTGCAATCACGCAAGCGTTGCCAATCGCTCTCTGCAAAGTTATGACCATCGGATATGATAAGACAGGACACGGTTCCTGAGCAATATGCCTGCGATATCCGAGTTCGACAGCGTCCGAGGCACCGGCAGGATGGCACAGACAGACGAGTGGATCTATGCCAATGGAGCGACTTCCGCATCTCGACGCATACCAACACTGGAGGGCATGTCCATGCGAACACACAGCGTTCGCCTCCAGAAGGGACCGGCGCAATGCGCAGAACGAAGATGGGGCAGAGCGGAGGCGCGTCTTTTGGTGGCTCTGCGAGTGGACTCGGTGGAGGTGTTTGAATTTTAGTGCTGTGGAGGGCTCGGCGGCGGGCGCAAAGTGGATTCGATATGTCGTACATATCGGCACTCACTCCACCCGGGATATCTCTTGCAGTCAACTGACGTCCAGAGCTCGTCGAACACGTGCTGGCGAGGTATCTTTGACACAGCAGAGCGGCGGGGTGCGCGGAGGCCTGGCCTCCCAACCAAGCATACCGCTTCGTGCGTGTCCCACTCGGACAAGCACTCCGAGATGCCGTGCTGCTGCTGCTATCTTTTCCCTGATCGTCCGCCGTTCGCAACCTTCTCTTTCCCTGCATCCACAAGATTTGAATTATCCTTGCCTTGTTCGCACTTTTCACCTCTAATGCCCGACCGCAGCTGCTAACATCGCCTGCAAGAATACAACAGCGCTGTGCTTGGCCTCTTGCTTTTGCGACGTCATTTGCCTCTATCAATATCAAATATCCTGCTCACCTGCAATCAATCCATCTCACCCCGCCTTCAGCGCCGCCGCCCATTGAGACTCGCGTCGCTGCTCCCACTGCCGCCACCACCACCATGGCTTCTTCGCCGCCTGGCCCTGTCTCGCTGTCCAACTGCTGTGGCGACTCCAAGAGCCCGTATGTTCGCGCTCACATGGACAACCCCACTGCCTGGCAGTTGTGGAGCCCGGAGACCCTTGCGCTGGCGAAGAAGACCAATAGACCGCTTTTCGTGAGCATTGGCTATAGTGCTTGTCATTGGTGCCATGTTATGGCCCACGAGAGCTTCGCCAACCCGCGCATCGCTCAGCTTCTGAACGAGAACTTCATTCCCGTCAAGATCGATCGCGAGGAGCGTCCTGACATCGATAGGCAGTACATGGACTTCTTGCAGGCCACTACCGGAGCTGGTGGTTGGCCTCTCAATGTCTTTGTCACGCCTGACTTAGAGCCTGTGTTCGGCGGCACCTACTGGCCAGGACCCAAGACCGAGCGCGCAATGGCTGGTCTTGGTGGGTTTGAGGACATTCTCAAAAAGGTCGCGCAAGCTTGGAAAGAGCAAGAGAAGAGTATCCGAGAAAGTGGTTCCAAGATCACAGACCAGTTGCGCGAATTCGCTCAAGAAGGCTCACTCGGTGGCACTCAAGCAAATGGCGATGTCGCAGACGGCGAGCAAGACGGCATGGAGCTTGATCTTCTCGAAGAGAGCTACCAGCATTACAAGCAGCGCTTTGATACACAATATGGCGGGTTTGGCGGCGCTCCCAAGTTCCCTACCCCACCACACCTTGGTCAGATGCTGCGACTGGACTCGTACGATGCGGAGGTCCGTGGTGTTGTTGGTGAAAAGGAATGCAAAGATGCGCAGGAGATGGCTCTCAAGACCCTCGAATTCATGTACAAGGGTGGCATCAAAGACCAAGTCGGCCATGGATTCGCAAGATACTCAGTAACACGCGACTGGAACTTGCCACACTTCGAGAAGATGCTGTACGATAACGCGCAGCTACTGCCACTTTATCTCGATGCCTGGCTACTCACCAACAATCCACTATTCCTTGAAGCCACCAACGATATTGCGACCTATCTGACGAGCAAGCCGATGCTTTCACCTCTCGGTGCTATTCACTCCAGCGAAGATGCTGATTCGCTTCCCACGTTCAACGACAAAGAGAAGCGCGAAGGCGCATTTTACGTCTACAGCGTCGATAAGGTGCAGCAGGTGCTCACAGCTCAGGAAGCCGATATCATCACGCGATACTGGGGAATGAAGGCCGATGGCAATATCGATTCCCAATTCGATGCGCAAGGCGAGCTGAAAGGGAAGAACACTCTCAGCGTGCAAATGACGCCTGCTGAGCTGGCCGCGGAGCTCGAACTTCCCGAAAGTAAGATCAAGGATCTTCTGCAATCGAGCAGGCAAAAGCTTGTCGCTTACCGCGACGCCAACAGACCTCGTCCTGCTCTTGATGACAAGATTGTCACTGCTTGGAATGGTCTCGCCATCTCAGGTCTTGCCCGTACCGCAGCATCTTTAGCCGCTACCCACCCCAAGGAGTCTGCCACGTATCTCGCTGCTGCAATTGGCGCAGCAGAGTGCCTGAGAACTCATTTATATGACCCGAAAACAAAGACACTCCTCAGAGTGTATCGCGAAGGTCCAGGTACCACACAAGGTTTTGCGGACGACTATGCTTTCCTTATCGCCGGACTACTCGATCTCTACGCTGCCACTTTTGACGCCACCTGGCTGCGATGGTCGAACGAACTGCAAGACACTCAAATAGAGCTCTTCTGGGACACGCACAAGCATGCCTTCTTCTCCACGCCAGCTGACCAGCCTGACATCCTTGTCCGCACGAAGGATGGTATGGACAATGCCGAGCCTTCTGTCAACGGACTTAGTGCCTACAACTTGCACTGGCTCGGCAGCTTGCTTGACGACCAGAAGTACACCAAGCTAGCCTCCCGCACCCTGGCAGCATTCGAAGTCGAGATCTCACAACACCCAGGCCTCTTCAGCGGCATGCTGGTCTCAGTGGTCGCAACCAAACTAGGCGCCAAGTGTCTCATGATCTCTGGAGAAGGCGAAGTCGCAGAAAAAGCTCTGCGAGTCGTCAGAAGCGGCGTCAGGCCCACTTGCACTGTCATCCGCATTGGCGCAGGCGCGAAAGAGACCGAATGGCTCGCCGAGCGTAATAAGCTCATCAAAGGCCTCGACGCTAACAAGGAGTTCGTGCAAGTCTGCGAAGGCACGAGCTGCAGAATTTTGGACTCGAAAGGTGTTGACGACTTCTTCGGAAATGTGTAGCAAGAGAGGGGAGACGCAAAACTGACTGATCCACTGCACGGGATTTGTGCACTTCAAAATACCATAAATAATGACTGTAACGAACATTTGGATTTCTGCCTGTAATGACATGTCTTCTCATAATGCATTCATCGCAAACTTTGGTAAGCAGTCCTCAGAATGCAGAAGTGTCTGTGATAGCGCTACAGGAGTTGCATGCACATTTCACTGCACCATCTATGTCTTCTCCCGAAAAGTCGGCGGCTGCGCCATTCACTGCTGAGGAAATAGTTGATCGACACCCACAGTCACACGTTCTTCACGGTCAACAGTTGTACGATGTGACAACACACTCGAAAACACTTCCACCCGAGTCCACGCTTGCCACCACCTACACCGTCCGCAGAACTTGACATGACAGTCGACATCGTGCCATCTACGACAAGCACTCAAGCCAATGATGCCGCAGCAGCTGTGGAAAATCCACCTCAATCTCGGCTGCTACAACTCCCTGCAGAATTGCGCATACACATCTACCGCTGCTACTTCGACGAACTCGCCGGCCTAAAAACCGGGCAAACCACCAAATGGCCGAAAGACGGATATCGGTTGCTACCATTGCTCCGTCTCAACAGCCAAACTCGAAAGGAAGCTTGCCCGGTCTTCTACCAGGAGTACGTCGGCCACGCGGGCTCGGCTCGCCCGCATCGGTGGGTTTTGCAGTCAGCGAATGCCGCTACGACTGTGAAGCGAGAAGCGGCTGTCCGTGAGCTGCTTGCTGAGCATAGCCCCGGGTTTGGAAGCTTTTGCTGGTTCCCTGCATGGGTACGGATGTCGACTTGTTTTGAGGTCATGTCAGCGATTCTGGAGGCAAGGCTTGTTCCGCCTTCATACGTTGTGTGTGCGTTGATTCCGAGGCGGGATGAAGGAATACCTGGGGAATGGAACTGAACCACATCGCACACGCTATCATGGTGTGTCATCAGGTATCATCGCAAAGCTCTGCATTTCTCGTGTCGAGATGAATCGTCTCTTAGTTTGTTGCTGGGCAAAAGCTCAGCCGGAACTCCTTATACGATGCATACTGATGGATGTCATACATCGGCTGTGGGATCGACAGTCGTGAGGTAGTTAGCTACGTGACGAGGCTGCTGTCAATAGCATGCACGATCCATTCTTTCGATCAACTCCAGGCTGCCCGTGTAAATTAAATGTAATTGTATTGGAGGAGAGGGGGTCGAGAAGGAGAAAAAGAAAGTGAGCAATGAAGTCCATCCATCGGCCCCGCCATCAGCTCAGCTCCGAAGATGAGTGGAGCCACGACAATATTACATGCGTAACTATATACAGCACCGCTGCTTTCTCGTTACAAGATCCAGTGATCCCGTCGACAGTCTATCCTTACTTCCACCTCTTCCCACCATCAAAGATCCGAGCTGACAACATGACCTCCGCCGGCATCGGTTTTGATGGCTTCATCAAGATCCCCAACCGTCCGTTGAACTTCGTGCCTGCGAAGACGGGCGAGACAATCTATCTAGGCCAGATCACTTGCCGCATTCTTGAAGATGGCTCGCGGACAGGTATGTACCATAGCCCTGGTCGCCAAGAATCGCCATCCTTATAGTCTCTTTCCCAGACAACCGCCTGGGTACGGTCGAATTGACCCTCCCACCCAAAACCCCCGGTCCACCACCTCACTGGCACGAAATGCACGATGAGACTTTCTACATCACCCAAGGAACCATCCGCTTCCACGTCCCCGACCCCGAGCACCCTGGCAAGGACAAGGAAGTCATCGACGCTCACGTCGGCGATTACATGACCGTTCCCATCCGCTCGCCACACACGTTCTCCAACCCGACGGATAAGGAAGCGAAACTGTTCTTCACTTCTACGCCAGCGTTTTATATTAACTATTTCAAGCTGTTGAGCCAGATGGGCGATAAGGGCAAGCCGATGCCCGCCGAGGCGAATATGCAGGCTATGGCGCTTTATGCTACTACGCTGGTTGACAAGCAGCCAAGGAGGAATGAGTGAGGGTATGATTGTTGTTGCGTGACAATGGATAGGAAGTAGAAAGCTATGTTTTACGATACAATACATGACCTTACACAGCTCACTTCGCCCTGATGAGCAGCAACTCCCACGCGAGCTCCTACTTCACCCAGCAAAAGGATGACGTCCAAATTGACTCCTTTCCCCTAACATGACGCCCTTTTTCTGCACGTTCTTGGCGAATTCCAGCACTCTGTCGTCATATTCCACTTTATCGATACCGCCTCCAAAGAACTCCGACATGGTCATCGCGTCGAACGCCGCCTGGCCGGTCGAAGCAGCCGTGTGCGGTCTGAACCCAGCGAGAGCATCGCCAACCAGCAGCAACTTGCCATCATAGAAACTATTCTGCGGGCATATCACATCCGTGACGGCCTGGATGAAAGGCTGTTGTGTCTTGTTCACTGCCTCCGCGTATTGAGGAGGTAGCACTTGCGAAGCGTATGCTTTCTGTTTCTTCCAGACTTCTGGGTTCATGGAGCCGACAGGAAGAGTGATGGCATGTCGCTTGCCGTTAGTGTCCGTCATGAGATTTTCTAGCTCAGGACTGCCGTCTTCGTAGTTGCAGTACCAGACCCAGTTGAACAGACGCTCGCCTGGCTCGGTTGAGCCATCTTTCCCTGGTATGAGGTAGCCTAATGCTTGGAGGCCGGTGGAGTGGTAGAAGGGGAATTTCTGCATGAAGACTTCTTTTGCTTCGGTGGAGAGCTCGTTCTCGGGGACAGTTCCTCGCCACGCCACGTAACCGACGTATTTGCGCTCTACATCCGGTTTGACCAAGCGGCGTATGTTTGAAGAAGCGCCGTCTGCAGCGATGACAAGATCGGCTTCGCCGGTCTGCTCACCATGATCCTTGTTCGTCCACGTGAGCTTAACGGTGTCACCAGTCTGCTCCAGCGCAGTGATCGTGCAGCCGTTCTCGTAGGTAGCTTTAGGTCGCTCGTCTGCTTTAAGGCCATCGACGTACTCGCTCTGCAGACCTTCAACCCGCCACCTGAGCAAGTGGTAGAGCAAGTCCCAGCTCGTCATGCGCTGCTGCCTTTCTTCCACGCTGCCATCCATCACTTTTCCAGATCGATCCAAGTACAAGCGCTGCTTGCTCGTCACTGCAATATCTTTCCCTGGTCTAACGAATTTGTCGAAGAATTCCTGTGTCTCATTGCCCGCTACTATGCCCGCACCCTGGTTGTGCAGTAGTGCTGTGGGAGAGCGTTCGAGAATTCGCACTGTAGGAGGCTTGGGCAAAGACAACAAGGCCAGCGCATGCATAAGACCTGCGAGTGAACCGCCGACGATGATGACGGATCTGGGTAGAGGTTGCGCCATCATGGAAAGGTGCAATTAGGCGAATGTCAGTTAGTTTTTGTCGACCTGAAGTTTCCACTGTCTCGAACACGAAGGCTGGTAATATCAATTTGCAGTTGTTGCTGTACATCAAGGTGATACAGGATATGTTGCTGGGATGGCACAATGTAGACGTCACAAACCTGCAAGCTCCGGATATACTGGGATCTGCTGCTCTGCTCGTTTGTCATCTCGACTATGGGAGAACGAAGCCGTTGTGGTTTGTGGTATAGGACAATTGGCATGACCAATCTTTGAGCCAAGCTTTACTGCGGACGTCAACAGTATTGCATCAATGGCAGAACAGAAATAATCATAGAGATACTGTACATGTAACCGCTGGCTGTTCAAATTCTTGATCCGCAAGCTCGCTTACATCAGACAGGACCGCTCAACCGGTTGCCCCTGCCGACGTTCTATTTACCCTCGTCACGCCGGGCTTCACCGCAGCACGGCCAGAACATCTCCAAGCGATTCACGAACTCTTCAGCAATCGGGGGCATCCTTGCGAAAAGAGGCAGGAAAACCTGGAGTTTTCCATTCTGGCTACTGTTTTACTGTTCATCCATTTCCTCTATGGGAAAGAAACTTTGAAAGGGCTCATTTACTGTTACTGCCTTTCTCCAACAAATCCCCACACATTCCACACGGCCGTGCCACATGGCTCGCTTGTCTAAGACAGCACCGTTCCAAATCTACAGCGACGACGGGCCATCGACGGCCACAGAAGGAACAACGGAGCGTGTGGATCATGACAAGGCAGCGGAGGAGCCTGTGAATTATTCCTCCGCTTGGACTGGAGGAAGCAAAGACGATGGTTTCGTGACGGAGAGCGACGACGAGAGGAAAGGATTGAACAACGACGAAGCGCAAGAAGGCGACGACGAGAAGAACTATACAAGAACTTCGATCTCTTCGTTTCCGGACTCGACCTATCCAACCGATCATGAGGTCACACCAATGCACAAACCGTACACGCCAACGTACAATCGACCTACTTCGCGCCGCATGCAGATGAGCTCGCCGCTTCGGAACCGCAAGTTTGGAACGCCGTACTCAGAACCCAGAGGCAGTCCAAGATCGAGGAGAAAAGACTTCGATGCCGACAGTGATGGGGTGGAGCCGAAGCGTCACCCTTTAGTGCTATTGCATATTACAGCCTTGCCCGTGCAGATTCCATGGACTTACCACGCGATGCGCGAGGCGCTACCACAGCATGTTCTGGACAATCTTCAGTTGCTGAAGTCTAAGCTTTCCGCCACGGTCCTGAAGCGTGGCATCCTCATCCCTCATCCAGGAGACGACTATGAGCTGCTCGAGGAAAAGCTGCTGGAAGCCTTGGAGTTGCAGGAGGCACGCATTAGCAAATGCGGGCACTATCGCAACAGGCATTCGACTGACTCGACGGCAACGGGTGCTTCTGCAGGCGCCGATTCTGGTGTTGGCTCAAGCGTGGACGAATCAGATGAGGAACACTGTACAACATGCCACCATCATTTGCACGCAGCTGGCTCGGGAAAGCAGAAATGGGCGATCAAAGTCTATGCCGCCAATGGTCTGATGCGTGCCAGCGCATGGTCGGCGGCGTGGAGCGAGATGGAGAGGGTTGATGTGGAGATCATGCCTTGGATCAAAGACGAGCTCAGAATCAAGCTGGATGAGCTCAACTCACAGGCGCTTGTTGTCAAAGAGATCGACCATGAAGCCGAAGAGCTGCGCGTCAATCAGCTCGTCGAAGAGCGTCTGAGGATGATGGAAGAGGACAGCGAGCGAGCAAGACAAGCGGAGATGTCGCGAGAAATTGAGAGGATTGTTATTGCTGAGCAACGCCAATTTTCGCAAGCCACGCCGGATGACCCAGTGGAGCAGATCGACACAGCCAAGTCCGACAAACGTGCGACTGCAGACCAGCCTTCGACGACAGAGCTGCCGAATATCTATCGACCAAAGGACATCCCATTGTCGATACTCCTGTGGAACTACATGTTCCTGCTGGCTAAAAAGCCGTTCAACATGGCAATGTTCTTCTTAGTTGTTTTTGTCAGTGGCATGATGCTGATTGTGGGACCGACTGGGATAGCAGCAGGCGTGGTTGAGATGTCCACAATTGTCATGTCCAGGAGCACCAATGGGGCTTCTGTACAGGATATGCCGGACACCGTCATACTTGAAGCTGTTGTCCCGAGCGTCCATGTAACTCCTGCAGGGATCGAAAGCCAGATCAAGAGTATCTTGGACGCTGCTGTTCCAACGGAAATATCAGTGCCAGAGTCTGCGGATAATGCCGATAGTTCGGTCTCTTACGACCAGCACATTCTCGATGAAGTGCACACAAATACCGAGCCAATCATTCACGAAGATTCTGCAGAGCCAGGAATTCTGGTGGAGGAAGAACCCCAGAGCGATGCGATGGCTAGCGAGATTCCTCCTCCCCAGCTTGAGTCACCAAATGGATTGGCCTCATCAGACTCCCTACCTGCAATCGAAGAATCGCCTTCGATGAATGTCGAATATGTACAAGCAGATGCGGACGAACATGTAGAGGTGAATGATGATATCGGAGTCGAATCGAAGATGCCTGAAGAAATCCAAGACGTCGAGGTCGAAACAGAAATCTCTCCGGCAATGGAATATGTTGATGGGGAGACTGTCACCAGTCTGGAGCCAGAAGCGGTTGATGTCGAGGAAGACAGCTCATCGATGTCAGAGGATGAAGTCGACTTCGTGGCCACGATCCCACTGCAAGTCGATATGTTGGACAAGTGCCCACCATACTCGATGTTGCTGGATGACCCGGCTTACTGCAGCATCGACGAGCATGTTGAGGCTGTTGAAACCGCGATGCAGTAGCTTGACTGTGTCATTTGTGCAGTATGCAAATGCATTGTCAAGGAGTTAGTGTCAGGAAAGGCGTTTTTGGGCAGCGTGTTAGCGATAGCAGAATGTGCATGATAATGAGAGATAAGACATGAACAAATACAAACCAGGATCGGACGGGTACCAGTATATACTTCAGTTGATGTTCATCAGAGCGACGTGTGAGTACCATTTGAGAGTTGCCTTGCGTCTCATCATGTGACATTGACTCTGCGTGTATTTCAGATTTCAGTTGCATGTTCATGTTCATGTTCATGTTCATAGATGCGGCGCTGGCTTCACTTTGCGGAGACGGGATGAGCCGCTCTCGGTCGTGGCTGCCCGCACACAAACGCCAAGGCGCTGCAAAATGCGAGGCAGCCGTCCTGAACTTCGCAACATCGAGCCTTGAGCGGAATACCACCAGCGACCTTCCGACAAACCACGGCACCGCCACCACACCGCAAAGATGTCGCTCGTCTCCGGAGAAAAGTCGAACTTCCAGTTCATCCTGCGTCTGCTCAACACCAACGTACGTGAACCCCTGCCGGACTGGACCACGCGAGGCGAATCTGGGATGCGATGGAGGAATGCACGAGGACATGGGACAATTGGCGCGGACGCGGCGTGATGGGGATATTCGGAGCGTATGCTAATGCATACCCAACAGGTTGATGGCAAGCAGAAGGTCATGTTCGCCATGACCCAGATCAAGGGTGTTGGTCGTCGTTACTCCAACTTGGTCTGCAAGAAGGCCGATGTTGACCTCAACAAGCGGTACGGAATACTCGAACATCTCTGCGCACACCGCACCAAATACTAATGCCATCCTGCAGCGCCGGCGAGCTTACCTCTGAAGAGCTTGAGCGCATCGTCACCATCATCCAGAACCCCACCCAGTACAAGATCCCTACCTGGTTCCTCAACAGGCAGCGCGACATTGTCGACGGCAAGGACAGCCAGACCCTCGCCAACGGTGTCGACTCCAAGCTCCGTGACGATCTCGAGCGCCTGAAGAAGATCCGCGCCCACCGTGGTCTCCGTCACTACTGGGGCCTCCGCGTCCGTGGTCAGCACAGCAAGACCACCGGCCGTCGCGGCCGCACCGTCGGTGTCTCCAAGAAGAAGTAAACGTATTGTTTGCGGGATGGTTTACGGCGAGAACGGCGTGGTCGGCTCTGGGCTGTGCTTCTCCGCATGGCTTGCTCAGGGCTTTTGCATGGAGTTACTGCGGGTTGCGTACTGCCGAGCTTTGACATACGTCGAACCGAGAGACAAATGTGAAAATCGACAAAGCCTTTTTTCTTCTTTCCAACTACCCTGGTATGATACTCTGCGGTTTTGGTGTCTCGAGAAGTTTGCGCAAAGTGTCTCCTCGTCAGCTCCTACAGAACAGCGCAATCAAAAAGTCACAGCTGGAAGACGCTGTTGTTCATGCAATAATGATATACCAATCACACGAGTTTACATATGGTACTTTCACGGTCTAGCAGGTGAGGAGATTTGAAAGGGCTATTACAAGCCGACTGATTATTCGTGACATGTGACCGACACTTTCGAACCGCCTCTTAATATAAGGAGCCACTATTGACAGTCTAGGCAATCCATCCAACATCGACACTCCAGAGACATCGCATGCACGCACACCCTCTCGCGTCACCATCGACGTTCAAGTGACACTACTTGTCTTCGCGCTGCCCACGGTTATCAACAGGAGTCCAACTAGAATCCAAGGGGAGTCCACAACAGCCTGCTACTGTAATCCTTTGTGTTTGATGCCTTACATAAAGTATTTACACATCCATGAATTGGCATTCCGGAGCTACCTCTCGTACGCTGGAGTTTGAAACAATGACAAGCGCGCACTAACACTTGGTAAAATCAAGTATAGCTGCGTACTCCACAAGTAAAGAGCTCTGTTCGCTATCGCTCGCATTCGACGACAAGGTCTCCGTCAATGTCGAGATGATGCCCGTCCCAACGCTGAGAGGATTTGGTGGCTTCCCTGCTGACACATGGCCATTTCACGGGCTGGATCTCGAAGACACACTGTCTGATATCAATGCCTGTCGTCTACATGTAAGTATTCGGACAGTCCTTTGCTACAAAGTCGGGTTGGAGAGCACTTTCACGCCATAGGGCTTGTTCGGCCTCAACAGAAATAAGAGAATCCGCGGGATAGGTTTCGGTTCGATGGGGTATCTAACACTTGGAATCGCTTTTTGAGCAGTATGTACACTGAAAATAGACTGGTCTAATTCGGCCTAGGCTTGCTCGACATGGGAATAGGTGGCGGCGCAGGGCCTGCACCTTCATTCCCTTGCAACCCACTCTTCTTCGGCGGTGGAGGAGGAGCGGGCTTCTTCTTTGCTGCTGCCGCTGCAGCGCCGCCCGAAGGCGGTAAGATGCCGGTCTGCTGCCCTGCGTAGTTCAAGACGGGGTTGTTCTGGAGTTGCTGGCGCTGCTGTTGCCACGATGCCACGGGCGAGGAGGATTGAGCTTGTGGTTGTGGTGGTGGGGTTGCGGATGATGAGCCAGTGCCTAGGCGGGAGAAGCGTTGTTGTAGCTCGTTTAGTTGACTGGGGTGACCTTGGTTTGCCGGTGGTGCTTGAGGTGTTGTTGTGTTGTTGCTGTTGTTTCCTATTCCGAAGCCTGGGACGGATACGCCGGCTTGTCCGAGTCGGTTGACGGCGCTTTGGTTTAATGAAGCAGGGTTCGGTTGGGTAGGCTGGGTCGCTTCTCCATATGTGGGTGGCGGTGCGGGCGTGTGTTCATCTGGGTACTCGTTTTGTCTCGGTGGAAGCACTGGTGGTGGCCTTGCAGCGGCCGCTCGTGGTGGTGGTGTAGCCGCAGCAGGCGCACGGGCTGGAAGACCCGGATTCGCTCGAGGCGGTGGTGGAGGTCCTGGACTTGAGCCTGGTGTGTTGCTTCGTCTGACAGGAGGAGCAGGTAGGTGATCTGTCCGTAGCCCGGAAGTATCCCTACGGTATGGACCTGATGGGGGCTTCGCTTCTGCCTCTTGCGCATCCAGCTCTTGCTGTGTCAACCGTGGTCTGGGCGCTGGCACAGGTGCCCCAAGACCTCCGCTTCGACCCCCCGTTGTGGTCAGGGCAGATGAACCAGTATTCGATCGACTTGGAGTTGGAGAGGCTCCGTCTGGTCCATAGTATGCGCTGTGTTTGGGAGGAGGTCCGAAAGACGAGGCTGTAGGACTTGATCAGCTGTGTAGCTGACTCACATAACATAAGGGTACTCACGATCTCTCAGCGATGCAAGTGGCCTTGATTCGTGGTTCATTTTCTCCTCATTAGGATCGTTCTTCTTCCCTGTCGCCATTCCCTTGAGATCCGCCTTCCATGTTTTGCGCGAGATAGAAGGGTCACCGGGAGGATGCCATCCTCCTTTCGAAAGGCCCTTGAGCTTGTCCATAGCTGAGTATTTGCGTGCAGTGTGATAACTTGCAAGTAGGGATCTTCAGTAGCACAGAGAAGATACAGCATAAGGGTATGCGGATTGCGCAGCACATTCACCATCGCCCATGACGTTGGTGGGGAAGGAATGTTCCACGCGAGCCTGGCCGTGCCCACTTGCCGATCAGACGAGGCTTGACGATTGAGAAACGATCAATGGTTCTTGATCGTTATACATATTTGGTATACGTCAGGAAAATAGATGATTTCAATCACCATGCTTCGATCGACGCTGAGTGTTGTTTTAGCTGGGACCGTTTCCGTTTCAGACGATGCTATACGATTGATGGATTGCTCGTTGTGTACATGCATGTACATGTTGTTCATGTAACGAACTTGGTAGAGTACAGTGACGCCGCGCAACTGACGGCCATCGTCTAATGCTCTCTAGCCGATAGACTGGTTGAGCATGTATATCGACGCTATACTTGGGCGCCAGAGATCGAATTTTTGTGATTTTTTTTTCGAAACGTGATGGTTCTCCGAGGGTTAGGGTTTACGACAATGTTGGTCGCATGCAACTGCACATGCAGTCTCAATGTTCTCAGGATCATATACATGTACACATGCATGTACGCTCTACCAGACCACTACATGTAGTCACAGTGGGTGTTCCTTGCAGGTCATCATTGGATTGAAGTGTATAACATTGGCCGATGGTTGGCTGCTGTCAATACGGTCGCCTTTGACGAATCAAGCTGTTGATGGGAGACAGGCTGAGGGATGGCTGATGCACACAAGACGTACACCGACGTGCGATCAACTGCGGGCGATACTCAGCTGGATATGTTGGTAATTGATATTTCCGTAGGAAATAAATGTATCAACCGAACCATGCTCAGGTCGCAGTCTGTTATTGGCACGTGGGACTGATGGTTAAGAGGGTGGATAGCCAGATTGAATATTGAATTGACGGTGTTGTTGCAACGACCATGTAAATCTGTACATGCAATACTGTTACATCTGCAGCATTGATATGATTGATCATCAGACATGTATTGGTATCGATCGAAAAGTATGATTACTGCGTTTGTGTAGTTGGAACTAAGTTAAGGTGGGATTGTTTCACATGAGGTGAACGTGTCTTTGCGCCGCTCACAAATTCCCCGCCGCATTCGGAAACACCTGTCATGAAGGAAGCTGGAGACATCGCGAGAACTTGAGGGGCTGCGACACATTCGACACTCCACTCCACCACACACACCACCACACATACACAAACACGGCAACGACTCCTCCGTGCTGGCCATGGTCTGTTTGCCATAACGACGCAATAATCCTTGACTCTCCCTAGGCGGCACTCCTTCTAGCGACTGCGCTCGACAAGCACCCAACCAACCGCCCACCATGTCGAACGAATACAATTACGACAACGACGCACAGTTCTTCCCCTTCTTTTTCCTGACCGTGACTTCGCTGGTCACCGTCCCTCTCACCTACTCTCTCTTGCGCGCACCTTCAGACAGCGCCACGGCCAGCAAAGCTCCCAAGATCGAGTCACCTGCGCCTCCCAAACATGCCGACATTATCGACACACAGCGCGCAAAGCAAAAGCGCAAAGAGCTTCGCATGAAGCGTATAATTACCGCCGTCTCAGGATGGGTGATCATCGCCTACATGGTCTACCTCATGTCCGTTACTGCCCGCCACGCGCCCAAGATCTGGAATCCCTATGACATTCTCGACGTCGGCATGTCTTCCACCGAAAAGCAGATCAACTCGCGTTACCGCAAGCTCTCCGTGACCATGCACCCCGATAAGCGCCAACCGGACGCCGCCAAGAACCTGACATCCGATGCCATCAACGACGAGTGGGTGGAGATCGTAAAAGCATACAAGGCACTTACGGACGAGGAGATTCGGAACAACTTCATCCAGTACGGCAACCCCGATGGCAAGCAAAGCACAAGTTTCGGTATCGCGCTGCCTCAATTCTTGATTGCGGAAGGCAGCGGCAAGTACGTGTTGATCTTCTATGGTATGCTTCTCGGCATCGGTCTCCCTTGGCTGGTTGGCAAGTGGTGGTATGGAATGCAGAAGATGACAAAAGAGCGTATCCTCGTCACCAGCGCAGGCAACATGTTCAAGGAGTTCAAGGATCGCATGGACGGAGGCGATGTCGCTAGCACACTGAGCAGCGCTATGGAGTACCAGGAGATTCTTCCCAGTGGAAAGGCTGATACTGGACTTGGAAAGCTGGAAAAGAAGTTACAAGCAACAACCGACCTCGATCTAGGAATGCTCGCAAAAGACAAGAAGCTTCTCAGCGAGCTTGACGAAGCGACCCGTCGCAAGACATTGGCTTTGATCTGGGCTTACCTTGGCCGTATTGATCTTGAGGACCGCAACCTGGAATCTGAGAAGTACGAGGTCGCGCCTACAGCTCTTAGACTGAACGAAGCTCTTTCCTCCATCGGATTGGCCTACGGCTTCACCCAGCCGGTGTTGTCGATCTACCAGATGTCACAAGCTCTCACGCAAGCCATTCCACCGACAAGCCTCAACCTCCCGCTACTCCAGCTTCCTCACTTCAACGCCGACATTATCCGCGAGATTGAGACCAAGACGGCATCCACCTCAAAAGAACACCTCACAGTCCAATCCTTCATGGCCCTTCCTTCCGAACAGCGTCAAGCACTTGCCCAAGCCGCTGGCCTTACCAACGATCGTCTCAAGCAAGCTGAGAAGGTTGCTGGTCAACTGCCTTACCTTAGGATTGAGAAGGCCTTCTTCAAAGTCCAGGGCGAGAAGTACATCATTCCCTCATCACTCGTTCAACTAGCGGTCAAGGCCCGTTTCATCCCTCCTGGTACCACCAACATCCCACCTGTCAAGGACGCTGATCTCGAAGACGTTGATCCTGCCGAGGGCGATTTGAAGGCACAGAACAAGGAAGTCGAACAACACCACATCCCTCTCGCTTACGCACCTTACCTCCCACGCGACAGAGAGCCCAAGTGGCACATCTTCCTTGCCGACTCAAGACAGGGCAAGATTGCTGTACCACCTTTCCGTTTCTCTACTTTCGACAAGCCCGCCTTCAACGCAGACGGCACACCCACCTTCGAGGTTGTCACAATGAAGATGCAGTTCCAGGCCCCTCCCCAACCTGGCGAGTTCAAGTTCACTATGCACGTTGTTAGCGACTCTTATGTTGGATTTGACTACAAGCAAGACGTCACCCTTGTTATTGACGATGCGAGCAAAGCCGTGGAGGTCGATAGCGATGATGACATCTCAGAACCCGATGAAGGTATGCTTCAAATCCTTTGATACTGACCCTCCACATTGTACACAGCGTACTGATCTCTCGTCCAGACACTATCGCCGGCCAGATGGCAGCCCTCAAGGGCCAGACAACCAGCGATCCCGCAGCCAAGGAGGAGAGAGCTAAGCGCAGGGCTGCTCGGAGAGCCGCGCATGACGAAGAGAGCGACTACGAATCTGGCACCGATGAGGACGAGGAGAGCGAAAGTGAGACGGATACTGATACCAGTAGCGACGAGGAGTAGATTTCCGTACCCTACTAGGCACGGATCGATGTTTGAAGAAGCGTTCTGTTCATATTGGAAGTACTCAATCGCGTTGAAAGCGATAAAATCTTCTTCCAGTTTCCTCTCTTGCATTAGTACTGGCGTACTGAAGTTGGGTTCTTACACTCTGCGCTGAGATAAGAGCTTACAGCGAAGTCTTGGGAGCATCTTCATCTTCTTGAGTATCTCACAATACACTTCATCTTAGGTCACAGTGGTCAAATCGGTGTACGCTGTCTGACACGCGCTCTGATCTTATGTAGCCCTGCAAATGTCCATATGGCAAGCGACTGCATGATCATGGCGCAATCGCAATCGTAGACACCCATATCTTCACTCGAGACCTCGCTCGTTCTGCACGACCCGGTGATTGCTTCTACCTCAACACGACAGACTGCGCATTGCCATTGTCACATGCTTCCAGTCGTCCGGACCAGCAACGCAGATCTTGCAAACAACATAAGTGTTCGAGCATCATCACGGCTATCACCGATGTGCTCGTAAAAGATAACCTGTGACTTTGTCCGCTTCAACGACAACTCATTCGTCACGAACGGAGCGAGCCATCGTAGCGGACTTTGCCATCTCTAGGAGATACAGTTCCAATGAACACCCTTCCGCAGCGGACGAGCCAATGCGCGTGCTTCCTCGCTCGCAGAAATCTACGGACTTATTTCAGTTCCAGTAAAATCACCAACATGTGTCGCCATCAACGAATGAGCCGAAGCGGCTTTTGCCTTCTCTACAGTTCGAGCATACGCCTTGCAGCGAAGGCCGAGCCAATGTGCGTCGTTCGAATTCTTCTTTACGAGATCGTTTGCATCGAGTCCTGCCATTGGGACCTTGGGCAGCTCCACCAAAGAACCGAGCGAGCGGAGCCTTGTAGGGCTGGCAAAGGAGACTACCAGCCGTCTTTTCATCTATTGCTATTCCCGTACGCGAGGGCGTGGGAGGAATGGTAGTCGGTTGCTAGGAACCTTGTTTGGATGACATGTGAATTTTGTTGCTTGCTGCACGCCCTGCACAGGGAAAGGCGCCTGTGAGAATATTAGAAGGTTTTGTGTGTCGGCTTTGGACGGCTTTTGATGGCCCTGGATGAGTATGGTAGGCAAGGCGAGCGGCTATTGAAGAATATCGTCGGGGTTTGATGAGAGTTCATTCATGTGCGTCAATGGCGAGTGTAAATGTGAGTGGGTTTTTGCTTTTTGCTGGCTAAAAGGCGCTTCGCCATGTTGGAAGTTAGATAAAGATAGACCCGGGTCGGGACCGCGTCGACTTGCGTACGGATGCCCAACAGTGGATCTTGTTTGATCGTCGTCGGTTGCGATGCAGGGAAATTGGAACCGCGTCACTGGGTATGTCAAATCTGTACCGACTCCTGATCACCAGGTGGCAGAAAGCTAGAACTTCCTGAACCTAGAGCTTGTCGGATGAGAGAAAGCTTGTCGGATCGAGGGATTCTAGGTTGCGGTGATAAGCGTGAGACATTGGGTCACCATGCATAAGGCGTTGCGCCATGCATAAGGCATACGTATGCAATTTTCGATGGTAGCTTTCTGCGTCCGCGTTCATTCAGTGGTATGGCGGAGAAATTGTCAAGGTTTGTCCAGGGCAACTCCGGTTGTGTTCGGCGACGGGCTAGTGCATTGCTTTACCTCCAGATCAGCGTGTTGTGGAGATTGGCAACGGAGACGACATGTCCACAATCATTCAACAAAATACCAGCACGATTCTTAGGGCGTGTGCCGAGGTTACGATCAATCGTCGTGATGGCGATCTGAATGTTGTAGGCTCCGGTGGAGGTGGGATGGGGGATTACCCTGCGAGGATTAACCTAATTTTCATACCAAACCTAGTATTGCCTGCTCACATGGCCTCGCAGTTCTGGACTAAAACAGAAGCCATCGTTCAACTCGACGAATATTTTCTGGTTGGAAACGCGTTGTAAGGAGCTACATCCGTATGTGTAATGGCGATCAAGACTCAGATTAGCCTTCAAGGGCCAGTTTCAAGCAGTGCACGCGTGTGGCAAGGATTTTATCCATCGGAAGAGTGCCATGATGTTTGATAGGTCGCGCGCCGACATGAAGGAGTGGATTCCCTGCAGACAGCTGCGGGACATACTCCGAATGGGCAAATATCTCGCCTATTGAGATGGCCATCTCCAAACGGTCCTCACTCAGGACTGGTGGCCAGTAGCAGGCCGAAAGAGTCGGCGAAAGCCATGAAGTGTTCACATTGTTGTCATGCCCGAATTAGAAGGCCAGCTGGCACCGTGCGTGATCCGACGGTAAGTCAGGAACGCTCCCCGACACGCTCGGCACCGTCTTCAGCGTAGTGCTGGCTAACAAGTTTGGCTCAGGACCCAGCATGCGCGAGCTCGAATGTTATTACGAAACACACGTCGAATGCAGCATGCGGGGCACTTTAACCATATATATCTGCAGCTTGCACCGGTCTCTCCGTAGTAGGGCGGTCACTTCTCTGTCTGTAGTTAGCGTTCGCCTGTGCAATTTCGCAAGTCCAGCTCGGTTGCATAACGATGCGAATATAGATTTAGGCTTTTCCCACGTGTCGCTAAACGTCATGCTGCCGCGCTAGAGGGAGTGGCCGACTTCTTGAACCCTGTGGTAGAGGCGACTTCACGGTCTTCTGGTAGGTTGCGATGGAACAAGATTATTAGGCTTGTCGAGCCCTACGGAGGCGTCTTGCACAGGCGGGATGTATGCTGCGTACGTACGCCTAGCCACCGAGTTACATTCCTCGTGCCAAGGTGGTGAGTGACACCATGTCGAGTCGAGCTGTCACAGCCACCAGGTGTCACGCCGTAGCTGTGATCATGCAGACGCCACCATTGCGGCGCCGCGAAATCGTGCATCGATCGCTTCGAGAAGTAGCTGATCCAGAGATTTTGAGCTGATCGCGTGCTTATGGGTCATTGCAGGACATATGATCGCTGGGAGGGAGCGCAGGATCGCACATTCCCCGTGAAATGTTTGACGGCCGTTGGAAGTAGAGTTTGGCGTCGCCTTTACCGCCTTCGGAATACCGCCCAATAGACTTCATCCGACCCTGAAGTTAGCTGCCCACGCACGCCGAGGTCGAAAAACAGTTGTACGGCCGAGCGTGGCAGATCGTTGGCCTGGGTGAGATTTCCGGCGTGTCGTCACGGTCATGGTCGTCGCTACCAGAGCAGCGTCGCGTGCGTGCACAGTAGGTTGATGCATGTCTCCTCCACTTCTTCTGCCGATAGCCACAGCATCTCCAGGTGGCATCGACTCGCACTTGAGCAAGGGCAGGCGATATTTAAAAATAACTCCTGCTAGCGCATGTCCCCGCGATTTAGTACGGGCTTTTGGCGAACGCCAGTCCTAACAAAATTTTGCTGGCACCGCACTGCAGCGTCGTAGTCGCAGTGGCCACCTGTGTCCTGGCGGCGGATGCTGCCTGAGCAGGTGTTTAGTAGTGCGCTCATGAATCTGGTACCCAACGGCCTCCCCGAATGATGTAGGAATGCCACGGTGCTGACCCTCCGGCGCTTTTCGTGTCCAGCGGAGTGGACAGGAGGCTGAGCGCCGCTGGGTCGCCGGAAGCACACCCACCCAGCATCAGTGTGCTTGATGGCTGGTCGGTTCCGGTTCCTGCAGATCTGCTTGCAGCTTCCGTATGCATTATTCTTGTCACTGGCTGGCTCGCAGTACGGTCAGCCTAGAAGCATCACACGGCGTTCCTAGCCCGTCACGCCGCGGACTATCGCGGCATCATACCATCTTTGGCTTGATGCTGGCTTCTTTTGGGTTCGTGCTGCTCCTTCGGGCCTTGACTCGACCTGCTGTACAGGCAGGTGTCGCGCAGACGTCGACCGTAGCCATGGGATGCAGACCTCTCTGACCAGCCGGCCTGTGCCGCCAGCTGAGATGCTTTGCGGTAGTATGGTGGCCTGCGGCCGCGACCGCCCTCACGGTGTTCGCGATGCTAGTATGCGTAGGCACGCTCCCAGCAAGCTGCTGACAGCGATTGCGGACGATTTGCGGTGAGGATGCTCTTCACACAGAGGCGACCGTGCCATTCAGGCAGAGCACGGGCGACACCAGATGTCATACGAGGACCCTACCCGTCCACTCGCGGCTGCTCAAGGTTCTTACCGCACCCTATCACTACCAGGCCGATCGCCGGACTCACGCTAGGAAGAAGCTTGTCGGGTCTATTTCGAGAACCTCACACCTGCAGGTGTTCAGGCACAGGGACGACCTACATTGCCTGGCGAGTGCGGTATGCCTGGGTCTCAGTACATAGCGTCCGCTTTGTCTCCACCGGGACTGGCGAGGGATCATCGCTTGGTCAAGTATTACACACTCGCTTCCTGCTTTCGTTATAACGTTCGTTGCTTGTACCACTCTCTCCCACCTACCACCGGCATAACTAGGAACTATTCAATAACGATACAATAACTGGAGCATCACGGGGTCATTCACATCGCATGACTGTATATACTCAAGGACGTCGCCGACTCCCGATTTCACGCCACGACCCTTGACATAGATATCCCCTTGATTGAGATTCTACGACTGGAAGTCTGCAGTGAAAACCCTTTCCGTACTGTACTGGCACAGCATTCCGGTTGAAATCATCGAAAGACACTAGGACTATATCACGATGGCTGGCCAAGGCGCTGGTCCTTCTAGGCGCAGTCACACGAAAAGCAGAAAAGGCTGCAAGACTTGCAAACGCAGGCACATCCGTTGCGACGAGACTTTCCCTCAATGGTGTGTAGAGTCGGCCACGTTTCATTTCATGACAGAACTGACCGACAGGTAGTCGAAACTGCACAAAGCACCAGGTGCGATGTGACTACATGGAGAACATGGGATCAGATACGCAGAGTCAGAGTGGAAGTCCAGAGCAAATACCACTTGTATTCGCACCCGCAGCAGAGAGCCGATTAGATCTGTGGCAGCAGACTGGCGTCTTCCCATATCCAGATCTGAACGTCTATCCTCAGCCTTCTGCCCACGAATATTCCAAGACCGACCTCCGATTAATACACCACATCGCGTCCATCTCGAATGACCTTCTCCTCAATAATTCGACTAACCTCACATTGTGGACTCAAAGAATGCCCAAGTAAGCCACTTCGAAGCCACGTCACGCTTTCTCGTATTCAACCGTCGACTTCATCTCGCTAACAAATTCTGCCCTCAGATTCCTTAGCATCGCTGCTTCATATCCATACGTCATGCACGCGCTCCTGTCATTCTCCGCAAACCACCTCGCATGGACACAATCTTCGTCGGAAACACGAAATTTACAGATCCACCATGGCTCGATCGCGTTGCGCGGTCTGCACGAGGCGATCGGCAGCTTCTCACCAGCCAACGCTGATGCAATCCTGGCTGCGTCGCTTTTGATGCTTTGGCAAGCGACAGATTGGTAAGTTCGGAATGTGTTCAGCGTCTTTTTCGTCCAGGGCTGACGATAATCACAGGCGCAGCTGGTCCTCCCTCAGAGCGGGTGTGCAATCTGTGAGTATATAAGCGTTGACCTGTAGTAAATGTGACAGAAACTGACAATAGCAGGTTCTCAAAGCAATTCAGAGCTGGAAGCATGAGTCACTCTTTGTCGAATTGATCGCGGAGGAGGATCTTGTGTCAGAATCCTTCCGCGCGCATCAACGACGAGCAAGCGTCAGCGCAACAGATCGATCAGTGATTCTACAAAACAGCATCCAGTCATTACAACGACTGCAATACGGCCTAGTCGGGCTCGACATGGAAGCGTACTGGGTCGAACAGCTCATGTCCTACTTGCAACGGCTCCAAGCCACAGCGCCAGCACAATCGCCAGATGAGCAATTCTCACAATATTACATGCTGCGGAAATGGCTATTCTGGGTTCCAGTCTCACTGTTCCAACGACAAGGAGGAAAGGGCCCGGCAATGTTGACACTTGCGCACTTCTACGCTACTGCACTCACACTCGAGCCTCTATTCCCAGATCTGGGAGCCTCTTTCTGCTCAGCACTAGCGCTGCCAGCTTTGGAGAATATCATCAGCGTAACGACTGCGATGCGCTCAGAGCAAGGATTGGACAGCGCAACATCAGAAATCGCAAACTTGATGCAATTCCCTCAACAGGCTGCTTTCAGCTACCGCAGCCAATTGATGCAAAGCCAACCAGGCGCTTCCATCCAATCTGCACCACTCGCCTACGATTTCAGCGCCGACATGAGCAACTACGCAGCAACCGGAAACCTCAGCCCAGCCTTCGCGCCCTCAACACCACACTACACACCTTCAGCATCCGGCTCAGTCTCAAGCTCAAGCACCGCGTACCTCGAGGTCCCACCTCCACAACAGCAACAGGCTGGCTTTGGCTACGGCACCAGCTCCTGGGGCGCGATGCCATCGCCCGGCTTCCCTCCTCAAGCATACACAGCCAGTCTAGAAACAGGCGATCTGTACGACACAAGCGGCTTATCACTCGGCGGCGTCCCAGGCTTCCGCGGCGGGTTCGTATCCCCGCTACCCATTTGGACCTAAGATGTCTTTTTCTCCGATCAACAAACTAAAACAATTCGATTTCTCCAGGACATCAGGCGGTGATATGAGTCATCAGCAGCATCAGTATCCTGGATACTAGACAGTACCGATGACTCGACTGTTTTAAGACACTAGCCAGTTCACCTGGACACAGAAAATTTCGACCCTTTTCAGCGCAACAAAAGACTGGAACAGCATGTGCATGCATATACATACCCTAGCTTGCAGGTTCCAAGATCAAGGAAATACCATTCCGGCATCCACATGTGTGTGGTCCACTTTCTCGCCGGTTCGATTCTCTTTTTTTCTTCTACAGCACAGTATTTCGGTAACGGCGACACGATTCTCCTTTCGGTCCAGCGATTCGATCTACCTATACCAAATTTCTTCAGAAGAGGGGGACAACATGTGTGCGGATTAGCGACGGCATAGAGAGCCGGAGGATAAGCGTTTCGCTTACTTTGCATTGGTTGGCGTTCAGGGCGCTTTTGTCAAGAAAAATCCAAGTCGACTTGGGGACATGTACTTGAGCATTGAGGTTTTCTTTTTGCCTATTCCTCGGGACACCTCGAATTTGAAAGACGATTATGTGCAGCATTGGCTATTGGAACAATTACAAAACGCGGAGATTGAGATATATGGGCTCTTCTTCTACTTGAACGAACTCACTTCCGTTGTTTTCTTCAATTCATACGCTGTGTATGATACTCCATGCACTCTTTCCAGTCTCAAGAGAGATTCACCAGCCGAGAGGAGATTCCGTCTTGACCCATGACCTCTGTCCACGACCAATGGCATTCACCCACGCTCTCGAAACACTTTCAGATGCTGGCAATAATAGAACCTGATGTCGATCATGATCAACCCTTGATCTACCGGACGGCTGGAAAAACCACGCTATCGAACCCACGCTCGCAGTGACCAGGTCTGTGGTATCTCGATCCTCGACATTCGAGGCTATGTATCGTCGATGCACTATCGACTCTCTAACCTTTCGTGTATGCGATACGAGATAGGGTTGTGCTTTAAGGTTGATGGAGTCTTAGGGCTATGATTAACATGAGAGGGCATTCTTGCCGACTGCGAGTTAAAAATATCTGGCCATGGCTCAGTAGATCTGAAGCGTGCTGTTGTTGTCAAGAGCCATATGTATGCTTTACGAAGATCAGGCTGTGCAACTGTGAAGTACTTGGTGCACTGCTGGAATCACTCACTTCAAGCGGATAATAACGAGAACGAGACCTTGGTGACAGATTTCATGGTATTCGTTCAGTTTACTGACCAGCCTTAGCTTTCCAACCATCAAGAACCTCCTTCAGTTTCGCTGCCATCTCCTCCTTCCTCTGTTCGCTACACCAGCTGCCACGAATACTAGCTTTGCAAATAGTCTCCCACTCGTCCACGCTCAGCTCAAAAGCCTCCTGCACCGCCCGATAGTTGTCGAGAATATAGTTGTTACCAAAGTACGCAGGGTCATCGCTGTTCAACGAAAACTGCACACCAGCTGCCAGGAACTCGCGGATAGGAAGCTCGCTGACGGATTTCACGCCGCGCAGGAACACATTGCTGATCGGGCACAGCGTCAGGAGGTTGCCATCCTGCGCGATGCGAGCCAGCAGCTCAGGATCCTCAGGCAGTCTGCGACCGTGATCGATCCTCTCTACTTTCAGCGTGTCGAGTGCGCCCGAAATGTAAGTCGGCGGCGCCTCTTCTCCCGCGTGCGCAGTGAGACGCATACCCATCGCACCCGCGTCTCTATAGATTTCCTCGAACAGCTCAGGCGGGAAGCCCAGCTCGCTCGAATCGAGACCAATACCTTTGACGGACCCAGAGCGGAAACTGGCCTGGATGTCTTCCTGCTTGAAAGTCTGCACGCACTCCTGCGCAGGCAGGTGGCGCAGGAAGCAGCAAATCAGCTCGCTAGAAACGCCGAACTCGGTCTGCGCTTTCGTCCTGGCGGCGCTGAAACCTTTCAGGACGGTGTCGTAGCTGACGCCGCGGGAGATGTGGGCTTGCGGGTCGAAGAAGACGTCGGCGTGCCAGACGCCGTCTTGCGAGGCGTGGCGGAAGTAGTCCAGTGCCAGGGCCTCGAAGTCTTCGGCGGTGATGAGGACGCTCATGCCGATGTAGTAGTAGTGCAGGAAGTCATTGAGGGAAGCGAAGTTGCGGTAGCGGGCGGTCAGGGTTTCCGGAGAGGTGAATGCTTCGTCATCTTTGGGGAGGGAGATGTTGTTCTTTTTGGCGAGGTCGAAGAGGAGTTCGGGTGTTAGGGCACCTTCGAGATGGATGTGGTGTTCGCATTTTGGCAGGTGAGGTAGGAGTTCTTGGATGGCTGGGTTGGCCATTGTGTATTTTTCTTTCGGTTTGACAGAGATTTGATAGAGTCCGAGATGTCACTTAGATCTGCCTGTGAAGTCGATACAACGATGCTGATTTGTGCAGTGCTGGCAAATCCAAAAGATTGTTTGAAAAGTATATTTCTGAAGGACAGCTGAAGAAATGGTGCCCTAAGTATACTTACAGTAATTTTCTGGTTTGACAAACATACACCGTGCAGTGCAATTGCTAGATAACGGCCACTCTGCGGACATCAAAAATTTGGACATCTCGAGAGGATTCATCACAACGTATCTTTGCTACACGTGCCCATCGGCGAGCTCCGGGATGAAGTTAAGTGTACAAGATCCAAGCCAAAAGCTTTCGAGAGCTTGTATGACAAGTGACATTCGATCCTGAGAAAAGCTCAATTCAGATCCACGTCGAACCTGTCGGAGGATTTAACCTGCGATCCCAGCAAAAGCCACATGCGCATGATCAGGCACCTCGTTTACTCGACCAAAGAGCAGACGAAGCGCGCATGCGCAACACTGCAACAGAGTCCAGGGCCGGCCGCTTCTGCCCGGACAGATCTTCAGATCCCTGCCGCGGTCACCGCGTCACGGTATGTTCCGGCTAGTGGCGTTGATCAATGACGATCTTGACGCTCCAAGCCCTGCTTTTCTGGCCGTGTCGGCCCGCAGTAACCAGCAGCTTTCCGCCCATCATCATTCTCTGGAGATCAGGGCAAGGTGACGGGAACAAGCAAGAATTGCTGTTGCGGCACTTGCCGTCACCACGGAGCATGGCAGGGGACCTTGTTGGAGTGAACAGCGCCTGTGGCTTTTGGCTAGGTCATCGCAGCAATTATCGAGGTTCGTGAGCTCTGACCTGGGGATTGAGTAGCCGTTGGAGAATGGTATCCTGGTGCCCTCTATCTCGCATTGAGATACGAGGAACGACAACGTCTCTGGTTGCTTCGTCTTCGAGGGATCTGCGCTCCACACAGCGGTAGGCCCGACTGCAACGCGCACGATTTCCAGTTCCGCAAAAGTGGCAGGTGAAAGCAATTCCATGCTGCAGTAGCACTTCCTGGCACCTGCTGGGGATCGACGGGTTTCAAACGTATGGAGCTGAGGTCATATGTGTTAGTCTGTTGTGCACTAGTAGCCGCTACTAACAGCTATACTATTCCACGCTACCTCCGTATTTAGCGGGCGAAAGGAACCATGCAGGGAGGCTGCAGCCTGCAAGCGCGGATGTAAGTCCGATACTTTCATAGCGTGGCCTTTGCGGGCCTAGGCCAGTGAGTTGGCGAAAAATCAGCGCGTGGGAAAATTGTCAGCCCTACGACGGCAGCTGAAATGACGATGGAAATCAACCTTTTCGGTCTTGGATGTGCGATGTGGTGGGTTTCCCCTTGCAGCCCAATTCGCCGAAGCCGTAGTATTGCCTGATGTTGATGCTCGTCCAGCTCGTTTTATCCATTCTAGCGTCTGAACACGCAACGGTCGTGCTGGAAGCACTGACACGATTGACATAAGACGAGTGCGGTGAGATGCACGATCTGGCATGCGGCATCTAAATCTGATCTCCTATTATTGCTATAGGCGTTGTTCTGTATACCGTGTCCTGTCTGCACGTGGTTCGATGACTGCCGCCAAGCGCCTTGGTGGAGCGCCACTAGTGGCTGGCATCAAGACCGCATGCATACTACTTCCAGGCTCTGCAGCCACGATGGGGCTCCGATATCAAGAATCGCATTGTGTAACATGCGGTGAGGCTTTTTCGCAAATACGAACCGGTGGGACAGGTGAAGTCAAGCGAGTATACAGAATTCGGCGAAGCCCTGTGTGCTGCGCCTCTCAACGCGCGGTTGGAAGATCTTCTTTCAGCGCTTTTTGCGCGGATCACTGCTGGGACGTGGTAGGAGGTACCGCCATCCCGGGCGCTACCCTCTGTAGTAGAACATTGACTCGGAATCGTTGTTCGATTGTGCGCCCTCTCGACGGACAGCCTGCCTGATCAGGGCGACATGGGTGTGCATCACGTGTGAAGATCGGGTGGTTGGGCTGTTATGCCCGGGCGGGTGCTGACAATTGATTGCATGAACGAGATGGGAGGCCTCATGGACAGACACAGCGGCATGAGGAAAGCCCTGGAGTCGTACCGACGAGGTCGAGCACTGCTACCTCCTGCTACAAGTGACAGCTCATCATCATCCCGTCTCTCGTCTCGCGCCGAGGTACCTGGGGCGGCACAGCCATGTAGCCGTGGGCCACGAGCAGCAGCGTGTTCGCAGCGCGGGCGGGTATCGCGTGGTGGAGGATGCAAAACGTGGGATGTTGGCGAGATTGCACCGGAAATGGGAAACCTTCTGGAAGGGCGTGTGGCTTCCCGTCTTCACCACCCGAGCTCTATCCGCGTCTAAGGTTCTCGCCGCTCCGGCTATGAGCATGGGCCAGGGTCGTTTGGCAGCGCTCGCGTGCTGGCCGATCTGCTAAAGTAGGAGCAGGTGGATATGGACGGCAGATTGCCACGTTGAGGGCTTACGCAGCTCGCAGCTCCCGAGAGATGTCAGCATCGAGTCGGCCGGTTGGCCGTCGGCGACGGTGAGGGTCCAGCGCTATAGATGCGCTTGCAAGGCGCTGTACAGCGCTCAGATCACGCGCAAAAAGCATCGCGATGGAAGCAGAAGGGATCTGCTTTCGGGTCTTGCGAGTGAAAAGCCGGCAAAGGCTGAGCGACGGCTTGCGCCCAAAGACTGGCTCAACTGGCTGCTTTCCTGCTGACTTGGCACCGGCCGTTGCCAGCATCCCTGTGCCACAGTGCGGTCGGCAGTTCGGAGAGGCGGGCGCTGAAGGCTTGTATATGCACGCTGGCTGCTGCTGCGCTACACCTGCTGCTACCGCTACTACTACTGTATAGCGCTGCCCGCCCGCGCGAGTGCAGGCAGCCGACGTCAGGCCCAATGGCGACGCTCGTGGCACGCAACGACGCCCTGGCAGAGCGTGTTTCGCATGGGCCGTCGTCGCTCGGCAGGTGGCAAGGCGCGGAGTCGCGGACGGTAGGTGGTTATGCGATTGGCAGCAGGCGGCCAGCCCTAAAACTGTCATCTCGAGACGTGCGCCAGATAGGCTCTGCCCCATCTCCACAGCCGGTTCCTGCACCGGCCAGACGACCACGCTCTGCGAGGACAGGGCTCGTAGCCTCGACGTAGTGCACGGTAGGCGCAGAGCATCCCATCCCTTGCGACGGATCGCCAGCGCCGGACTGGTGGTCCTCGCGTGTCGTAGCGTGTGGACGGTGACCTCCTCGTGCCTCGACATTCGTTCTACGGCACTCGGAGGCCACGCCACCAGATGCCCTGCGCGGGCGACCACACGCTCGCCGGCAACCTACTCCCAGTGCCCGCCAGCGCACTCGGTCACCACTCGCCAGTAGTTCGTCCTGATCCTCTGACGTCCGCCGCCTGTGCCTGTTTCTTCGTGTTGCCGCCACGCTCGGCACCAACCTACGCTCGCCGTGGATCCTGTGCACGCAATCCAGACCCCCAAAAGTCCACTGCCCCTGCAGCCTCATCGTGCCCGAGCGACTATATGCTGCTGCGGATCGGCCACGCATGAGGCAGGTGTCCCAGCTGCACCGTAGCCACCCACGCCAGACCACCTTAGTGTGGCTTGAAGTATTCTTTCACTTCGCGCCCTGACACGCTGCCCACGATCCTCACGCTGGCCAGGTACCCGACCATCCACTATCCCCGGTCGAGCGTGCACTCGGACTGCCACCCGTCATTCGCTGGCCACTGCCGCTACCTATCTCATCTCTTTCCTCGATACACTGGTGGCCTGCAGTTGTTCATACATCGGTGCTAGAAGGATTCCTCGGCACCTCCGGTCTCGGTACTTTTCTAGGGTACTTTGCTCCCACCTCCAACCTTGGGACGTCGCCTGCATCCGAGTCGCTCATCCACCGGCTGTGGGTGAAGTTGTCGAAATCGTTTGAGCTCTCAGCTGCGGACGAAAGACAATCCGGATCGACATTGGGCAACCACACTCCTTTCGTTGGATTCCTACCAAGCGAATTCTTGTCCGATACACTTTACCCGGCGTCGCCTGATTGCTGCTTAGCACGACCAAGGTGGTGCTCTACCACATAATTGACCACCCGAATCGCACATACAATGGACCCCAGCGGTCGGCCTGGACTACCCGCACAATCTCCTAGTGCAAACAGCCACATCGCTTACGAGTCGTCAATATCGTCACAGCCGTCACCGCAAAGCAGCATACATCCCACGCCTCTAGGATACACATCCGCTGGTGGAGCATACCCAGCACTGCGAACGGCTTCGCCAGGCCGAACGACCATGCACAACAACGGAATGGCACCAGGATATCCATATCCACCACCAGGCCAAGGCTTATCGATCGCTCTGGCTCCACCGCCAATGATGCACGAACACTACATGCCAAACGATTCGGGAATGTCGACTCCTGGTATTTCTCCAACACATCCACCTGCGGCAGCCGCTGCAGCTTTGTCCGCGCAGAAGCGTGCCTATCGACAACGACGCAAAGACCCAAGTTGCGATGCTTGCAGAGAACGAAAAGTCAAGTGCGACGCGACAGACATGTCAAGTTGTTCCGAATGCTCGAGTCGCAGCGTCAAATGTCAGTTCACCAAGGAGACTAATCGTCGAATGTCGTCGATCAAACAGGTTCAGGATCTTGAGAAGCAATTAGCATCGGCGAAACAACAGATCAACCAGATGAAATCTTCAGCACAGGAGAGCGGAGCAAGCGATGTGGACGGAAACATGGCCAATGTGCCTGCATTGAATCTTCCGGACATTTCTTCTCGTGAACCGAAGACTAGTCAGCCTATCATGAACAATTTCGACGGTGTTCGACACAATCTGCGCAATTTTGGCCGAGGAATATTCAAACCACCGACGCCCTATCGTCAAAACGGACCAGCTGCTCGATACCCTCGCGACGATGTCCCATTACCGCCTAAACATGTAGCCGACCGACTTTTATCACACTACCATGGATCCGTACACGTCTACGCACCTCATCTACACTGGCCAACATTTCAACAAGAGTACGAGGAGATATACCGCGCAGGTACATTGAAAGGCCTGGAATACGTCAAAGTGGCTATGTTCTTCGCGGTACTTGCTTGCGGTACCTTAATGGATCACCCTGGTAGTGCGACTGCGCCAGAAACTGAGGGCAAGAAATATATTCAGCTCAGCATGGGCAGTCTCGATTTCACAAACGATGAGATGACCCTAGATCATGTACGAGTGAATCTGCTTTTCAGCATATATCACGTGGAAATGAATTTAAAGTCGACCGCGAGGGTATGGATAGCAGCTGCCATGAATATCGCTCAAGATTTGGGACTTTACAACGATCGTGGACCATATGGGCCTTTCGACGCAGAGATGAGGAGACGAGTCTGGTGGGCGCTGTACACTTGGGATAGGTGAGATTGGCTTTCCAGGGACATGGAGACAAAATCGCATGTACTGACAGAATACCCTAGAATCGTGTCTCTCGAAACGGGCAAACCTCTGCATATCTCAGACGAAGACTGCGAGGTTGCTGAGCCTATGCCTGTTAGCGATGATCACATCCAGTCCAACGGCACTATCATACAGCCTACTTCACAACCACCACCCAACGGCATGATCGCGGTCATTCCGGTTGTTCGCATCACCGCTTCGATCAAGAAAACGCTCAAGTCACGCACAATAACCGCCGCGACACTTACCACCTATGACGAGCATTTCAAGGCCATCATGTCCTCATATCCAGATCCTTTCGCCATCCATTCGACCGCCGACCTCGACCCACGCCTTCTAACCGCCGCCTGCGCCCTTCAAACATCCCGCTTCCTGCTCTACCGACACAACCTCTCGCCATCCTGCCGCCGAGCCGAGCGCCGCGATGCGCTCGACCGTCTCGTCTCCGTCGCGCAAGACACAGCTCTCTACGTACAGCGCTCCTTCAACCCAGCTCACATGAGTAGCTGGGCTGCGCGACTGCGCACCATGGCGCCTGCCTTCTTCTGCAACCACATCTGGCGCTGCCTTCTCGTCCTGTCTTTCCGCGCCGAGTACGCAGCTGCATTGACTCTCATCCAAGTCTCAGCCGCGGTAGGCGATTTGCGCCATAACAATATGGCCTGCGGCCGGCACCTCAGCTTCTTCCTGGAGAAATTGGTGGAGCGCCTGCGCGTCGGCGCGTCACAGCAGCAGCTCGAGTCGGACGAGGAGATGCTCGCGTACGTCTCCGGCGACATGCAGGGTACGTCTGAGAGCGCTTGGGTCTGGGCCGGCTCAGACCCAGTCGCTGGCTCGCCCAATGTCAACACGAAGCTTCCGAACAGCCCTAGTCAGCCCGCTCCTGCGGGATACCAGCTCTCCGATCGCGAGCTGCACGATTGGCCGGGCTGGGACCATATTCAGCACGTGCTAAATTCGCTCTTGCACGAATCACAGGCGCAGCAGCAGCAACAGCAGCAACGAGCACCACCACCGCCGACTTTCAATGCTGCTCCACCGGCTTACCCTTCTGGCGGTCCACTACCGCCGATGCAGCAACCGGGCCATCTGGCACCTACGCCCGTTCAACAAAGCGGATCCACAAGTCCGGCACCCGGCAGCTCACACTCACACTCAAGCGCAGGTGGAAGTGCAGGCGGAAGCGCGGGTGGTGGTAGCGGAGGTGGAGGCGGCGGCGGCGGCGGAGGAAGCAGCAGCAGGATCAGCATCAAAGACATCATGTGAGGAAAGGCGACGAGACGACGTACTAGGGATTGCAAAGCATGAACGATAGCATCGGAGAGGGATAAAAATGCAGGGAAGGAACGGTAAGAACAAGAGCAAGGCGTAATGTTTGATACACATCTCGTGGCCTTTTGACTCTCGCTTTTTTTGTCGGCAAGGAGAGAGCTCTGGCTCAAACGAAATGGACAGGTGACAGCCGGGGAAAACTCTGATAGGAAAAGGGCAAGTCCAGGAATGAAAGGTCGAGATGTCCCTTTAGCACGGTGTTCTGGGAGTTCTCGGTAAAGAAAGAAAAAGTGTCGAGTCTTGCAAGATGGCAAACGGGTGTGCAAAAAGGATCCGATTTTGTTGGAGGATTCTTTTTGTCGATTTTTCCACGTTGCATGAAGATTTTGGCAGGAGAAGCAAAGAAAGGATACTTGATAGAAACATGAAAGTGGCGGCCATTCCCTCTTTCGTTTCGAGCGAAAGGGAGAAGAGAAGCGATTTGAGAAAAAGAACGTGCGATGTTAAGAGAGAATAAAAGTTTTTTAAGACTTAATCGAATACCCTTTCTTGGACTCTTTTTGCCATCTCCTGCAAGCTCGAGATTGATTTGTCGGATTCTCGGATTCTTTAATTTGTGTCTGCATTCACGGAAAGAGGACACTTCACTTCGTGTCTCGAGGGGCGATCCGTTACATGACGTCATATGTATTGAGGATACGTTGATGTCAACTGGTATGGACCGAACTTGAAACGAGCAATATGCTCACACGCAGAAATACATGTGAGAGACAATTTTATCAGGAAACATGTTTCATTTTTCATTCATAGTATCATACGTCACGTAGGATAGCCTTCCCGCTCCTCCATCTCGCTCGCAGGTAGGTAACTAACACCTTCAAGAGATCCAAAAAAGCAACATAGAGCATTCGGGTCTGTTGTTCCGTCTATGCGTTTAGCATTGCCTCTGGAAACGCTCAGCACACACCGTGCGTCTTGCCATGCTTGCCGCTAAGACTGTGCTTCTCGTCGGTGAAGTGGTCGTTCATGTCCTTCTTACGGCCAGTGCGCGAGCCATGCGCCTTCATGTGGTCCACGTAGTGCGTGAGCAGCTTCTTCTCGTCCATCTTGACCAGCTCGTTGAGGGCAAGCTTCAAGTCCGACACAAGAGCGTCGCAACGCGAGCGAGAGAAGTCTTCACGCACGACAACACGCATCATGCGCAAGTTCTCCGAATGCGGCGCCATGGTGTACGCTGGCACGACCCAGCCGCGCTCGCGCAGTTGGTGGGCGATGGCGAACTCATCGAAGTTGTGCTTGCGCGCCGGGTCGAGGCGGAAGGCAACGAGAGGCAAGCCTTTGCCGCGGGTCTGAGACATGAGCAGGAAGCCCATGGATTGCACGGCGGCGGAGAGGTAGTCGGCGGTGCGGGTCAGGTTCAGCATGATGCTGCGGTAGCCGGTTTTACCCAGGCGGATCAGCTGGTAGTACTGCGCGATGACTTGGCTAGCGCCTCGCGAGAAGTTCAGCGTGAAAGACGCTTGGTCGGCGCCGAGGTAGTTGATGTTGAAGATGAGTTCTTTGGGGAGGAACTCGGGGTCGCGCCAGACGACCCAGCCGACGCCGGGGTAGACGAGGCCGTACTTGTGACCGGAGACGTTGATGGAGACGACCTGTGAGCATGTCAGTTACCTGTCGAATGGTTTGTCCGTTGATTCACAAAACTCACCTTCTCAAGACGGAAGTCCCAGACAAGGTTGGGGTTGACGAAAGGTGCAACAAAGCCACCAGAAGCAGCGTCAACGTGAATAGGGCAGTCAATGCCTCTCTCAACCAGCAGGTCGTTGATCTTCTTGGTATCCTCGTACTCGCCAGTGTAAGTCGTGCCGAGAATGGAGCAGATACCGATTGTGTTCTCGTCGACCAAGTTGACCGCCTCTTCAGGGTCGATCACATAACGGTCGGGAGTGCAGTAGACGTACTTCTCCTCGACGTCAAAGTATCTCGCGGCCTTCTCCCAGCACACCTGAACAGCTGAGTTCATGATGATGTTAGGGCGGCTGAAGTCCTTGCCTTCGGCCTTGCGTTTGTTGGCCCAGCGCTTCTTCATGGCCAGAGTGGCAAGCATGATGGCCTCGGAGGAGCCGATTGTGGATGTGCCCATGGCGTTGGAGTCGTCTTCGTGCGCAGGAATGTTGAAGAGGCGAGCAATCATGCTCACGCAGCGGTTCTGGATATCGGCGCTGACTGGGTACTCTTCGTAGTCGATGAAGTTCTTGCTGAAGGCGTCGACCATGAGCTTCTCGACCTCTGGCTCCATGTAGGTGGTGACAAAAGAAGCAAGGCTGTGGCATGTCAGACATGGCAATCTTGGTGGCAGTCGTACAATACTTACTTGAGGGTAGGGTTGCCATCCAGAGTAAGATCGTCCTTGATCAGGCGGTAAGCCATCTCGCGAGGCATCTCGTTGTCAGGCATCTCATGCTTGGGCAAATCCTGAGCGGCGAAGCGAGAGCCATAGACGCTGGTTGTGACTTCATCTTGCCCAAGATCACCAAGGTCGAGGTTCTCGAGCTCTGGCAGCTTGTCGTCCTCGATCTGGCGGTCAGTCTTGACCTTGCCGAGGTGAACCATGTTTCTGGCTAGCTGTTTTGTGAGTGCTGGAGTAGTTACTGAGATCAATGAATGGTATGCCTTTGTCAAGGTGGATGTCAGGTAGGTAGTGATCAAGAGGATACCAGCAGGAAAAGATGGCGAGGGACAAAAAGAGCTTTGGATAGCTCCAAGATCACAGGCACAAGCACATGCACCTTGCCGCTCGATGACACAACCACTGCGGGCCCTACACCTCAATGCCACGACCTGGCAGGCACAAGCTCTCAGGCAGCTCCACGACTGGCTGCTGCTTGGGATGCGCCACGGCCGCGCGGACCGAGTGCCATTGACGCGCTTGTTGACGTGGCGGGATGCCAGCAAGCAGACGAGCAGCACAAAACATGCAGAAGCAAGGCCAAATCCCCCGCCAAAACAAACACGTCCGCGGGCCAGGCCTGCTCGTTGCACTGCGTGTGTGGGTCGCCTTGTCGCGATCAAGCAAAAAGCTTGGTTTCGGCCCTGGTCGGCAGCTGTGCAAGGTGGGCTGTTCCTGTCGATCGACTGATCCGCGGAACGCCGATGCCGATGCCTTCCGCCTATTTCACCATGGTACGAACTTGCGTTGGCTGGCTGGTAGTATACGCATATATGCCTGAGCCATAAAGAATGCCATCTCAACATCTGCCTGTTACAGAGGCATACGGCTCATCGAATGTCTTCTCGATCGACCGCGAGTGAGGGGTCAAGATCGCAGCACGGCTTTGAGTCCTTGGCTGCTGAGATGGACCTCGGCAATTTGAAAGGATAGACAGCTAGATATGAGCATGTAGCTTCAGACGTATGCAATGAGCAGATACTCACTAATTGCATATTGATTGAAGAAACAGGATATGGCAGAACAAGAAGCAAAGCTTGAGCCCTGGCGTGACATTGCCGCTCGCAAAAAGGCTGAGCAGCAAGCCCGCATTCCAGAGGCGTGGCGTCTGCCAGAGTCCACCGACTACGAGCAGCGCAACATTCTCCAAGTGCCTCGCCATAGTGGTATTCTTACAGATGTGGAGCTTCAAATCACTGAAGAATATGATGCCACTGAATTGGTAGACGAGCTCGCAAAAGGAAATCTCACCAGCACGGCCGTGGTGACGGCTTTTTGCAAGCGAGCAGCCATGGCCCAACAACTCACCAACTGCCTGACCGAAATCTTATTCGACGATGCCATTGCTCGTGCCAAAGAGCTCGATGCTTATTTCGATCGCACCGGGCAGCCATTTGGACCGCTCCATGGCTTGCCTATCTCATTGAAGGACACCTTCCAGATCAAGGGCTACGATGCATCTCTTGGTATAGCCTCCTTGTGCTTCAAGCCCTGCACCACCAACTCTGCCCTCGTAGAGCATCTCCTCTCCCTTGGAGCCATCTTGTACTGTAAGACCAACATCCCTCAGACCATGATGGCTCTGGACAGCCACAACAACATCTTCGGTCGTGTGCGTAACCCGGCCCACAAGGATCTTACTCCAGGTGGCAGCTCTGGTGGCGAGGGCGCTTTGATATGCCTACATGGCAGCCCTCTTGGTATTGGTACAGATGTCGGAGGAAGCATCAGAATTCCTGCACTGGCCAATGGCTTGTACGGTGTCAAACCCTCACACGGCCGTGTACCATTCGCCAATCAACAAGGCGGCCTTCCAGCCGGCAGCAGCAAGCTCGCCATCGAGGTCAGTGCCGGTCCCATCGCCCACAGTATCCGAGACTGCGAAATGTTACTCAGCGTGGTCGGTGAGAACCAACCCTGGCTGTTCGATCCCGATGTCGTTCCCCAGTCCTGGGCCCAACAATCGTCCGTCTACACCTCTCTCCCATCGCCAGTGAATCGACGCAAATCTCCCCTCCGCGTAGGCATCGTCCGTACAGATGGTCACGTCACGCCTCTCCCACCAATCCAGCGCATGCTCGACGAAGTAGCCAAGACCCTCCGCTCGCAATCCTCAATGCACCTCACGCCCATCGAAATCGTCGATCTCGACCTCTCCCCACTCCTAAGCAAATGCATCAAGACTTCCAACGGCCTCTTCTCTCTCGACGGCACAAACACCTGGTTCGATCTCCTCGAAGCTCAATCCGAACCTCTCTCACCATGGCTACAAAACCGCCTCAGCCGCCGTCCTCGCAAGACGACCGAAGAAGTGACCAAACTGCAAGCTCAGAAACTCGACCTACAAACCCGCGCCCTTGACATCTGGCGTGAGAGCGGCGGCTTCTGGCTACCCACGTCCACCTCTTCCAAGAGACAATCCCAAGCTCTTACCGCGGAGCGCGAAATCGACGTCTTCATCTGCCCGCCCGCTCCGCACCCCATCCCGCCAATCGACCGCTGGAACGACGTCAACTACACGGCGGCGTTCAACCTTCTCGACTTGCCTGCGGGTGTCATCCCGGTCCGCTCAGTGACGAAGGAAGATCTCACCTGCGAACTAGGAGCCGAAGAGCCTCTCAACGGCTGGGACAAGATCAACCGCGAGCTCTGGGGCGAGAAGGAACGCAAGCTGTACGAGGGCAGCGTGATGAGCGTGCAAGTCGTGGCGCCCAAGTTGATGGAGAGGAAGCTCGTCGAGGCTATGGGTGTGATTGACGAGGCGTTGAAGAGGGGGAAGAGGAAGGGTGGGAAGAGTATGTTGTAGATCAGGCCTGTACATATATCACAAGTGTATAGAACGATATCAACGCAGGTCGAGGCAGGACGAATCGCGCCCTTTCCGTCTTGTTCGCGGGCTTGTTCTGGCCACAGCGACTGCAGGCAAATGATAGAATGGACATGATATACCAGGTGCAGAGTCGTCGTTTGGCACAGTACCGGAATTGCGCGATTGACTTGTTGCACTACACGCTGATTCGAAGACACAACAGTGTCACCCAACAGCTGAGCGAGACTACAGACGTCGCGAGCCTCATTGCTAAGCATGTGACTATGTTGTGGCTGATGCTTGGTAAGGACTACAAGTGTATACTGTGCACGATGACAGCTGCTTGGAGATCTGAGACTCGACTTTAGCGTTGTACAATCAATCGTAATTGAGCGATACGAGATTCCTCAAGGTTGGAGCACGTTTCAGCTCGACTGATAGTAGTGGTCTCGAGCTCGCAATATCCCACTCCTTCGGCTAGATTAAATTCTTGTCTTGGGATGGTATCTGTAAGTACGAGCTGCGGTCAGCCTTGTGGTTTTCCGTATTGGAGCGGCTGATATATGCTGATGAGACGTTCGTGGGTTGCAGCAGGTGTGTGTAAATCACGGCTGCCAGTGGGATGGTCAATTGCTCGACTGCCGAGTATTGGTAGGCGAGTCTTCCGATCAACGCTGTCGGCCTGACTGATAGCGACTCTGGTTGTTATAGGCTTGGATTGATATCTAAGCAGCGCGTAGATTGTCGAAGCCATCTTGGTTCGTACGCTTGAGATACTCTCGTTGATATCGCGGAGCTGGGTGTCTTTCAATAGATCGTCATCAGATAAGTCGAAGAGCGCTACGCGGCTTTGGAAGTAACCGTATTGGGTGTTATGCGGCGACTGGTGGAGGGTGATAGACATCGCTAAGGTGTGGAACACACTGGATCTTGAGATCATGATCAGAGTACAGTACTAGCATCCATGACCCATAGTGTTGCGCGTTATAATCAGCAGCGCAGCGATAAGACGTGTTGGCCGGGAGTGGACTTGCAAGATGGGCGTTCACATGCCTCTACACCAGACAGCATCGACGTCGACGAAGAGCATGGCGCAAGAAAGTCCCTCATGGAACACTGCAAGCCTGACTAGTGTTGTGTATGCCACGTGCCACCATTTCGCTCACGTGCTTCCCCATATATCAACGCATGAGCGGAAGTGAGGCATCCCGATCGGCTCTGCGCCACCGAGCCCTCTCTTACCACAACGGTGATCTTGTCCATGAAGATCCGGCGGGATATTCTGGTTCCAGGGATTGTGACGATTGATCCGACGTCCGACGGCAAGAAATGGTTCACGTTTGTGATTTCACCGTCAATGCCAAAGTCTGTATCAAAGCCGAGGCCAGTCAGGTGCCACAAGACAAATTCCATTTGTGTCATCAAACCCAGCAAACCAGATTAGCGACAATAACTGTTACGTGGTCATGCGCAAGGGCGTCTGTGGGGTGGTTTAGTCTACCGAGACACTAGCCTGGGGCAGTTGGTGGTGTTGTAGCGGACTGCTAATTGCAAATTAGCCTGCCCGTATTGGAGAAACCTTGTCTACGTGGCCTCGCTAAACTCGGTCGGCGGCACTGCGTATCACAAACTGATAGTACCAGACGCACTGCAACCAAAAAGAGGCGTTATGATGCGACTCTGCTATCGGATGATTCGGCTGTTGCAGCGGTACTGACCCGGACACCTGCCTTTCTTGGTGTCTGGATCTTCGAGGGCCTTCGTAAAGTCGTGTGCCGATGATGTACGTAACGCCCATGTGTGTGGCTATCTCTTCACACCTGCCGATCGTGGTATAGTCCTGTAGTGCACATATCGGCTCGAAGGGTTTCCAAGAGAAGAGCGATGTCTTATAGAGAGACAGGCGCCGCCCTTGCAATGCTTGTCTTCTTGTAGTGGAAGCTTAGCATTCCTTGTCAGAAGCTTGGCATCTCTAGCCTTCCCCACCATGTCGCCCAATCGCGACACCGACGACCTCAGCAACGCCCATGCGGACACCGACAAGGTCCATGTGGCATCGGATGGCGGGTCTAAGAATGATACAGCAAAGACCGCATATGAAGTCGATATTCAAGATGGAGAGCTGAGGCACGCTTCCACCGAGCACAGCGAAGATGGTTTCGGCGAGAAGAATGAGAATGTGCCCGTCGAATCAGCTGCAGACTTGGTCGCGCAGGTCATCCATCTCGAAGATGACCCCAATGAGCCATGCTTGACGTTCAGAACGTTCTTCCTCGGCTCTGGACTGTCGATTTTTGCTTCTGTCTTGCAAGAAATCTTCTACTTCAAGCCGCAGACAATCTTCGTCTCATTGGTTTTCTTGACCGTCATCGCATATGTGCTTGGAGATTTCATGGCGGTTGCTATCCCTCGCAAGGGCGTGCTTCGATACCTCAACCCACACGACTTCACCCGGAAAGAACATGCTTCTATTACCATCATGGCGTCATCTGCCGCTATGAGTGCTCTAGCCACCGAAGCTCTGTCCGCGCAAGAACTGTTCTATGGAGGGTACCCAAGCAAGGCTGCTGGTATCTTCATCGTCTTGTCTTCGCAACTGCTCGGATTCGGCGTTGCTGGACTTCTCCGCAGCATCATTGTGCAACCTGTCAAAATGCTCTGGCCGATGGTACGTATCACCCACGCCGGCTGTTTGCACCCACATGTGCTAACGCTCGCCAGACCTTGCCAGTAACTACTCTCTTGGAGACCATCCATCGCGACAAGGCTGAGACCAAGCGCAAAATGCGTGTGTGGTATGCCGTCTTTATTGGCTTCTTCGTGTGGACGATGTTCCCCGAGTACATTTTCATTGTCCTGACCGGCGTGTCTGTTGTTTGCCTGGCAGACCAGAACAATCTTGTCGTCACGAATCTGTTCGGCGGAGCTTCAGGAAACGAGGGACTTGGCTTCCTCTCGCTCTGCTTTGACTGGAATTACATTGCTGCCATTTCGTCGCCATTGTGGTATCCCCTACAGACCACTGTGAACATGTTGATTGGCATTATTGGCTGCTATTGTCTCTTCATGGGTTTGTGTTTCAGACCGAGCCGTGTTCACTTGCATCCATGCTGACCATGAATCAAAGGTTGCTACTACGGAAACCTGTGGGAATCGCAAAAGTTCCCGTTCCTTTCTCAATCGCTTTTCAACTCAACATCAACCGCTTCAAATTATAGCATCTATGACCAAAACCTGATCTTGAAGGACGATTTCACGATTGACGAAGCCAAGCTTGCAGCGGAGGGAGTACCATACTTGACTGCCACCTACATTGCTTACCTCATCACCTCAAATGCTGGTCTGTCTGCGACAATAGTGCACATGCTGCTCTGGAACTGGGATGACTTGAAAGGTGCATGGGCCTGGGCACACCCCAGCAACCTATCCAAGTTGCTCCATGTGAACACTTGGATGTTCTGGCGCCAAACTGAAACTCCGGAAGAGCGCCTTGCCCGCAAAATCAATGACGACACCCTCGACCCTCATTACAAGCTTATGCTCCGTAATAAGTACAAGGAGGTACCGATTTGGTGGTGGGCCGCTGTAATGATCATCAGTTGGATCATTGGTGTCGTTTGCCTCAATGTCATCAAGGTAAGCGTTTGATCATACATTCAAACGTTTACCGTCCCACTAATATTAATGTAGTCTACTCTGCCTGCCTGGGGATTCTTCCTGGCACTTTGCTTCACGTTCGTCTTCGTTCTATTCTTCGGCGCACAGTTCGGCATGACAGGATTTGGCTTCAACATCCAGCCAATCTGCCAAATGCTGGCTGGATACTTGTTCCCTGGACGACCACTCGCCAACTTTTACTTTACATGCTTCACCTACAACACTATGCAGCAAGCACAACTTCTTGCCAAGGATTTGAGACTGGCCCAACAAAATCACATCGCTCCTCGCGTCGCGTTCCTGCTGCAAATTAGTGGTTGCCTCATTGGCGGCATCTTCAACTGGGTCATGATGGTGTCCATCGTCCAGAACCAAGGCGAGATCCTCAAATCAGTCCAGGGTACCAACATCTGGTCTGGTCAGAATATTCAGCAGTTCAACACCCTTGCCATCGCCTGGAGCATAGCGAGCAAGATGTTCAGCGTCGGCTGCCGCTATGAATGGGTGACTTTGTCTTTCTTGATCGGCTTCATCGTGCCCATCCCCGCGTATCTCGCATACCGCTGGAGTGGCAACAAGAACTGGGGCTACATCAACCCTTCCATCATTCTCTGGTACATGGGCAACTTGTTCGTCGGCATCAACAGTTCCCTTACCATGTTCTTCATCGTGGCTTTCATCAGCCAGTTCTACCTCCGCAAGTACCACCCGGCGTTGTTCGTCAAGTACAACTACCTCGTGTCTGCGGCGATGGATGGCGGTACGCAGGTCATGGTGTTCGTTCTCACTTTTGCGGTGGCTGGTGGCAGTGGAAAGGCGCACCCGTTCCTCAAGTGGGCCGGAAACCCGGATCTTTCGGTTCACAATGCCGATTACTGTATGGTCAATCCTGCCAACAATGGTTGAGCTATGATGTGACGGCATCGGCAGCAGGCTTCCTTCTTTCGCTAAGAATTAGGTATTCACCTACGAATGATTGTAAGGATGAGTTTACTTCTCACTCCACTTTGATGTATGGAATCATTGTCACATGCTTAGCGTACGTCGCCACTTTGATCAAAATGAAGCCTTCCCTCATTCGCTTAAACGTGTACTGCAGTTGTCACGTGCACTCAGTGAAAGTGAGTGTAAGTCGCACCTCGTCATTCCCTTTCTACGCCACCTGCTAAACTACCACGAACCACGGCGGTTGTTACATTCTATCCAAAAATAAATACGACCGTTCGAACATGGTGTGCAACAAAGGAGTCAAAGTAGCTGTGAACAGAGTGGGCGACGGCCGGTTGTACCAAGAGTATACACCAACGCAGTCCGAGGCCGAAATTGCCATTGGTGTTCGACAAGTCTATCTCAAGACTCATCGGGGCGAGTACTTCTACGTTACGGTCGAGCTCCAGCGACACTTTGACTTTAAAACATTCCCTGTCGTTGAGATCGCGTGCAGCATAGGAGAGCGCCAGGCTTTCGGATATGTGCAAGCGGAAGATGTGAAGAGGGATGAGACTGTGCCAGGACGAGCGAGACCAAAGCATTGCCAGGCGACGACTAGACGTTTTATGGAGGGCAGGTGGACGGAACCCGGAGAAGATGTCGCTACGATACTCGGTAAGCACACAAGAACCACGTAAACTATCACTAGACTGACAAGACGTAGCTGTGAAAGACAAGCACTCAAATGGTACGCTACGCCGTGGAATTGACACCACAGGATGTCTTTGTGTTCGAGTCACGCGAGGATACACTGAAGGTTCCGACTCGAGACAAGCCGACGTGAACCTCAACCCTTCACAAGCGTCTACACCCTCTGTAGAGCTTTCAGGGAGATACCGTGCCCCTCGTCTTGCCAGGTAAGGGTTCTTGCTTTTGGAATAGTTAAACACGGCTTACATGGTATAGGTATCTCCCACTACAAGATCGCAACTTCCCGACCCATGACACCTGCTTTCGGGCTGCGATTGAGGACGTGTCAGAGTCAATAGTTGTGGTGTTCGAGTACCGTTCCCAGAGTAAGTGCCCGGCTACTCTTTTTTTATTTTTTTGCAATCACTGACGATTCGCTCGCAGTTATCCTAAAGCAGCTCGGTATCACGCCGAAGCACTTGAAACCGTGGACGTCAAACCGAGCAACTGCGACGAGCGGTAAGTCTCCACTCAAGTTAACGATGAAGGTGCCGCATACATCCAGGCGATCATCCGTCAATAGGGAGTCTGGATTCAAGATAACGCTGAAAGATCCGCGTACGAACAAGCCGCCCTCTGTTGGCGACGAAGACATGCCACTGAGAGGTCTCAAGAGAGCCGCTGCTGCTGCACACCACGACGAAGTCCCACGCTCTGGCTTCAAACTGAAATTAAAGAGATCTAAATGTGCTGTCACCAGCACCAGTGCAGCTGCTCCAGCCAATGGAAATGACGCCACCCAAGAAGTCGAGAACGGTGCCGCTCCTGCCGTCTCGGTCGAGGACGATGAGCTCGAGATCATCGAAGTCCGCCCAGCACCTGTCGTGCAGACGGCTGCATCCTCAGATGCGACTGGTGCAGCAACTCAAGGTATGACTGCACAAGAGCGTCAACGCAAGAAAACGCTTCTCAAGATGCGTCTGGCCGAGATGGAGTTGAAGCGTGAGATCTTCGAGTTGGGCGATTGAGTTTGAATTGGAAAAGTGCACCAGACACGAGAGCCAAAGTGTATGGGTTGGTGATTGGCACACCCGGTGTTTCATTGGCGAGGGTCATTGGAGTGCAACGACGGCACTCCTTCGGGTGATCTGCCGCACAGCTTCTTTAAGTTTTACCAGACAATCAACGGCTGTGGCCTTGCAGGCTTTGAGTAAGTAGACAACGAAGCGAAGACGCTTCCGATTGAGTTTGACAACAACAACCATGCAATGATCTATCTGCATTTTCCCTCCATCTTCTCGCTGTGTCGTCATCTAGGGTATCATTTCACAATTCGTGCACAAGTTGGCAGAGCTTCGTGCCGCGCGATTGTTTTCGCATGCTCCAAGCACTCTCTCACGCGCTCGGTCTTCTCTCTCCCGTTTTCCAATTCCAAACCTCACCTTGCCCGTTCACAAAAGGCCTCTCTCGCATCGCCGCACTAACATCAGCCTCCCACTTCAAATCCTCGATGTACGCCACAACTCGGCCTAGAACATCGTTGCCATCTCCAACGTTTTCCCTCGTAAACTCGTCGACCTCGATCAGATTGTAGGGCTCGCTGGCAGCCTTCTCGATCGAGTCATCCAACAGGACTGTATTAGACTGATCCCACTTCGCGGTTGATGGCGCCTTCCAGCCGTCCTCTACCTTGAAAGGCGCCGAAGGGAAGCTGGCTTGCACTTCCGCGTCTTCCCAGAGCCAAGTGAGCTGTTTGTAGACTTGGACCTTGGCCTCGAAGTGCTTGCCCAAGCGGAGATGGTCACGCGACCATACTTTGACGAGTTTGGCGTGCTGTTCGGGATTGAAGAGTTGGGCTACCATGGCTTTGACGTTGTGCGGTCGGGCGGAAGACCAGACAATGAGAGCATGATGTTCAAGACAGTAGGTTAGGAATTCCTGGACGCGTGGTCGAGGCGTGTACTTGGATCCGCGGCCAGACCGCAGGAGCAGTGTGCCGTTCAGATCCAGGACTATGAGAAGTTTTTTCGGCTCAAATAACCGCCGTGAAGGGAGCTTGGCTTGCTCTAAATAGGACGACGAAGGTTCAGGACGAGGGAGGAGATACTGGCGAGGATTTTCGCCTGGTGGCGTTAGTTGTGGAGACATCATATGTGGATTCACCAAGCCATGAAGCTGGGAAAACCGATGATCATACCTCTCGTTTTGTCTGGAGTCCGTGAAGCTTGCTTCGCTCGTGTTTGTGTAGTTTGAGATTGGGAACCCTTGGCGTTGGAATTGTGAGATTGCGTTTTCGTAGGGTTGGCTGGTTTGCTGGTGGTTGCGTTGTTGCTCGGCTGTTGCCTGGGCTTGGCTGTCCGCCATCGAGATTTGGTTGGTTCGGTAATTGTAGTGGTGCTGTGACTGGTATCTTGCGTCGTAAGCTGTGCCAGAGCCTGAGTTAAATCCTCTGTATCCGTAGGTGTCGTTTGCTGCGGCTGGGGCTGACTGCTGTGAGATCGCCACTGGTTGTTGCGGTAGGAAGGCCGGGTTGATGTGGCCGTACTGTGGATACTGCTGTTGCCAGGACCACGTCTCCGGGGAGGATTGGGTTTGGAATTGGATTTGTGGAAAGGTTGCTGCTGCTGAGAATCCGGGAGTGAAGAGTCCCCATTGTCCTTGTGTTGGGTAGCCTTGCCAGCCCGAGGCCGCAACACTCTGCCCTGGCCAGGTTGCGAGGTTCGGCGAGAGTCCTGTGCTGTTTTGTGGGTATCCTGAATAGTGTCCTGCTCGACTCCCTCCTTGGGAGGATTCTTCGGAGGCATGCTCAGATTGTGTTTGATTGCGTTGTTGTGAAGAGTACGATGCCGCGTCAAAGAGCGGAAATTGTTGAAATGGGTTTCCCGATGCCATAAGTAATGTACATATAAGCGAAAGACGGTGAATTTCATCAGAGCCGCGCGACCACTACAACTTAAGTGAATTATTGTAATGATTATGGGGTCGCGCGAAAGGGTGTCTGAAGCTTTGGTGAATGCAAGACGGAGTCATTCAAGCTAACCGAATTCGACCAATCATGTGTCGATCTGCCAGCATCAAAATCAAGGTAATGGTAAGGTAGGCAACGACATTATTTTACATTGACTACTATGGTGGAACAAATGGTCATGGGGCTGGTGGCTATGCCAGAAATTACTCATTGGAAAGAAAAAGCTGTCCGTCCGATACCTAGGTATATCTTGACCTCTAGCGAAACTTCAGACATTACTGCTCACTCTTTTGGTGTTGCTTCTCCATCCAGAAGAAAGTAGAAAAATAAAAGAGACGTGAAGAAGAAGTTGGACAAAAGGGCGGGAATAGAAGTAAGAATTATAGAAAGAGCTTCAGTCGTCCCATGTCCGAGGACAGCGAAAAGATATTCCGTCCAGGCCACCAATCCACCATCTTGAGCGTCACCGAACCCAATCTCGTGAGTTTCCAGGAAATCCTCTCATCACATGTTTTTCTTTCCATACATGGCTCCACCAGAATTGCCGTCAAAGCCATCCACCTCCTTCGAAAAAGAGCAAGAAAAAGTTACGTTGCAAAGACTTGTAAATGTGCCGCAGCACATTGCCAGAAAACGCCGGATGATGCATGACCCGACCCAAATAAAACTCCAAAGAGACCCGATCCGTGTGGCTGGGAAACGCCGTGTCGCAAAGAAAGCACAAAAAGAACGAGCAACTGCAAAGCAGTAGCAAAAAAGTTTTGGAGAAAACCCCAATCAAGAATGGAACAAATCCCATGCCCTCTCGCAAAGTCTGAGGAACTCTTCCCTCTTCTCTGCGCCACTCATGTTTTGCCTCCAATCTCCCTCTCGGCTGCCGCTGCCTCCGTCTTCGCCACGAACAGCAAAAGCTGCTCGCTTGGGCTCCGGTCGGTCGAAAGCGGAGGGAGGGCTTCCGTTGTCGCGCTCGTATTCGTCGCGCCCGCGTCGTCGTCCGGATGTTGAAGCTACACGGCCGAGATCTGGGCGTGCGGTTGCAGGTGGCGGGTGGAAATCATGAGGTGCGCCGGGCGCGGCATACGTGTGGCGGATTGCGGCACCGCTTCCACCTGGAGGCATAGGAGAGGGAGGTGTGGGTGGTTGAACACCGCCGTAGTGGACAACTTTGGGCTTGAGGTCGTCGCGACCGTGTGTAAGAGACTGCACAGCTTCGTCTGCGGAACGGAATTCGCGAGCTCTGCTGCTTACAGGTGCTGCGGATGCTGGGTGTTGTTGTGAATTGGCAGGTGGGAAGCCAGGTGAAGGAACAGGAGGCGGGCCGGCAGCGTGTGATGTACGGCCAGGAGAGTCATTGGGAGGGTATCCTCGAGGTCCGTCAAGACGATCGTTGGCGAAGACATCTGCAATAGGAGGAAGACGATTGTTGGTCTGAGTAGCTGGGACATGGTGGATGTGGCTCGTTTGGCTCAACCCGCTAGGACCGTGTTGCGCATGGCGAGTGTATGGGTCACCGGGACGAAGTCCGGTAAATGTCTGATGAAGAGGCGCAGATTGAATGACTCTATCGTGTGCGAATTGTTCGGCGGACGGCGCATTGATGGACAGGCCAGGAGGAGGTCCTTTCCGTCTCGAGGTGGTTGGTGTTCGTGTCTGCACTCCAAAGAGAGTTGTATCTTGTGTTCTTGCGCCGCTATCACTGTTTTCGTTCGAAGCGCCAGGCTTTACACCCTTCTGCCTGGCTTCAATGATTTGCCTCTGCTGGTCCCGCACATCAAGACTTCTTTGTAGCTGCTCGCGCATGGCAGGATCGTGTGTTTGGAAACCGGGAGAAAGACAAGCCAGACCAACATCCTGAATTGCGAGACCTGCCGAGTCGCGAGCTGTGAGAGGCGCAGATGGTCGTGCTGTTTGTGGACCGCGAGCTCCAGGTGTGCTTGACGAGAGATCGAGTCTCTTGGGACGCGGGCGTGCGGATTGCATGTTGGGCGACCCGGGCTCTTTTTTGACCTTGATCATTGGTGGCAGTGTGGTGCGGTGTCTGTTGAACAAAACGGTCAGTATAAGGTAGATTGTCAACGAATGACGACGCTAGAGGCTTACGAATTGGGCGAAACTTTGCCGCTAGCTGTAGCCCTCTCGTTGGAATTACTGCGCGCGCCGTAGGTCGGCGAAGCATTAGTCCTCTGTCGCTTTGACGCAGGCTCGGGCGCAGCGCTAGGAGGCGAGGCAGAAGAGGTCGAGGGCGCAAGGGCGTAGCGACGCGGCGAGGGATGGCGTGTGGGCGCGAGGGAGGCAGAGTGTGTGCTGGGCTGCGCTGCGATGGCTGTGGTCATATTGGCGAAGAGGGAGGAGAGGCTGCGGCACTCTCTCGTGTTCACTATCTGGGTCGAGAAGCGGCAATAGGCGCCAGATGCAGGCTGCTGCAGTGCGAGAACGATCGCCGGCGCGTGAGACTAGCTGCTAGCAGGAGTGGAGGCGCTAGCAAACGGTTGACAGACGGGGCCGAGGAGGGCGCACGGCGGAGGGCAGCGAGTGCGCGGCGGCGGCGGTGGTGGGAGGAGGGACGGCGGTGGTGGTGAGGGGTGGCGATGTGTGCAGGAGTGAGTTGTATGTAGGTGTGCGAAGGGCGGAAAAGAAAGATGCGCGGGCGTGGGACGGGCTCGTTTCTGATTGTGCTTAGGAGGGATTTGGCGATGGGAGGGGAGGGGAGGATGAAACACCGCTGCAACAAGCAGTGACAGGGATCCGCACACTCGCTGCCCCAGTTGAGGACAAACTCTCAGGCGAAGCGGCTCTAGCAGGCCACCGAGCACGACACCACCGCGCTGCCTCGCGGGTTTCACTTTCAACGGCGGCGGAAGGCCTCCCCTAGACGCGATGCTGCTCATCCAAACACAGCGCTGCGTGCAAGTCCGCCCATCCAAACGCAGTCGTATATCGATCAAGCCCTAGCCTCCCAATTTGCACGGCGTGCGCAATTCAAATAGCACACACGTATGCACGCCGTGCAATAATGCATCCGCCTGCACTCGCGGGTCGAAGCGATGACACAGCGCAGCGCAGGCGAGCGCAAGCACCCAGCATGCACGCGTGAGGATGGCATGCCCCATCCGGCAGGTCGTGGTGGGCGATATTGATGGCCGTCAAGGATCGCACCGCCAACTGAAACGCAACCCGGCGGCGTGTCTGCCTCACTTCTCCACCTCCATTGGCGCCGCGAGTCGCTTGTAGCCTTTTGTGCTCTCGCTGACCCATCCGACTCCTTGCAATGAAAGTCGGCCAATATCTAGCCCGCCACGCCCACTTTGCTCAATCAATCGTCCAGCCCCTGCAATCAACGATCCACACTCGTAATTAACTCGTGTGCTCGCGTGTCGTGGCCTCCACTGCCCATTGCGATGGCCCATCTCCACCACCTGCTCCGCCGCCCCTGGGCACGACAGCAGGTATGAAAGCGACTCGCTCGTTCGCTCGTCTTACCAGCCACGACGGCTTCAGCCAGAAAAGTAGCTTGTCGAGTCGCGCATCCCGAGCCAACCAAACCGTCGTGCTATGCGCGCTGAAACGGTAGCTGTACCAGTGCGGCACACTATTGAAGCACTAGTGGCAGATCAACCACTCAGTAGATTCCAATCGCCCGGGAGGTGCCCAGCCTTGTCGAGAGCGTGTAAAGTGACGATCGTCTGCCTGTGGACCAGAGTAATAATTGGCCGGATGCGCTGTATTCGATTGTGTAATTCAAAAATAGCAACTCCCGGAGACATCGTCAATAGACGGCACCACCCTGCGTCTTGTCTCGCGAGCTGTCGCATGTCACTCGCTCGACTCAGGCAGATTGCGACATCTCGTCTCGAGCTCGTTTGGCTTATCGATTAGCCTCGACATGGGATGCCCTTGTGCCTGAGGACAATCATCATTCGCGAGATGGCCGCCTACCTAGGTATCTATGGATGCACATGATAGGGCCATAACATGCAGTATAACAATGTCACTCGCCTAATTGTCGTTTTGTTGTCACAGAGACACCTTTCTTGCACTTCCACCACCCACGCTCTCGTCCCATAACGGTAAGCTGTATGGTAACACCAATCACCAATAAAACGCCAGCTTGCATGCCTGTTCCTCGATTGCTATTCTCGTCTGCGCCAGCCCACGCTGTGGCCGGGCGCTGGCTTGTCTGGTTGCAGATCATCCTTACCAGATCGTACATCGGCGTGTCTTTGCTATTTTGGACTTGCAGACAAGCAAATGGCTCTGAGACCACAAGCAACGAGTTTCTCGATGTGTTCTCTACCCAATCTTGACCACAGGAAATCAGCCAACTCCATTGCCGACTACCGGTTTGTGAGCTTGGTGTCTGGTCTCTGCCTTCTTGGCACTATGCATCATCGCGATCAGAATGCGCTGACCTCGGTCTCAACATACTCTCATGATCCAAATTATCTCCTGGCACTCACAAGGCTGAAACACGTGTCTTTCTCGCGCAAGCAGAAACCTCTCTTACCACCGTTGTCTTCGCCGTGGTTCTACAACTCCGCGAAACATGCTCTTGGCAGATGACAACATTAATCCTCGCGCCATCAAAATGACGAGACTCGATCCATCAACGTTCGGAATCACGCTCTTGGCAATCCACGATTCTTCGAAGATCTTACGTAGAAACATTGCTCCCAGACCAGCACACGCGGCGACTGAGAATGGATACTCCAAGGTAAGGCGTGGTCTGTGACGCGCAAGCGAGTACTCCAAGATGTAAGAAAGGCTGTTCCCACATACATCTCCATTGACGCATTTCGGCCCTGTATGACGTACAAGTACACTTCGGCGCTACAGCGTAGTGTCTATTCGTTTTCATCCATATCACCATTGATACTAAACCACACTCCTTCGCGGCCCAGCTTCATCAGAATCAAACACACCACTGCTCGCCACCCACAACCAACATCCCACTGCTTCAAACGGACCTTTGTAACCAATACACAACCCATCCCCGCCAAAATGACCAAAGACACCATCAAAATGCTCGTCCTCGAGACCGACGCCCCCCATCCAGAAACCCAAGACCGCCGCGGCAGTTTCGGCAACGTCTTCCACGATCTCTTCGTCCAAGCCGGCAACGCCCACAACCCTCCCCTAGGAATCGAAACAGACATGCACTACGTCGTCGAAACTGGACCTGACCCAGGCCACGTGCCAAAACACTCTGAAATCCCCTCCGACGTCCGCGCAATCATCATCTCCGGCAGCATGCACGACGCCCACGGCAACGAGCCCTGGATCCTCAAGCTCCTCGCCCTCTTGACCGATTTATGGAAGACCAGGCCCGACATGCGCTTCTCGGGCGTCTGCTTTGGCCACCAGCTGCTTTGCCGTATGCTCGGCGGGACCGTCGAGCCCTCTTCTACTGGCAAGTGGGAATTAGCCCACACGCCGATGAAACTGACAGAAGTCGGCCAAAAGCTCTTCAAGACCTCAGACTCGACTATTCACTTGCACCAAATGCACCAGGACCACGTCACCACCGTTCCCTCGCACAAAACCACGCCTCTACTTTCTAAATCTGACGAGATCAGAGTGTGGGCCAGCACAGAGCACACGCCCGTGCAAGGAATTTATCTCCAGGATCGTCTGTTCACTTCTCAAGGCCATCTGGGCTTTGACGAGAAGATGGTGCATCGCCAGATTGAAATGAGGCAGCAGAGCGGCGGGATCAAAGACGACAAGCACGCGATGGAAGCCAAGGAGACGGCGGATTTGATCCATGACGGGGTGGTTGTTGCGGCGGCGATTTTGAGGCTTTATCATGGCGAGGATCGGGATTTGAAGTAAGTAGACCAAGAATTAAAAGCGGCCTATTCTTTTTTTACTTCTTGGACTTTTGTTTTTCTCCGTTCGGTAATCTGTTCAATGATGTGAATGAATTGATCATGCCCTTTCTTCTTGTTGTGCATGGACAGGTTTGGTTGGTAAAATTGAGTGGCCTGGATGGAATCGTTGTGTCTTCAGCGTTCTCAGCCACGAGTGCGAGATTGATACTGTTGACTTAGTTACTGGCTGGGTTCGGCCTACGATCTGGAAGAAGGGAATTTTAAGGCAAAAGATCGCGCTGGAAAACAAGGCGATGTTCTGGTCTCGTGTTACACATCATCAACGACCTCCTGTCAAACCCTAGTAGAGGTTGCACGTGAAACTTTATAATGCTGTGAGCGAAAAACCTTTTCCCACAAAAGGAAACTGTGAATATCTGATTCCATTGCCCTACAACAGCCATTCGATCATACCGCCAATAACCCAAACAGCAACCCCGTCCGCTTCCAATAATCCTCGGAGCTCTTCGCTACTCGCTGCCTAGCAGCCTCATCCATACCGGCAGCTTCCTGGAGAGTTGAGAGAAGATCCTTCAAAGCGTGCTGTGTCTTCGGGTCAAGAGCAGATGACAAGTAAGAAGCGTCGAACAGACGTTGAATGCGAAGAAGCTTGTTGCGGTCATTGGAGTCTGCAGTCGATTTATTGCGTGGCTCTGCTTCTGCTTCTGCGTCCTTGGATCCTTCGCTTTCCTTTTCGCCATTCGTGCTCGCTTCCTGCTTTGTCGCTGGTGGTACGTCGGGTGCAGGTGGGAAGGTGTTCAACACCTCTCCTAAGCTTTCGCAAGCGTGCTTCTTCACTGCTTCGACGGCGTGTCCACTCCACAAATCTTCTCCCAATTCTGCCATACACGTCTGTAGAGCGGTCAGGAACTTGTACGTCGCGGGCGAGGGCTGGGTAGGTAGAGCTGGCGTGCCGTCCCACAGGCTGGTGGCGACAGTGTTCTGTTTGAGGAGAGCGGCCGAGTAGTCGGTGAAAGGCGCGCTGGTCGCTTGATCTGCGAGAGTGGCATGGAGGGATGAAATGACGGCTGTTGTGTCGAAAAGCTTGTCGTCGTCCTTTGGCACTGACAATCTAGCGGCTAAAGCGCTCCGGCGAGCATCGAGCTCTCTCAGGATGCGGATGAAGAATGCTGCGTGGTCTTTCTGGGAGGCAGAGGCCTGCGCGATCCTGTTGTACACGTTCTGGAAAGCCTGGGTAGTCGATGCGCGGAGCTTATGTTCGATCCTCGCTGCGTCTTTACGACTCAGCGACTCTTGGAGCGTTTCGTCGCCATCATAGTCGAGATCGTCAAGGTCAAAATCGAGATCATCGTCCCATTTGGCAGTGCGCATGCTTGTTACATAGTCCCAGTGAGAGTTCAGCTGCGCCGTCCAGCGATCGAGGGCATCGTGCTCACGCTTCACAGCATCATCACGACCGTGGCGATGATCCAATATAGCTGCGCGGAAATTCAGAGCACCTGCATTGAGATCTAACGACTGCGCAGCGAGCGCCCACGGAGAGCTTTGAGCAGTACGCGAGGGTATTGACGGCTTCTCCAGTGATCCGAGAGCAAAGCCGGAGAGATCTGCAGATTTAGCTGCCAGTTCTTCTAGACGTGCAAGGAACACGCTCTGCAGATCTTTGATCGATTGCGTGAAGTCGTCATTCCTCGATTTGCTGCTAACAGACAGGAACTTCGATAACACGCTGTGTCTGATCGTTAGGATGATCGCGGCATCCGGTTGCTCTTCGAGACATTCTTTCAGCGCCTGTACGAAACATGCTTGGGCTTGTTTCGTCCATGCCTTCAAGCCTTCATTCGTTTCAGACGCTGTAAGCTGGTCGTTCCGGACCCAGGGTGTGAAAGCCCGAATGTCGTCTGGTATCCACTGGCCGTAAATATCAAGGTTTAGCTCATGGATCGATGTGACTTGCTCGTCTTGCAGGAGTGGTGCTTTTGAAAGCTGAGCAAGGGCTTCTGCAAGCCTACGAGGGAAGAGATCGCGGGTGTCAACAAGAGTCTTGCCGTAAAGATCGAGCATGGCGACGATATTGTCCTCGCTGGGCGTCTCGGCCTGCGTTTCGAGTTGCTCGTATCTGACCTGGAGGAAATGCCGCAGGACTTCCTTTGGAGTAGAACTGGTGATCATCGCATATGCACACATCGTGTTGCTCAGAATAGTGCGGTCTCCGGTCGCCCTTGCCAGTGACCGCTCAATGAATGAAAGTAGCTTTCTTCTTGCTCCGGCGAGCTTCTTCTTCAATTCTGCAAGCACAGGTGGCGGATTGACGCTCTCCGAGATGCTTTTGTGCAGCAGCCTCGCAAGCACCAGAACCTTTGCCGCACCGAGTGCATTGCCTCCCTTCTTCACAATCCTGCTCACAGCCTCCAAAGCATTCTTTAGCACTTTCACCCTCGCCGTAGTCTCCAGCTTCTTGTCTTCTTCTTGTCTCCCCTCTTTCTTCAGATTGGTCGAATTCTCGCTGCTTCTTTCAATAACCCTGTAATCACACCTTCGTCCAATGCCTGCCAGGTTGCCCTCCACACGCTGCATCTGACTGTCCATTTCAATAATCTTCTCGGCGGTTCCCAGGAGATCACGGTAACTTGTTCCGACCAGTGACCTAAGCTTGTTCTGATTCTCTGATATCTGAGTACGCAGCTGACCTTCCAGTCTTCGGACAACAGGTAGAGGATGGTTGAAGGCCTCCTCCCACGACCGAAGGGTCGAAGGGGTCGGCGGGACGGCTGCCATTGTGAGAAGTATCCGTTGGTGACTTGTGCTGCTCTTCTCGTACGCGGACTGGAGTGTGTCCGCGAGTATTGGTCTATTCCATGATCGACTTAGACATTCATTCTGTCAACTGACATGTGAAAGCCGTCAGGGCCATCAACAGCAACGTTGGCTGAAGCTCGCCGACGATCACTCGCCTGTGGAGAAGCTGCCAGACCTCAAACTTTTGGATCGCATGCGCCTTGACCTTGACATCACCACACCACAAACCCAAAGATGGATCGCAATAACCGCAGAGACGACCGTAGCGGTCGCCGAGATGAGCCGCGTGGCCAAAAACCAAGATATGGTACATACAACTCTACAATCAACGTCGACAAGCATTCTTCTAACATGCGAACAGAACGCGAACGATCCCGCTCACCACACCACGAACGCCGCGATGACAGACGACGCTCTCGATCACCACCTAGAGGCGGCCGCAATGCACCTTCACAACGCTACGACCGCGCCAACGACCGATCTGGACCTCACAACTCGCGCGCCCGCCAGACCTCGCGTACGCCAGAGCCAGGCCGTCTAGGTGGTCGCAACGCGCCTCGCGACAGTCACACAAACGGCAGCGACTCCCGAGCAGGCAGACAGACATCATCCAAGCCCGAGACGTTCTCGCGCGACGTCCAAATGGGCAACGGCGTGGAAGACGAGGATTCTGAAACCGAGATGGCGCGCGTGATGGGTTTCAAGGATTTCCGCTCGACGAAGAACACGAAAGTGCCTGGGAACGACAAGAACTATGCCGTGAGCAAGGTCAAGAAGGCCGAGTACAGGCAGTACATGAATCGCGTCGGTGGATTCAACAGGCCTTTGTCGCCGGGCAGAGGGCGATGATGATGATGATGATGGGGCGAGAAGCTGAAGGATTGTCTTGGTTGGAGACTCATGCATTTCTGCGGGCATAGCGAGGCGTTTCTGGTTGGGATTATGGAAATTCGAGTGTATGTGGGGTGCACAATGCGTATGATACCCTCAAGTTTACGTTGCGCCAGGCTTCGCGATCGAAATGGCCGCATTGTACATCATTGCAAAGACGGCCTGTCCCACCAAGAGATAAGGTCTACTGTGACTCGGATATTGTCTTCGAAGACGTGAGGTTCTCCCTCATCACCTCATCAAGCCAGCCGAACATCCACCTCGAGCGCCAGCCTACCCAACAGCCCAAAGCCCTCTTCCCTCTAGAGTCATCTTCCAGCTGAGCGCCACCCTCTTGCTCTCCTCATACAGCGACCACAGCGCCTCGACATCAGACCCAGCAAACGCTCCCTTGAAAACAGTCGCCACTTTGCTGTGCTGCTGAGGCACGAACTGGTAGTACACCACAGCCGCCTGGACCTTGTTTCCCTCGTTCGTCGTCAGGATGTGAAGCGCCGGGTCGTCGACTTTGAGAACTTCGCCTGAGTAGTCGGCGTGCACGCAGGCCATGGTGGCGATGACGAGGGCGTTGGCTGAGATGGGTGTTAGCTGGGTGATTGGTAGAGAGAGTGAGAGGGGAATCAGGAGGCGTACAGATGATTTGCGCGCGGAGGGTGGTGGAGTTGAGTTTGAGCTCGTGGTCGTGGTCGCACTCAGAGTTGGAAGGGGCAGTCTTGAAGATGTTGCAGAGCTTCTTGAACGGATTTCTGGTTTTGACCGTGGTTTTCTTGGGTTGGACGAAGGTCGGAGCTTTTGTCGCTGCGACATCGACTTTCTCGGTAGGCGGGATCAGAGGGTCTCGGGCTGCCATGGACGCTTTCTCAGATCTTATCGATTCTGTCGGCGTTCGTGCAGCGAGCGGTGCAGACATTCTCACGGACTGCTGATTTGTGATCACCTCCGAGGGAGATGGATGTTTTGTCGAGTGTTGGTCTTGAAGTGGACCCGAAAATGGACGTGAACTCATATGCTGCAAGTCGCAAAGTTTCTTGTCCTTCGGGACGAATGCGCCACATCCAAATTAGTCACCTTGTATCAAACATCACTTACGATTATTGCTCTCATGCCAATCTTCACTTCACTTCTCGGTCTGAGCGTCTTCGTGTTCCACCCTGGCGACGTCTCAAGAGAGCAGCATTCATAGTCCAATCATTGATAACACTCTCGAATGGTCTACCTGGCGCGCTGCCCTCGTACTTGGATGTGACTTGCCCTTGGTGTTGCAGTCCTCGTATGTATCATCTTTCATTAGCTGTACAGTAATCCCTCTTATTCAATGCACCAAAACACCATGCCAAAAGCAAGCCATCAAATCATCCTCTCCCCAGCAGCAGCCCTCAAGAAAGGCGAACATACCAGAACAAAACAATCAAGATAGCAAAAAAGCCGAGCCAAACCCTCCAACCAATGCCCGTCTTCTCCGCCATCCGCAACATCCTATTCATCGTCCCTCGTAACCGATTCCTCGTCCCCTCAAACTGATCGTTCATCTTCTCAGCCAGAGCGGTGGAATCTCTGATCTCGCCGCCGATCGCATTGGTCAACTAGATTCAATCACCGTCAGCAACAATTCCACATCCGCGTACACAACACCGCGTCGATCAAACCAGATCGCAGGGAACAAAAACTCACATCCTTCAACATCCTGACCTTCCCACTCATAACCCCAATCTGCTCATCATTCTGGCTCTCCAGCTCATCCAGCACCGCATTCGAATACTGGCCCTTCTTATTCGGCGTCGCGGACCTGAAACCTCCAAGCTCTCCACTACCTCTCCCGCTGTCCCCATTGCCAGGATATGCGCTGAAGCCCGCGCTGCTGTCAGCGCTGAGATGTGATTGCGAAGCGTAGGGAGAACCGTTGCTGCCAGCGCCTAAGCCATATGATGGGTATGCGTTGGCGCTGCGCGCGTTGGGAGCTGGCGAGGCATTGTTTGAGGAGGGGCGGGAGCGGGTTTGGGCGTCGTAGGAGGAGAAGAGGGCGGAGCGCGCGTCGCGCTGGTGGAATCTGGATATATTTGTTAAACGCTTGAATTGTATGTAAGCATATCGGAACTTGTTACCTTGACGCCATGCCCGGATGCCCGAATGTTTTCTCTGGGCTCGCGGTTTAAAGGTGGAGTCTGGAAGGTGACGTTTTGGGAAGTTTGAGGGTTCGCGCTTTGTGGAGATGGAGTTGGCTTTGGGCTGGGGTTCGATCGGTTGCCCTTTGTGCTTTTTGATATCAAGGCTACTCGAGGTGAAAATGTAAGACTAATAACACGTTGTTATACTGCTCAGCATGAGAAGCTCATGTGACGTTCTGACATTATGGACTGGTATACGGCTAATAGCAACACGTGGCATAAATCTAAATGCACCCCCGGGGGTATCCGTAGGCAGCCGCTTCCTTCACTCAGCCCCTTGAACTCCTGATCTGCACAGTAAAATCGCATAACATTACAAAGTAGCTGTGGGGAAGTAATACTGTTCCCACAGGAAGTCGTAGTCCTCCACGAATGTTCCAACCATGTCCAACAGAGGCTTGCCCTTGAGCTTGCCAGCAAACCCAAGGATAGCGCCACGAGTGACATTTTCGTAAAAGGCGCCACGCATTCCCCACCATGCCATTCCCCAGCTACGCTTCTTAAACTCGTCGCGCTCAAGCTGTGTCAGGCCTCGTGCTCCACCTGGCCTCCTCGTCTCGAGGTCGCGCTTAGCAAGCTGTCGTGCTCCGATCTCGACGGACAAACCGATGAGCCAGGGCCGCCAGTCTGCTTTACCGCGACCATCTTGTCTCTGACTCCAGTAAGCCATAGCAGAGGCGTAAATGACTGGTCGTAGAATGTAGAGACCTTCTGCAATCTCGCCGAGGCCGGCCATCCGGTGGAGCAATGCTTTAGGGGGTTTTACGTCGTCTGCTGTGAGCACCTTCGACAGGAGATAAGATGAGATGTCCTCAGAACTGGGCAGTGGCGGTAGTGTGAGAGAAGTTCGAGGCATTGTCCACTTCTCTGAACCAGCTTGCGACAGGTCTGATTCCTCTGATGGTGGCGAGTGAAGCATATCCTCCTCATCTTGGACAGGTTTCTCCTCCAATAATTCCCTTTCCGGCAAAGGTGGGTTGACAAGTGGCCGTGAGTTTGTCAGGCGCATCAATATGAGTCGACAAATTGCCTTGACGGCTTCAAGTACCACCACAACCCTCCAACGGGCCTTCTCTCCTCTTCGCTTTGCCATCATCTCCAAGAGTAGTTCTGTGTATTGAACGCATGAGAGGGTGATTGCTGTTTTCTTGTATGTTTTGCTTTTCTGGCAATAGAATCGCGTATATCTGCTGTGTGGTGTCTGAGGCTTGCGTCGTAACGATGGTGCGAGTGCTTGCGACAGTAGATCGTCGTGGTAAAGGCCTAGTAGCTGTACGCCAGAGTTGAGCGACTCTGATGCTATCTCGGATTCTCTGAAGCGCCCTATGAAAGCTGTCAGCATGTGCAATCAAAAATGCGCGTGAATTGCGCGGAACACATACCAGGAATAATGTAAGTCAAGGAGCGCAATGCGCCTTCGACCTGTCCCACTGCGCCGGCATTCTTGGTGATGAACTCGCTGTACATATCCAGTAGTTGAGGTGGTAGACTGGCGACATCTTTCGTGTGGCCTACGGCCTGCTTCAGCCGGTTCATCATACTGGCCTCAACGCCTTTCTCGTTGGCAGTCGCGATGTTGCAGGTTGTACTGGCATGCGACGATGCGACGGGCTGGGGTGATGCGCGATAGGATGATGCACGGCCTGCCGAGTTGACACTGAGCCGAGGCCCGCAAAACACGCGAGATCTGGGGTTAAGATAGGGTCATCTGTCGATGTCGGTCTTCGAAAGTACAACAGAGATTGAATGATGGCTACACAGTGACGAGTGGGTTTCGCGTCAGCAGGGTGCTGAGCTAATAAAGGTGGCGTTCGATTACAGGTTGGCTCCGGGTATACCAAAGTTTTCAGACGAACATTCTGTCTCATTCTTTAGCAAAGCAATGATCTGCTGCGGTATAGACTGCTGACATGTGATGACCTACGGCCCACTGAGAGCTCGTTATATCGGGATCTGAATTTGACATGGTCTGTTAGTATCATCAAATAGATACTGTCAACTGACACAACATCGTTTATGAAAGTCCAGCATTCTCTTCATCCCACCAGCCTCTGAACTCTTGTAACCTTCTCGTCCTTTCCTCAGCCAAGCGCCGTCCCGTTTCGGTCTTCATCATATCTTGCAGGTTCTCAAGCTTGTCTGTGAAATGCTCAATGCAACCATGCAGACCTCTACCAGAAGCCTTCGCTCCGCCGAAAGCAAAGCATCTCGCAATGCCAACAGCTCCAATTGCATCGAGACGATCCGCGTCCTGTACTACACCCAGCTCGGGATGTGCAGTCACCATCGCCTTCACAAGTTGAGGGCGTTTGATCTCGCTTGAGAACGAAACGTGCTCAACGATCAAAGCAACCTTGCTCATCAGTCGTGGTGGGCAGCCGTTCTGTTGTAGTACTGCAGTAATCATAGTCTCGGCGACCTCGCCTGGCTTCAGATATTTCTTGTCGCCAACATCGTGCAACAATGCTGCTAAAACGATAGCTTGCTCGTCAAACTGCTTCGATTCGTCCTCAGATTCGCTTTCGAGGATCCGCTTGGCGAACGAAAGGACACGAAGAATGTGATTAAAATCGTGAGACATGTCGTAACGCGACATGTAGTCTTCGACATAGGCGTAAACTCCCTTATATAGGTCGGTCTGTTCGAAGTCCTGAAGCGAGGCTACATTGCCTCCACTGTTTGACTTCGATTCAGTTTGCCTATATTTCAGCCAGGTCAGACGGAGTCATCGATGAAAAGTGAAGCACTAAAGTTGCTGCCAAAGCACGCACACTGCAGCATTGTCGTTGACGGCACTGGTGCCAGAGATTCCATCAACTGCCATATTGGAGAACTTGTGTGATAGATATTACAACAACTCGTGTGCGTGTATGTTTAGCTGCCTAAATATGGTGTTTCGAGTCGTGTCGAAGCACGGCCACTTTACACGCGCGCGGCCCGCCGTTCATCACCAGCGATCCGACTGAGGCAACTCAAGCCAGCGCTGTCCGGAGCTTGTCGCCATTTCATCATCACGAGACTCAACACCCGCCTATAGCAACACCCATTACGACCACTCCGACTTTACACACCACTGTACACATACTCCAACATGCCGGCCACAACAGCGGAAACGCTGAGCATCGTCAACCGCACAGTCACCGTCGCGCCTCTTGTCCTTCTTTCCGCAGCAGATCACTACGGCCGCTCAGCAAAGGGCACCAAGAAGAGAGTGCTCGGTGTGCTATTGGGACAGAATGATGGAAAGAGCGTGCGAGTATCAAACAGCTTTGCGAGTGCGTATACCATCGGGGGGATGTTCCAAGCCAAACACTGTGTACTGACGTAACGCCAGTTCCGTTCGAGGAGGATGAGAAGGACCCATCTGTGTGGTTCATTGACCACAACTACATCGAGGCGATGAACGACATGTTCAAGAAGGTCAACGCGCGCGAGAAGCTGATCGGCTGGTATCACTCTGGACCCAAGCTGCGCGCAAGCGATCTCGAGATCAACGAGCTCTTCAAACGATACACACCCAACCCGCTCCTCGTTATTATCGACGTGCACCCGCAGGATGTGGGTGTGCCAACCGACGCATACTTTGCAGTAGAGGAAATTAAGGACGTGAGTTTGCGCATTCTGAACAATCACCGCTGGGCAGCAACGCCGGCTTGAACAGGAACTAATACGTCGCAGGACGGCACTACCACATCAAAGACCTTTGTGCACACTCCCAGTACAATCGAGGCGGAAGAGGCGGAAGAAATTGGAGTTGAGCATCTGCTACGAGACATCCGCGATGTTGCAGTCGGCACCCTTTCCACAAGAATCACCTCACAACTGTCCTCCCTCCAAGGCCTGCACCTCAGATTACAGGACATCGGCAAGTACCTTCAGAAGGTGCTGGACGGCGACCTCCCCGTGAACCACGCCATTCTCGGTAACCTGCAAGACGTCTTCAATCTCCTCCCCAACCTCAGCACACCTCCAGCGACTTCCAAGGATTTGGCCACCGTAAACGGCATGGTCAACGGCAGCGTTGGAATGACCGGCGGCAGTTCAGGAAACACCGAGTTGTCGCACGCCATGAGCGTCAAGACCAACGACCAGCTCATGTCCATCTACCTCTCCAGCTTAATACGCTCCATTACCGCCTTCCACGACCTGATCGACAACAAAATCCAAAACAAGCGCCAGGCCGACGACGAGGACGCGAAGCAAGACGAGGAAAAGAAAGACAAGGACATCAAGAAGGAGGAGAAGCTCATGCTAAACGGTGCCAACGAGAAGGCAGACGCCGGCAGCAAAGAGGGAAAGGCAAATGAGAAGGAGCAGAAGGACAAGAAGAAGCCTTGAACGACTGGATAGAACGACCAGACCAGGCAAGCATTATGACTAGATATGGCACGGCGCAGTGGCGTAATAAAGCATGACGTGGCGGCGGGGAGTCGGCAAAAAAAGTTGTCTCGCCCGAGCTCTGAGTATTTTAGAGCGTAGGCTTGAGACGAAATTCGACAGCTGTATACGTAGTTATATCAACCAACCAAACCAAGCAAAATCGAGACCGAAAGAAAGCCAGTCCATTGCTGCTTTTCGTGGCAGAGTGAAAAGAAACATAACTCGCTCCCCAAACGCGCTGTCGTGAACATGAAGTAGCTAATTCCCGGCATTCTTACTGCGTTACGCACAATCCCAGTATCATACATGCGCTCGTTTTCCTCACACACTGCCCTTTACAAACTCTCATCGAAACCTCAATCTCCCCACCCCGCCGCCCACCCAGCAGCCTCCTCAACCCCAACCTCCCTCTCCTCCACCAACCCAGCAAAACTGCCACACCTCTCCGCGATCACGCACGCGAGCAAATGCTTGCAGACAGGCGGGATCCGGCGCGCATCTCCTCGCGTTAAGCCGCCGAATCGCCACTCCATCGTCGATGTTGAGGCAAGCCAACCCTCGTCGTCCTCGCCGTCTGAAGAGTTCGCATGATAATGATCGGAAGAGTCGTCTACAGCGGGAAAAGCCGCGAACGCAAAAGCGGGACACGAGCAGGTCCAGGCTTCGAGGTGGACGCAGTGCGTTGTGATCGCTGTGCTTGTGGATGCCGATGCTGCGGAGCGGGAGCGAGGATGCGAGGCGCGAGAGCTGCGGACGTAGTAGGCTAGGGTTTGCTCGCGGGTTGGAGGAGGTGGTGGGTGCTCGATGCCTTTTTGCCCATCTTGAGGCAGAGTGGGTTTGATCTCATCAGAGGAGGATGCGATGACGAAGCGAGTCACGAGGCCGCGGTCTAGGAGGTCCAGAGCTGGGAGGAGGTCGGTTGGGAAGAGGGTGTGGAGGGTTAGGAGGGTGGATTTGGTTGTTTCGGAGGCGGCGAGGAGTGGGTTGGAGACTGTGATCTGTTCTTGTTGCTGGTCCTTGTTGTTTTGTTCGGTTGAGGTGGCGAGTGTATTGATGAGCGCGGTGAGGAGACGGCGGGTTGATGGGAGGGTGGTGGAGTCCAACATGGGATTTTGCATCGCGAGGGCGGCGTCTGTCATGGTTTGGCTTGATGGGATTTGTATGCCGTGTTGTTTTATTTCATTTTTGGTTTTTGTCTTTCGCTGTCTTAGGATACGAGCAAGCGTGGGGAAGTGAAGTGAGGTTCGTTCGCGCACGGTCCTCAGAGTGGAAAGAAAGGCGAAGTGCATCAAAGACACATCGCAGGTTACAAACATGATCAGATTTAACCTCTAATGTATGCTATCTCTTTGCCAATGCAAGATGCGAATGGCAACTTGCGTTTTGCTACTAAGCAGATCATACAAAGGAGAGCGGTCAAAGCTACCTCGGAGCTAGTGAAGACGAACGTCATGCTCGACTAAAAGGTATGCCTACAGGAACACTGTCTACAATCCAAGGAGATGCACCATAGTTTAATCTTGCCGATATTTTTACACGCTCCATCAAAAGCCATTGCCGGAAGCAATTCTTCCAAAACAACCCTCCTTCTCCCTGTCAATACCGGACCTTGTCGTCATTCACATACTCTCGACGATAACGTAAACTGGCCTCGGTATGGTCAATCAGAAAGCGAAGTCGCGGTACGCTGTCAAGTCTCTCGACGTTGCATGACACCAGTCGTATTGGTGCTATGGATACTGGCGGAAGGCATGTCTCAAACAGCTTATATCAAGGCTGAAAGCTTTTGCGCCATCCGATCCGGGTTTCCAGGAGCGAACAGTTGCTACACTAAGAGGATTCCTAGCAGAATCTGGCCCGATGGAGGGAAGGACACCGTCAAGTTCGGTTCGTGAGGATAGATCCATACGTGAGTCCTTGCGAATGGTCGCGAAGTCTTGTAGAAGACCACGATAGTGTATCGAAACGTCATCTGATATTCCGGCATCTTCCCAGGGATTCTGTCCCTGAGCCATTAATCGTCTTCCTTGAGGCAGTAAGTTCTCGAGACATGCCGGCGATACCGGCAACAAAAAAGAGACTTGAGGTTAGATGAGAAGCACGCTTATGCTTGATGACATGGGTGGTTGGGAAGAAGGATCATTTGTTGCACAGCAGATCTATGCGTAACAGAATGTGCAACAGAAAGAAATTGGGCCTACCATGTAAGTTGCTGTCATACCGATACCTTGCGTTTCATGCTTTCGCATGAAGGCGAAAAGACCTCAGCAGTTTGTATGTGCTTCGTCAGTGGCTTGTTAGACGACTCGCTGTACTAGCTTACCATGGTGCAAGCATCGACAAGTTCACCAGACCTTGATGATGAGCCAGCGTTCTGACTAGAAGCATGTCAATTATCACAAGCTGATACTGCAAGATCATGTAGTCGTGAAGACGATGTCCCGAGGCATGAGGTGCAGCAGGCATGGTGTCCTGCACGCCACGCTTGCAGCGGCAACGGCGCTTCCACTTGACGCACACCTCGGCCCGCGCAGATCTGAGACCCTGCACGAGATAAGGACGACGCAAGTATAACAGACGTACATGAACGGAGGGCTGGCGCCGATCTTCAGCTACGTCCTCGTGTCGACGTGCAGGAGGAAGGCGTTGGTGGATCACGGAGGGCAGACAAGGTCACGGTGGTTGTGGGCCAGCGTGGGATGTCCGACGAGGCGGGCACGGCGAGACGGCCGCTCGTGATCAATCGCGGCGGATAAGGTAGCTTGGGCTGCAGCACGACTCAACACAAGATCTCAGGCGGGCTGCAGCGCTGGGCCCATTGGCGACGTGGGGTGCGCCGGCGGCTGAGACAGCTGCGAGATGCCTTCGCTTTCACATGCTCGCGCGGTGTCTGCTTGTTTGCGTGGGCTTGGCTGGGCAGATGATACCCTACGCCTGTCTGTCGCGGGGTCAGCCGACCGACCGGTGACGAGCGGCCATTGACGTGTGATGTGTGATACGGCGGACGAGGCATTGAGCAGCAAAGCAATGCCAGCTGCCAGGCTGCCTGGACACCGGTTGGGTGGCATTGAAGGCCAATGGAGAGCGGTGCAGGCGCGTCGGCGGTGTTGATTTGGCGCAGGGAGCAGGGCGGAGAGGATTTGACCGACGCGCCTCGCACAACCTCCGCCCGCGACAACAAAGAGGAGGAGCTGTGAGGCCCGCTTCGGCATGAGCATGAGCGGCCATTGGAAGTGGGAGTTCGCTTAAGCGCTGGCGGTCTCATCATGCGGCCGCTTTGGTCCGGGTCGATGTGCCTCGCGCGCCCACGGCCAATGGAGCTGGCTGCTGCGAGTGGCGAAGCAGCGAGTGGAGGAGGTGGAGGCAGGCAGCTCAAGCTGGCAAACAGACAACGCGACCAGATGACCGCGAGCTGCCTCCATTCGGCGCTACGGCCGAGGCTCGCAGCGTCGCATAGTCGGTCAGGACAGCGTACGACGGCGGTGTGGCGCGGGCCAGAGGTAGACAGAGTGTAATGGCATTAGAGTACGTGTGCAAGAGTCAATTGCTGCCAGCATTTCCAATGCTGAATCATCGCGAGTGGCAACACAGGCGCTCAGCACGGGCGCAGCGGAGGGCATTGGGCGCGGCTGCGCGTTGAGGTCATCGCGGTGAAGGCAAAATAGCAGCATAATCCATAATCCTACCATCATTCTCACGTCTCATTCGACCGTCGCGGCTCCTGACACGTCCGAGGCGTGCTGGCGTCGCATCTTGCATGCTGCCTCAATGACTCACTTGGCAGTTTGGAGGTACCGCGCTGCGACAGGCTCGGGCTCGGAGTCTCTCGCTGCTGCTGGTACCTGGTTGTGGTCGCCGCGCTATGCCTGGCACGCCATGCAGCAGCAAGCAAACGCCTGCTGCCCACTACCCGCGCCCACTCTCGCCGAGCAGTGAGCGCGCGACAAGACCAAGACCAGCAGACCGCACCGTCGGCGTACCAGTCCACCTGGAACTCCGGCTGACACACAAACGACATGCGCTGCCCAATCCTGTCATGCCGACCGCTCCCACCCCCCAAGCTCGCTGAGCCATCCACGCCCACCGGCAAGCGAGTGCGCAATTGTCAGCGGCCAAATGCTTCGCCTGTCTGCTCCTGTCATGCGCCCCTTGCGACCAGCAGTCACAGCTCTTGCAGCAGCATGTCTCACGTCTCCATAGCCTTAGTCGCCGCCTAGCCAGGTAGGTCGCATAGTCGCATTGTCAAAGTCGCTTTAACCCGCTATTCATGTCATCTGCCGCCACTCGTCCTCGCAACCCCCCATCCATTGCCGCCTAACCCATTGACTCTTAAGGCTGGCCCGTGGCACAGCCTGTCTGCCTGCTACTCTCTCTCTCTCGCATTTGCCTTCTCGCCCTCTCCCGTCGCGTGGATAAGTAATACTTGACGCCGCTCGCTGCTTACGCTACATTAACTTCCTGAGCCGGCGCCTTCCAAAGCCTTCCTTCGCCACCATCCATTGAGACACCGATTGACAACTCGCTCGGATTTAACGGCTGCCGTCACCACCGCCCAGCCATATAAGCACACGAGCACAATCCATTCGCAACATTCTCTCGCAAATGATCGACACAACACTACACTTCATGACTTCACGGCCATACTCACCACAACGCTACCACAACATGGCGTCCACTTCATCCGCAAAGGATCTCGGTCGCCAACTACCGCCACCATATCTCTCGCCACCAGAGGAGACTGTCTATGCCAACTTCTCACAGGATGTCAGCCCGTCGCCCACCCAGTCAACGTGGCAGACGACAAAGTTGCCACCCATACAGAATCCTCGGTCGCCACCGGCGTCGCCGTCCACCACTTCCACACCGATCCAGCTCGCTCCTATCAGCTCTGACCTCGCACAAGCATCAGCCGCTCGTGATCCGCCACTCTTTTCGCACTCGCAGTCAGACGAGAATGCTGCGCCTCTCTTCGATGACAACAGATCAGAGCCGATTACACGAAGTGACAGCCTAGAGCCCGCGGGACCGAAGAAACTTTCAGCACCTAAACTGACATTTCACCGGATACTGGGATCTTTCGAAGGCTCTCATCAGGCACTACAATACTGGCAAATGTCCCTGAACGAATTGTCTCGCATCCCAGGCTTTGGCACCAAGAGGGATGCCTTGCAACCTCCTGTGTCCAACGACCGACTCGATGCATACACTGCAAACCTCAAGCACAAGCTGAACCACCCGAGCAAGGCTGGAATCGTCAAGAGCCGACCTTCACCGCCCAAACCTAGGGTGTCCAAGCCTGCTAAGGTCGCTTTGCCGCCCACGCCACGCAAAGCATCAAGGACAGTCATCGCGCATCGTGATTCAAAATCTCAATCAGTCGAGCCTCAAGCCCGCAAGCGTGCTCCTCCTAGCAAGCATGCACCTCTCAAGGCAGAAGACAAAGATTGGGCTAAGCTCGAAGACTTCTCGCCGCCCACCTCGACACTCGACAAGCCTGGCGCCAAACCCCTGAAAGTCACATGGAAGGGCAGCCCCAACGACCTGCGCGCCGATCCTGAAGTACAGCACATGCACCCGCAAGAAGTCGAGACTGCTGCAGAGCTCAAACTCTTTGGTGCCCAGTACCTCGCCAACAAGCGTCGCATCTTCATCGCAAAGGTCGAATGCTTGAGGCAAGGCAAGAACTTCACCAAGACAGCTGCACAACAAGCATGCAACATCGACGTCAACAAGACGAGCAAGCTTTGGGAAGCCTACGAGAAGAGTGGCTGGTTCGACCGCGAGCACTTTGAGAAGTTCTTGTGAGCGATTCTCGCGATCCCCGCAAGTCCAGCGCAGCGGTGGCAAAATTCGCCACCGCTTTCTTACTCACAGCCGCCTGCCACGTCACAACACCAAGGCAGCAGCTATTCGCATCAAGACTGTTGAAGCCAGGCTACAGCATTTTTAACGACCTCATGACTCATCACTCAGAATAGAGATGGATTACTTCAGGACAGCAACTCCCGGCGTCCTCTTCGCGTACGCACGCGAACGGACTTTTCTTCAATTTTCTTGACTTACGACTTTTTCTTTCGACGGCCTTGATTGCATCTTGGATGAACGGACAATGGCAGCGTTCTCTTCTTGGTTTTTCGGTTCTTGACTACTCCTCTCCCATGGCTTCATGCTCGATTCCTTTTCTTTACACATTATGCGTTTTTACATAGTTATCTTTGTCACGGTTTTTCATTGTTATACCCTCCTCCACATCCCAGCGGGTGGATGCATTGCATGAAGCAGCTCATACATGACCTGGCCAGAGACGAGATGGCATTTGGCATTGGCAGATGATACCCCACCTACTTTCAACAGTCGGTCGTCAAGTAGATAGATGGAACATGAATTCTTAGAGATTCTTCGCTGATGCTTGATCTTGTATATGTGCATTGGTGATGTGATGTGTCTTCGTCTGTTGGTTGCGTCGGTTGACTTGTTCTAGTCAATGTAGTTTTATATCACGAGTTTTCAACGCCTATGCTCACATCAATGGACTTTACAACTGGGGGAATTTGTTCTAGTCAATAGTACCTAGGTAGTTTGGTATCACGAGTATTCAAATATAGTAAACCTCGTGTCAGCTTCCTACGCCCTCAATCGTTGCAATCTCGAAATCCTACGGCACACACCGGTGATCGAATGGAGTAAAATCGACGAGGTCATGCTGGCTAGATGCCAAATATCGAATTTACTGCGAGCGCATGCCATCACAACTCCAATAGAGAACGGACATAGCACTCCATATTTTCCAGCCTACCGGATCTAATTAAAGTCCGCGTTCCATTTTGTGCCGAATAATACGCATCCGCCACAGTTAGCAGCACGCCTATGCAACGCCGTCGTAGCAGAGCGCTGCCACAAGCCGACTAAGGACCCTTGTAGCGCCGACCGCTGACGAACGCCGCTTGGGAAAGACAAGCTGCCGCAGCGCGCGCGCAGCCTAACATCTCCCCCTCTACTGTAGTGATTCGTCACCAAGCATGTCGCAAACGATGGAGCACACCGATTCCAGCAGTATCCGCGAGAATGACGAGCCCGATAAGAAACAGAAGAGCCGGAGGCCTCCGAGTACGTCCGCGAAGCAGGATATCCGCGCATTGCGCAAGACGGCGGAAGCATAGGAGCATATGGCTGATTATGGAGGACAGATACCGCTTTTCGCCAGCAGCGCCTGAAGGCATGGCAACCCATTCTCACACCCAAGACTGTTCTGCCACTACTATTTGGTGTGGGTGTGTTATTCGCGCCCATCGGAGGATTGTTGCTGTGGGCCAGCTCAAAGGTCCAGGAGATCTCAATCGACTATTCGAAATGCACGACGACTGCGCCGCTCTGCTCAGACACCGGCAACTTCGCACGTGTGCCCTCAAGCGCCTTCTCCATGTCCTTCCACAATGATGTCAAGGAGGACGACCTACCCACGTGGTGTCAAGAAACGCAATACGTCAGCTACGGAGGAACCACCAATGTCACAACACCTGTTTGCAAGATGCAGTTTTACGTGCCAGACCCACTCAGCGCTCCGGTCCTTCTCTACTACCAGCTCACGAACTTCTACCAAAACCACCGCCGATACGTCAAGTCTTTCGACCAGTCACAGCTCAATGGCCAACGCCGCGACAACAGTTCCATCGATAGCAGCGACTGTGATCCGCTCAAGCTCGACAAGGACGGAAAAGCATACTACCCTTGCGGCCTCATTGCCAACTCCTTGTTCAATGACACCATCTTTTCTCCCAAGGCGCTGAACTGGCCTTCTGCATCAGGGGAATTCGTGTACGACATGAAGAACACAAGCATAGCGTGGGCTTCCGACAAGGAACTGTACAAGAAGTTGGACCTCAAGGACTACCCTTACGGATCTGTCGTGCCGCCGATGTACTGGCGGGAAAAGTACCCCGTGTACAACGAGACTTTCCCGTACCCTGATCTGCACACGAATGAAGCGTTCCAGGTGTGGATGAGGACTGCTGGTCTGCCTACTTTCAGCAAACTTGCCCGCCGCAACGATACTACTGCAATGGCGATTGGCAGGTATCAGGTCGATGTTTACGACTGTAAGAATTTCTTGCCTCTCAAAACAAGAGTCGAAGAAAGGTAACGCTGACTTTCCAATCTGCAGACTTCCCTGTCCGCGTTTACGACGGCACAAAATCTATCCTACTCTCTACACGTACCATCATGGGTGGTAGGAACCCCTTCCTCGGGATCGCGTATGTTGTGGTCGGCGGCATTTGCATCGTTCTCGGAGCCCTCTTCACAGCAACACATTTGATCAAGCCCAGGTAAGTGGAGCTGACTCCGACTTTACCAAGTCTGGACTTTGCACATCACAAAGGACCACGTTTGCTGACCAGTGGCAAAACAATGACAGGAAACTTGGTGACCACAATTACTTGAGCTGGAATTCAGACCAGCCCACCTCGGCAACTACAACCGGCCGTGCTGGCAGAAGCGAAGGAGCGTGAGCTTGAAGTCGTAAGCTTCAAGCCTGTTTCAATTGGTAGTCTTCATTGTTGTATCCTCATTGACAGCGTTGAGGACAGGCGTTCGTGGTGTTAGAGGACCCAGCTCCAGGGTAACGAATGGGTTTCCGGGTTATCGGCGCCGGGAAGCAATGTATGTACATTCTAACATGGATCTTCTGACTTTCAGACCTCTGCTACTCAGTCCTGAGTGGATCTCAAGCTCCCGAGCATTGTTCTCACTGTCTCAGCCTCTTTTCTTTGCAGCCCGCAAGCACCTCTCGCCCGAGCATCTCCTGACATCTTTACACAACAAGTGCTATACTAGGTGCATGACTCGAAGCCCAAAGAAAGGTAACTCGGATCACAGCATCGTCGATCAAGCCGTTGTTTTATGGAATGGATGATGAAGAGTCTGGCCTTCGCGACAAGACAAAAGGTCTAGACTGCGGCATGCCAGTCGCGTACGGTTGCCTGCCGACTGGCTACCGAGAAGCACTCTCCTTTGTTAACATCCACCTCCGCTTGTCTGAATATCGACCCCAGGACGCAAGCGTCGATCTTCGATCTCAAAGACGTTCCCAGCTGACTGGGTCGAGGCCTATTCGGTAGCCTGTTATATATGCCTATGGCACCTCTTGTCAATATGGAAAGGATCATCAACGTCTTGTCGACGGCTGAACACTCAAAGCCGTACGGACAATAGGCACGACGACAATCACAGCAAGGACCACTGACATTCAACGAGTCTGCCACAGCATTCCAAACGATCCTTCACCACGTGTTCGTGACATTCCACGGCAAGCCTCTGTCCTGCAGGGACCTGAGACCACCATCCATCACAGCGATCGAACACAAGCCTCAGATCGCAATACCCCGATTTAGATATGCGGAACTTCTTCGCTCTGGCCGCGTTTGCGGCTCTTGCCACGTTCGCCAAGGCCTCCATCGACCATCAACCCATCAAGGTCATCCCAGGCTCGCACTCAGCGAACAAGACTCACTTCGTCGATACGGACACCTCCAACGTCTACCGCCGCCATGCCTGCGGCGTGGACCACGGCCAAGCAACAGAGCACTTCAAACGCACCGTCAAAACCCTCCATGAGAAACACAAGTCCTCCGCCGTCGGCGCCCGCGCCCCAGCCGCTCTCGTCCGCCGCCAAACCCAACAACCAATCTCCATCAACGCCTACTTCCACGTCATAACCACCACCGCCAAAGCCAACTCCATCACCCCCAAAATGGCCGCCGACCAAGCCGCCGCCATGAACGCAGCCTACAACCCCATCGGCATCACCTTCAACCTCGTCAACACCTCTTTCACCGCCAACGACGCCTGGGCCGTCGCCGACGGCCCCGACATGGATGCCCTCAAAGCCGCTTTGAGAGTCGGAACCTACTCCGACCTCAACATCTACTTCCACACCGACCTCACCGGCGGCATCTTGGGAACCTGCACCCTCCCTTCCAAAGTCCCCCCGGGCAGCGCGCCCAGCATCTACGTCTCCGACGGCTGCAACGTCGCGGCCGGCACCATGCCCGGCGGGACTACGGGCGGGTACAACAAAGGCGGCACCTCCATTCACGAGACGGGCCACTGGCTCGGTCTCTTGCACACGTTCGAAGGCTACTCGTGTGATGGCGACGGCGATTTCATTTCTGATACGCCGATGCAGAGCCAGAGCACGGACGGCTGTCCGACTAAACCTGCTCAGGACAGTTGTCCGGACAAGACTGGTGTCGATCCGATTCATAATTATATGGATTACTCGACGGATGCTTGTTATACGAATTTTACGCCGGGGCAGGTGGCGAGGATCGAGAGTATGTGGAATGAGATGCGGAAGGGGGTTTGAGTTTTCTGGATGTTTTTATCGGGGGGGTTTTTTTTTTGGTCCTGTCGTGGTTTTGTCACGTTCATGGAAAAAGATGTTTCATCGCAGTCTTCTTGTTCTTGGTCGATCGTACTTCATGATGATTGCTCTTTTGACGAAGACATGCTCGTTCGGACAGGGTGGGGAAAGGAACTCTTGCTCGTTATAAGAGACTCGACTGTTTCTTTTGAGTGCCACTTCGGGACTTTTTGCTCGCGTGGAACATGTAAATGATCATGCTTCATACATGAGACGGATCTACGGATATGTATGTACGAATTTAATGACTGGCAAAGATTGCTACGATCGTCTGACTCCTTCAAGTAAATGATGATCTGGCAGGATTTCCTGCCACCTCACAAGATAGGCTGGAAACGTGTTGAGTGGCTATCTTCTGGATGGTATCTTCATTGGATATACTTCGGCTCGCTTCGACGTGAGAAACCGTCTCTGGCTTTTGAATACTCTAGGCTAAGAGTGAAGTCTTGACCCAGACAAAGTGAAAAGACGACCTTGCAGACCTGTCGATCTCCTTTTTCGTTGTAGGGTAAGGCTGTGGCTTGTTTTGCCGCCTTGATGTCTTGTATCACAGTGTAGACCGCTTATATGCAGTCATGTCTCTCGCTTCTCAACGCACTGCTTTGTTCACGATATGTGTGACACGTCGGAGGATGAGAATTGGTCTGGACTTAGATCGACGCGAATAAAGGCCATCGTGGTATGAGAACGTGTTTCGAGACAAACGCTGTCTCATTCAAATTTCTGAGAGGCGTCCACCAAAAGGTCTCATGCCGCTGCTCGCTTGCTACAGCCTATGGATCAAAAAGACCAGCATACTTCCTCTCTCTGTATGTATGCAGGAACAGCTCATCCCCACCCAATCATCATACAGACCAACACTTCTTACCCCAAATAAGAACACAAATAACAGACGAAAAGGAAGGGAACCTCAGCCACAGCCATGTCTTCCAACAATCCCACAACAACGGAGCAGACCACAACAAGAACGACGACAGCAATGATGATGATGATGATGACAACGAATGTCGAGACAACGAGAACAACAACCTCAGCAACGCAGCCCCAAACCCGACGCGACGCCATGGCCTTTTCTCATGTACCACAGGGCCAGTCTCTCAGCTCTTATTATGGGCAGCAGCAGCAACAGCAACAGCAGCAGCAGCAAATCGGTTCATCTCAACAGTACCACCAACAACTTCTGTCCGCTCCGACGACAAACTATGGCCATACGACGAACGCGCAGCAAGCTGTAGCTGGAGCGGAGGCGCCAGCCGGGTGGTATGGACCCGGCGCTTGGCAGTTTCCTAGCAATCGCTGGGGTTAGTGGGACTTTGTTTGGCGGTTGTGTTACAAGGTGGGTATATTCGATGGCCATGCTCGCGAGTGGAGAGGGGTCGAAGCAGGCGAACCTAGGCTTTCTCCCAATCTCTGGTGTAGAATTGAGTCGGTAGGGTAGTTGTTCTGGTTCCGAGTCAAATTGTGGCTATCGCGCTTCGTTTGGGGTATGAATTCCGCGCTGGTCGCTGTTCGGAGGGCGGTTTACATTGTTCACGTTTGTCCGTTTGTATGGGTGAGCATTGTGGAGGTGCTGCTGGGATAGTGGGATAGTGGTAGTGGTGCTAGATCAACACATTGTTACAACTACTCAGCTTTCAGCGATACCATCCTGCTTGTTACATCAAGCTTGTTTTTTCGTAAACACGGTATAAGACGAAGGTGATAAATGGAACGCGCAGAACGTGTAAAGATCCAAGAACGGGGTGCGTCAAATTTGCGACATTCATTTCATCCAAGACCCTTTTCTCTTTTAACCCAGCGCTATGCGAAATGTATACAGAAAAAAGAGTATCATAGATGCTGTTCGAAATTCGTAACGAGGTCAATTCAGTCATTTCGGGAAGGGCGGTAGCATTTACATGCCCATCATGCCGGACATGCCGTTGTTCGCGTATGCCTGCGTTTTGTTAGCTAGCTGTCTCGCTGTTCATGTGGAATATCTTGACTTACCATAGGCTTGATGTCGGGGTGAGGCACGGCGTCGAACTTGACGTACTCGGGCTCGTACGACGGGCCGAAGTTGATGAAGGCGCCCTTGTTCTCGGTGGAGTCGCAGTATTTGGGCGCAGAGAAGACGGTGATGCAGTGGCCGTCGTGCTCGACTTCGTAGCCTTCCATGCGAACTTCGTGGCTGCGGATGATAGCCTTGAGACCGTTGGCTTCGCAGAAGCGCTTGGTGATGTCTGGGCCGAACTGGAGGCCGACACCACGCTTTGATGGTCCGCGGCCGGGCATAGTCTGAGGGTCGGTCCAGAGCATCTCCATCATCAGGCCTTCTTGGCCGGGCTGCCTCTGGTTGTGTCTGTTGAGCTTGCGGATGTCTTCGAGTGAGGTTGAGTCGTCCGAGAAGAGACCACCGTGGAGGACGAGGTAGTTGTCACCGATCAGGGTTGCTAAGGGTAGGGCAGAGAAGGACTCGGAGAAGAGTTTGAAGACGCGCTCGTTGTACTTGGCTTTGCACTCGCCCTCGAATCCGTACATGCGGTTCATGTCGTCGGTCTCGTGGTTGCCGCGGTTCAGGAAGAAGTTGTTTGGGTACATCAACTTGTAGGTGTAGAGCAGGAGTGCGATTTCCGTTGACCATGAGCCGCGGTCCACGAAGTCACCGTTGAAGAGGTAGGCGTGTGTCTCGGAGGGGAAGCCGTTCAATCTGAAGATCTCGAGAAGGTCGAAGTATTGACCATGTGTGTCACCGCACACGGTCAACTTGTTACCCTCCTTGATGTGCGTCTCAGGCATGGTAGGTTCGTTGTAGAGAAGCTCCTTTGCCCTGATGATAATCTGGTAGACGTACTTCTTAGCCAACTTCTTGCCGTTCTTGAAACGCTCAATCATATCGTCAATAAATTCTTGAGTAACCTTCTCTTCCAATGGCACACCATCGTAGCCGTCCTCGATCAACATGTTGTCCAAATCAAGACCCTCTGCCGCCGAAGGTGCGTCTGCCACTTCGATCGCCTTCAGGAAAGCATCGCGCTTCACCATCTTTTGACACGCATCGTACTGTGCTTTTGCGACCTTATCTCCGGGGTTCTTGCGCACCACCATCTTCCAGTCATGAATAGCATCGCCATGCTTGAGGATTGCAGTGTTCGCGACTGCACGCCTGTAGTATGCTTTGACGAAGTTGGGGTCGAGCTCAATGGCCGAGGTGGCATCTGCAATGGCGTATCCATAAGCCTCGAGCTTGATGTTGGCTTGTGCGCGGTTGGTGTAGAAGGAAGGTTCCTTGTCGTTGGCTTCAATTGCTTTGGTGTAGAACTCGATGGCAGTAGGCCAGTCGTGGGCCTTGAAGGCGTCGTTGCCCTTGTTCTTCAGGGCCACAGCATCTTCAGCAGCCATGGTGGAAAGAAAGGTGGGCTAGTGTCGTGTGCTTTATCTGATTTCCGAGTGGCGTAGGTCCAGTGCGAGTGTTGTGCTGTTGGGTGTTGTAGTGTCCAACAATATTCGTCCACAAGTTCTGGTATGTCTGTGGAGAATATCCCGAGTGCGAAGTGTGAGCGGAAAAGGTATAAAGAGCAGACAGTGGTTCGAACTGGCGCCGTATGTGAAGGTGGAGCGCAGACGAAAGTCGAAGAATTGGCGTCCAGACCCTTGATCGCGCCGATCGACTTCAAAGCCCGCATTCCTGCCCTGGCTTCGCATGTGAAGACCACGTTCAAGTGACAGCAGCAAGATAACATCCAAAAATCACTCACAATCTGACATTTCTCGACACCGACCAACACCAAATCTCAACAGCAAAACTCACATCGCACATTACGCCAACATGGCGAACCAACTCCGCGGTCTGCGCGCCTGCATGGTCTGCTCCATCGTCCAAGCCGGCACCAAGTTCGTTTCGAGCGGCTGCCCCAACTGCGAAGAGTTCCTCGAAATGCGTCACAGTGCCGATGTCGTGCACGACTGCACCAGCGCCGTCTTCGAGGGCATGATTGCCATGGCCGACCCTGAGAGCAGCTGGGTTGCCAAGTGGCAACGCCTGCAGGGCTACGCGCCTGGCACATATGCGGTGAAGGTGGAGGGTGTTGTAAGTTCTCTGCTAAAGATTTCCTTGCGAGATTTACTAACATGTACAGCTTCCTGATGACTACATCTCTGCTGCAGAGAATTCTGGAGTGAGATACGTTCCTAGGGATGGCACTGCCCTTGAGGAGTCGTAGAGGGCGAGGGAGAAGCCCTTCGATGAGGGATTCGCGTTTGAGCACGGCGTTAACGGCAACTGGGAGAAATGGGAGATCATCATTGGGGTGGCATGGGAAAGGCGTATGACTGATGTTAGGATGTGCCACAAGAATAGGACTATGAGATGTCTTACTTATGCTGGAACATTCCCTTGCTACGCTGAGATGCAGTACTTTATCAGGCACTGTACTAGCGGAAACTTGATATCCAAATATGCGACAAGGGACTTCGAGCATGAATCGAGTTCACTGAAATACACACGTAGACGACTACTATCTATTTGTAAGGGATGCACGATCTGTGTCGGTGTTCATGCATGTGTTCATGCGGTTTCATGCATGTGTTCAATGTTGTTGAAGCACTGCAGTGAAATGGTATTAGGGTTTGGGGTTAGTCTCTATCCAGGGACTGCGCCTTGCAGCTTGCAGCCGCGGTATCCATGTATGTGCTGTCAAGTGAAATCAAATATACGATGATATAAGTAATTACTGTATCTGGAGGTTGGTTATAGTTCGTACTGTAAAAGTACGCGAAGGTTGGAGTTTACGCACAGAAACGTTGGTAGGCTTGTAATACCACGAGCTGACACCATCAGTTCACGCTCGTCGAGCCACTCACATTCACCACCACTCAGCCAACAGCGTACTACAACCACAAATTAATTTCCACACCAGTTGAAAGACCTCAAACTACCAGTTCATTCACCGTCAAACCAAACCCCTGGATCGTGTCCTCGGAAAAAGATCGCAACGACCTCACCTGTAAAATTTCGCCATCGAGCCGCAACGAAAAGCAGTCCCATAGACTGGAGCACGACCCACAAGCAAGGGGAAAAGGCAAATTGCTGTGTCTACCAGAGAACAAAAATGGCCTCGAAACCAATGGACACCACGCCCGCCTCAGCAGCAGCGCCATCACAACAACCACAACCTCCCCAGCCAACCAAAAAACGCTCCCACTCAACCTCACAACCCAGCAAAACCCAAACAAAAAACCTCACCCTCACCTCACCACCCTGGTCCTACATCCACCTCCAACACCATCAACCTCCCCAGAACACCTCCTCCGGTCTCGACGCCCTCACCGCCCATCTCCAAATCACTTCCGCGCTGCATCAGTTCCTCGGCCTGCACGGCGCCGCCGTGCCCGTTGACGTGCTCAAATTGCAAAGCGACGAAGTCTGGATTCGAGTCCCTGCGGCAGATTGTAAGGGCGTTGTGGCTGCTGTTGGAGGCTGGGTGGGCAGGGCGGGAGAGGGGTGGAGGGTTTTGGGGTGGAGTAATTGGAGTGCGGCCGCGGAGGGACGAGAGGGCGGGAGGGGGTTGTTTGGGAATCAATCGGGAGGATGACTTTTCGGCGAGGCTGGGCTTTTGCTTTCACTTTAATGATTTTGCAAGGGAAGTTTTCTTTGGAGGGGAGAAGCTACTGCCTACTCCCTGTCTGCTGGTGAGAGGTGGGCTGAGCTGGCCACTGGTTTGATGAGACATAGGTCGAAGGCATTTTGGGGACAATGGCAGTGATTCACGCTGGCGAAGGAAGACTCAAAATGTGAGAATGAGGAATCAGGGCTAGAGTAATGTAGCAACATATCACGACATTAACTGCGAATAAGAGTAGCCGAGCTATGTGATTACCAGGAGGTTCTTGAATTAAGTATCGCCTACAAGCGATCGAGATTATGATCATACAACTAGCTGTGCCTCTGCCACCGACTCAACGCCCCTGAGTAGAATCAAACGTGCATGAGTCCACTACTCCGTAGCGCCATCGAACAGTCCGAGCTGGCGCATCCGATCGGCACTCATGCCTGAGTATGCTTGCCTTTTGGCGATCTTCTCTGGGTCTTCGGTGTCCGGTGAGCCTGTAGTTGGAGGAGTTGCTGTCTGTAGCGGCTCGAGGGAGTTGTTCTTGTGCGACGAGTCTGCGAGACTAGTAAGACCTCTACCTGCATCATCTCCAACCATTGCTTGCTGGGCGCCCGCTGCAGTGTATGCTTCAGAAGAGTCATTGCCAGGGGTGTCAAGGTGGTATCCTGCGGGTGAAGGTTCGGTCTCCATTGGCTCTGGCTCCGGCTCTGCAGGCGGAGGCGGCGGTGGTGGAGGCGAGGGTGTGAATTCACCTTCCGTTCGTACTTTCTTTGAGACGGCATGATCGGCAGCTTCGTTCAGCGCATCTTCCTCTCTCATTCGCTTGAGTGCTGATGAGCTCTCGGGCGTCGCTTCGGCACCTCCAGCGTCTTCATTGTCGGAGAGGACAGGGTCGTCATCATCCTTATTTAGACCGCCATCAACAGCTGGCGGCGAGCCTAGAGGTGTGCTGCTTCCTTCGCCTCTAGCCTGCTTCTCGGCCTTCTTCTTGTCGTGTTCTGCGCGCTTCCTGACTGCCTTCTCGAATGTCTCGTGGACATGTTTCTTGACGCTCTTTGCATGCTTGTCGCTGATTTTGCTCGGATCGCCCACAACACGCTTGTTCTTGAAATCGGTATTGACAATCTTCTTGCTCACATCCTTCGCCAGGCGTTTCAAGTCGTCCTTCTCCATCTTCCTCTTGAATTTGCTTGCGACATGCATGACGTGTGGCTGAATAGCTGTCTCGTAGAGTTTCTTCTGCTTCTCCTCTGGCAGCGACTTCCATTTCTCTTCTTTGTGGTCCTTTTTGGGTGTCTCTACAGGAGTGGCTGACTCCGATGCAGGTTTAGTGCTCTCTTGCTTGTTAGCCACGATGTTCTTGATGAGGTCTTGAAGCATTTGTTGGTCAGAGACCGCCTTGGGAGGCGGTGGTGGAGGAGCTCCATGTGCAGGTTGAGTGGGACGCTGCCACGATCTGGTTCCGTTGCTGTCATAGTAGTACTTAGATCCGTTTGGCGCAACTGCTTCATACCAACCAGCTGGTAGAGGTCCAGAGGGCGGAGGATGACGGAAACGAGTTGGCGGAGGACGGAACGCGTTTCGCGCAGGTGTATTGCCTTTGGGACCTTTGGGTGCGTTCACTCTGTCAGGTGATTTTGAACGTGTGCGGGATCTCGATCTTGAACGTCGCCTTGCATCATCTCGTCTATCAGTGCGTTCGTTCTTACGCTCTGCTGCAGCGTTGGGATCCCGTTTCACACGAGGAATTCGATAGCCGATCTCCAACTTGCTCCATGCGTCCAGAAGTTCTCTCGCCTGTGATGCGACTCGCTCATCCTCGTTCTCAGTAAGAGGTCGTACAGCGTCTTCGATCTTTGAGTCCTGGACCTTGTTTCGTGTGATACGTGGCAGCTTGTTGAGGACGTCCAGAATCTGCAAGCAAAGGTTTACATCGTCTGCAAAGTTGCCCAATGTGGTCTTCAAGTGTCGGTAGCCGTGCATGCGCACAACTTGATTGATGACATGCGAGTCATCAGCTTTCTGTATCCGGTTGAGTAGCTTGACTGCGATCCATTTCTCTTTCGTCTGAGGCAATTGAGCCATGACGCTGCGTACACCACCTTCGTCCAGCTCCCTAGGCTCGACATTGTTGACATACTCCTCGTCATCCTCGCTCGCCTTCTTCTTACGAGGCTTCTTCGCGACAGCAGTGTCCCAAGAATCTGCGTCGTCAATACCAAGGGCTTCAATTGTTGCTTTCGACAGTTTGGTCGCACGTTCGGTCTGTGTTTTGCCGCCGATGAAGCCGGTGCAATTGGGCTCGCCGCAATAACAAGGCTGTGGATCGGCACCATATCGATCGACATTGTAGTTGAACACAAGTTCTTCTCCAGCTTTGATCTTGCGATCGGCGAAGATACCCATACGCAATTTGTCACCAACCACCCATTTATCCACGTAAGAATTGGGATTGCAGGAGTGGTTACAGAAACGTCCTAGATTGCCGCGCTTAGTCGCATCGACGAATTCACCCTTGGTAAGTGACATGAAGTAGAAGTGTTTGATGCCTTCATGATCGTAGTTGACCATGCGACGGCGGAAGTCTTTCTCGCCGATGACTTCACCAATGTATTCGAAAATGAAGTCGTTTGGTTCCAGATCGATGTCTGTACGGAGACCGTATCCTTTCTTCTCTGTCTTGATGACCGATACCTTTGCATATCTTTTTCGAAGAAAGCGCTGATTCTGGCAGGCAGATCCGCAACCGCAGTCCCGTGCGCACTCCATCTTGGTGGCACGATTGATACAGTCCGAGTCTTCACCACAGGCATGATTGCTTCTGGAAGTGGGATCTGTGAGGGCTGTTAGTCTTTGTACTCGGCTTGAGGGAAGCATGTTGAGAGAACAAAGTGACATCTGACTTACCCCATTCCTCGGCGCAGTCGCACTCCAAGGCAGGATCGGTAGTTCCTAGACTTTTGTTGGCGTAGCTGCATTCTGTTATCACCTGAAAGGTGGAGGTGGCTTCCGATGTAGAGTCTTTGTAGTCGTTGAACATGGGTGGTGGCCTCTTTTCCACCTTCCGTGAGGTTGTGCGCGACAGCTTGGGCGGCTTTCCAGGCTCCTGCTTCAATGTAACGTCGCCTCCCACCAGATCCTCGTCTTCATCTTTCGCGAGCGGCGACTGAGCACCTTGCAACTCGCCGGGCGAGTGCGAGACTTGTTTGATGCTCATAGGTGTGCCACTTTCTGCATCGCCCGACCGAGAGCGCTCCGACTTGAGTGTTGCTGGAGGGATGGTATCCATGTCCGCATCGGCACCCTCCTCTTTCAAGTGCATGTCGCGTACGTCCGATGCTAGCTTCCTCTCCTGTTTTGCAATGCTGCCGTCGTCCGCCATGGGCAATGTGCAGTGTCGGTCGTGGGCGCAACTTAGGGCTGTGGTGAAAGCGGAGGTCGAGCTTTGGACTGAGCCAGCGAGCGCGAGGAAGTCGCGGGATCACAAGTGAATCGGAGAAGTCTTTATCGCACAGGCGCGCATGCCCTCACTTCAGACTCGGACCTCTTGTGGCCTCGGGTATACCAGCAGCGCTATTTGACTCGATGTCGAGGGTCTCCAGATGATGCGCGTTCAAGGATGCATTGAAGTGCGCGGCGACCTGGTCTGAGGCGTCCACAGAATTATTGAGCGCACAAGAGCGAAGAGTCGGGGATCAACAGGCAGATACTGCTACGCGCAGGTGAAAGAGTGAAGACGTGTGAGAGTGGCAACTTTATTGGTACTTGGAGCAAAGGTTCACTTTGTTACTGGTGATGCTCGATGGCGCCGAGAATGACCTCTCCGTTCAGGGTGTGTGGTCGCGCCGAAGAAAGCAGATTGCAGCAAGAATTTAAAGAGAAAGAGTAGAAAGGTGCGCGCCAAATGCAAGAGGTGCCAGTGCAAATGAAAGCAAAGCTGCAGCAACATCGACTTGCGGCGATGAAGCCGCCAAGCTTGGAAGCGGAAGAAGGCAATAGCGGCCCTCACTCGACTTCGACAGACCAGAGGTCAGCAACGGGAAACAGCGCCCCTCTCCACAGCCATGTTCCTTGACTTACGCTTTACCAAATTTTGGTTTGAGATGCTGCACGCATAGGTTGTACACCTAACGCAGACGTAGATTAGCCAAAGGTCTTGCCATATGCTTCGTGGAATTCTCGTGTTGAACTATAGCTCGTACTGGCTCCATCTCTGTGTCAGAAAATCGGTGCCGTCTTCAGTCTGCCCATAACATCACGATCTCAGGAGGGGATGGTGACTGGCGATAGTACTTGCGTTGTTATCTCCAGTCCGGTCAATGCCAGCGGGACGTATGGACTGGATACATGCTTGTCAGGCAAGTACATATACGCAGTCTATGGGCGTCGCAGCAGAGAGCGGTGGTCATTCGCCCATCGACTGGGAGTCCTTGGACGGATAGTGCTCATCCTCCACAGATCACTCCTTAGCCACATCGGTCCTTTGGCGAAAGCATTGATCCCTCCCAGAGTGGTTCCCGAGCGATCCTCGTTTCGTTAGTAAGTGGATGCGAGGGAGATTCCATCGTCTGGAGCGAGATGTCATCATGCCACGCGGGAACTCAGGGATGGTCCTAGTGAGAGGCTCTTACGTACTGCCATGTGGTGCGGCGAAAAAGACGTTAAGGTATAGTGCTTGCGGAGCAAAAGGTCGTGTGCTTTTGCGCGCTGGCCGCCGAATTGGCTGAAGCGGCCCAAGCGGGGGTCTCTTCATTCGCTGCCACTGCCACCATCCTCCATCGTGGAAGATGCCTTGCGCGAAGACGAGCCAGTGCCATCTCCCACTTCCTTGTCGAGACGACACCTCGATGATCTTCGCGACGACAACCGAGTCGCGATATCTCCTCGGCACTCAAAACTATAAACCCCATACCGCAATGGTTCGCAGAGCAACCGACGACTTAGGACCCGAAGCTTGTCACTTTGTGTCAGACTTAGTTCTGTTCAGCGACTACGGCATTAACTAAAAGCGTACTGGAAGTCGAAGACTATCCTTGACCGCTCCCAACCACTCCATGATCTACGCTCCGGCCTGTCAGCTTGCCCTCGCCCGTTAATTGGCCACGCGGACATGGTCAATGGGTCTCGCGACGACTATATCCATCATTGCCATATGGCAGCGACTGACAAATGACGCTCGCGACGATACTTATAGGCATGCATAGTGTCACGCAGCGCCCTGCGAGCCATGTGTCAATGAATCGCGATGCGAACCCTGAAACACACGGCGGCGGCAAAAGGCATCCTCGGCCAAGCCCTGCTCGGCCATCTATATCTTTAAGGTTTGACTTAGTCTATCTTTGCTGTGTCGGTTTGATGACCGATAATGGACCCGCAAGCTCCGCCACGGTGCGAAGAACAGCGGTGAGAGAAAACTGATGCGTGTCGCTGTTCGTGCTTTGGCTTTGCGACAAAGCAGCCCGCGGGCGCATCTCTGGTCTGAACTCTGGCTCGCGCTTCGTGATGCACGACGACGACAGGGCGCGTAACAATTGGCGAGACCCGGCAGAGAGGTCGGGCGGGCCGGCAGTCCATGCATGGCGCACCAGGATGGATCGCTGTAGGTGCCTACGCACGCCTGCACCGTCAAAGCAAACCCGGGCGAAGGAAGCGCGAAGGTCGTCAGGCGTGGCATATAGGCGCCGCCGTTACACGACTCCCGTGGAGACGTGTATAGCGCTCATCATGATTACAGCGCTTGGATGCCTCAATGTTTGGGACGGAAGACGGGCCACGGCGGGAGAAGATCGAGAAAACACCAAGAAGCTTTGGCAGGCGGGCTGCCATTGGCTAGGGCGCACGCCAGCTCCGCTGCACGCCTACGTCTACATGTCTTTCTCGTCCTTCGCAGCCGAAGAAATAGGCCAGCCGAGCGGCGATTCGCGCGCACAACACCGCACTAATGCACGCAAGTGCTCGTGGCGATGCGCGCGGCCAGCCAGCTCGATTGCTGCTGCTGCAGGGCGGCGCCGTCAATCTCCGAAAAGATCGCGTCTTCTGCCCACTAACGCAGGCCTGCATACCTAAGGGACTCCTGCATGCCCACCGTTTCATGCTGTGCTGCGAGTGCTCGGTAGCTGTGGGCACCACTGCCGCTGGTCCTTTCTGCACGCCGTCGGCGCTGCGCTGTGGGCTCTGCTTGTTCGACGCCGACGCCGTCTTCAGACTCCTCCCATGCCTCCAGTGTGTCCTCTCCCACCTTTGTGCCTCCTCGACCCGCCGCCCCTCCCCCTTCTCGACGCGACCTGCAGCATGCCCTCTCTTCTCTAGCTTTGACACGGCGCCTTCTCACACACTCGTTTGATGCCCCCGCTGCTGCAGTCCGCGACCATCGACCACGCCCCGGCGAACGATCTTCGCCCACTCGAGAGCCCGCCGAATTTTCCTTTGTTGCAGAGTCGCGCCAGCCATTGACCTTTTGACGAATTGACGAGTCTACGCGCCCAATCATTGTTTGATATATTCTTGTACGACTCGACTTGGACGGATGTTTTTCACGAAGCCTGAACGCGCCCCTCTTTCGCTTCTCTCCTGTTATGGCCGGCTCACGCGAGCCCGTCTTCACTAATGATGAAAAGGTACTGCCATTCGATCTTTACGCGGCGACAAGCCATTCGACTGACACCCGCCAGAACTACATGTTGGCCGAGATCATCAAAAGCGTTTCTCCTTCGCCCACGACAATGCTTAATCTTGTAATGCAACTGGGCGCTCATCAGCCCAGATGGGACGATCTGCCCTTACCACCAGGTATTTGCAAATTAACCTGAAAGAATCATGAAAAAGTCATTCTCACACTTTTCGCAGGTCGTTCAGTCAATGCGTGTCGCGCTGCATTCGAAGATTTGAAACGCAGCTCAGGGTTCTCACCCCTATCACAGACAACAGCACCGCAAACACCATTGTCTGCTCCCATCGGGCCACTCAGACGACCATGGCAGCTCGAAACAACATCTTCGTACCCAATTGGCCCCCCTGGTCGCCAACTGGCTCCTAAACCAAAAAGTGAGGGCCACGCGGGCCTGATGGTCATGCCGCAATCATCGTCAGCTCCGGGTGCCCAAGCAAAACGTAAACGTGGTCGCCCAACCAAAGCTGAGGCTCAGGCGAAAGCAGCAGAATCAAGTGCTGCGGCTGCGGCAGGCACGATGGTCAGGAGAGAATCTGCGATCACACCTCGAGTCGCCATTCCTGGTCCTTTGGCCGCACCGTCGCCAGCTCCTGCATCCGCATCGGCTCCGGCAACAGTTGCATCACCTAATGTCGAACCTCAGCCCAAGCCTCCCTTACCACCGACATCTCGCGTACCAATTTCGGCGATGATCACTACGCCTACTACCCAGAAGACTTCAAGCCATTCCGGCTCGTCCTCAGGCAAGCGACGACGGAGAAAATCGATGAGATCGGAGCAGGACGAAAATCGAGACGAACGCACGGAAATGAGTCAACCGCAATTGCAACAGCAGCCACCGCAGCATCCACAACAAACGTATCCGCATCCGCACTACGAAAGCCCATACAGCCGAATCGAACCCGACGAAACACCTGCCAGATCAACCATAATGCGAAATTACGAAGACACTTTGCCTGCCATTCAATCATCCGTAAGACTGCCGCCAGCTAATTATTCCGGCGGATATCCCGGACGGGGACCGGGATCTGCACCCCAAGGCGGTCAGGGACAACCACCCAGTCAGCCGCCGAGCCGGTGAATGACACTACATCCGTGGTAAAATCATGCTCTGGTCCTGGACGAGAATGAAATCCCAGATACCAGGACTGGTAAGCTCGCACCGAACGCGTGGAACGCAGCCATCTCGGACGTGACCGGTTCGCACGCCAAAGTACGGTACATCCTACTGTCAAGTACGATCTCTCTCGTCAAAACCCACGGAGAACAGACCAGCGAGGGCAGACTTTGCAAAGCGACGCCCGAAGAGAAATCCACCAAAGACCCACGAGCAGAAGATTCGGAAAGAAAACAGAAAACAGAAAACAAGCTGAATGGAACGCATGTTAGAAACAACACACAACAAACATACACTGCAACGGCCGAGACCCAACCAACGACCCATCGCCTTGGTCGCATCTCTTTCGGCTCTTCCGAAGTACCAGCAGCACAAGCGACCAAGGGTTTTCGCACTGCCCTATTTCCACGAAATCACCAATACATTCCTTTTGACTACTCATGACACTTGAAACGGCCGAACAACAACAACAACACTTGTACTTATATACGCGACTGGAGAAGAGAGGGAGAAGAGTAGAACCGGAAAGCATTGCATTAAAGGATATACATAGTAGGGGAAGACAAGCAAGGAGGCTGGAGCATTGCATGTACTATTATCGATTGAGTTTTTCCTTTCGACATCTGCGGAAGAAAGTGGGAGGGAAGATGATCAGCTTGTGCGCGCGAGACGAGACGTGAGAAGGCGAACGACAAGAGTGCATGGTTGATGATGAAGAAATGCTGCCTTTTAATGATCATTGATGCTCTGCATTTTGCTGTACGGATGTGTGTTACCCTTCAGTTGATTTCACTTCTCCCAGTAATCAATCACAAGAACGACTCCCGGTTTTGAGCCCATCGTCCTTTCCTCCCTGTATTTTCGGGACCCAGAGAGATCTGACGTCGCGGATCATGGACCAGCCGGGTATGAAACATCGACTTTTTTTCCAATTGCTACTAGCGATGGAAAAAAACAAAAAGCCACACGATCAATGTCAAACCACGACAAGCAGAAACGGCAAGATATCAAAAATTACGGCACCGATCTTTCCTTTCCACTCCGATGCCTCCTTCTTCACCGCTTGTCGCAACCTGCAATAATTCCAAAAAGACGACCCCAAAAAATCGCCGTCCACGACTAACTTGCTTCTTCCGCTATTGCTCCGTTGATGCGTTGTCGCAAGCCCTTCCTTTCCCCTGTTACCAGTCCCTCGGGTCGTGCGATCTACGATTCTGACAAAGCAGACAGCGCATTCTGATCGGAATCTGAAAGTGACCTTTTCGCATGTCAAGATGACGATATCGCTGACCCATGAAAAAAGACAATGAAGGGGTTCTCGTTCGTCAGTGGGAACGGGGCGATCTAGAACACTCTCTGAAGGTCTTTGATCTGACCCTCAGTAGTTTGCTTGCTTTGTCAATCGCGGAGTTCTTTCGGTCAGATGAGAGTAGACCCTGCATGCGTCTAGGCAGTTCTTATACAGACAGCAGCTAATTCGTGTGCTAGTTTCTTCACTTGCCGTGTCTTTCTGCGTGGGAATATTACGTTAAATACGTTATGTACATGGTAAGGCTATGCGAGTGTGGGCCTGACAGGTCCCGAGCAAGCCAATGGCATTTTGAATGTGATCATCCAGACGCCGTTCGGGAGCTCCCCGACTATCGGTCTGTCCGTCGGTCTGCATATGTTATGACAATTCGGGTATGTTGGCATTCCGTCTCCGAGATCTGGATCGGGAGATTCGTAAGAGACGATAAGCCGTGGGCCGTCTTAAAAAAAATATGAAATTCTTTTCCATCTTCACTTCTTGTTCTTGCTTTCCTCGGCATCTTTGGCCTTGGAAGAGTGCTCCTCTTTCTTTCCCTTGTGCTCGTCCTCTTTCTTCGCTGCTGCGTCTTCCTTCTCTTGGTGCTTCTCGCCAGCCTTGTCGGAATCAGTCTCCTGCTTCTTGGCCTTATGCTGATCCTTCTTTTCCTTTTGCTGGTGCTGATCGTGCGCCTCTTTGCGCTCCTTCAGTCGCTGCTCCTCGGCCTCCACCATGTCCATCCATTGGTCTTCGCCCTTGTACTTCTCGTGGTGAATCTTCTTCTCGATCACGTGCTTGTGCTCTGGGTCGTTGGGATCGATGTACTTGACAGTCTCCCAGCGGCCTTTGCCTTGCGCTGAGTCGACACCCTCAAAAGCAAGTGACGCGATCACGACGGCCATGGTCAGACCTTGGGCGTACACACGCGCTTGCACAAGTTTCTGCTGTGTGGTGAGGTAGGGGTTGCGGCCGACCAAGGTTAGCGCGCCACCCATGGAGGCAATCCATGAGCCGAAGACGATCGAGTAGCGGTTATCTTGGGCGAAGGTCATAGCGCGCTGGCCGAAGGTCTTTTGGCTCGCGAGAGTTTGTTGTAGCGATTCAGATTCATCCTGGAATTGATACTCGGGGTTTCGTGCGCGTTCGTAATTACGCGAATATGAGTCGGCGGCGACAATGGCTGCGCGTAGTGATCAGCTTATGCCGATCGGTTCAAATTGGCAAGCTGCTGCTTTGCAGTGTTTCACTTACCTGCGAAAGTTCCGCAGCCACTGATGAGGAAGGCGCGGAAGGGCAATGTGAGGCCTCTGAATGCTGGGTATCTTGCTGATGCGGCGTATACACCAAGACCACCAAGAGCTAGGCCGGCAGCGCCACCCATAGAACCGCCTTTGACTGTGGCACTGTGGTGTTGTTAGCAGGCTATGATTTGAAGATCGCGTGATACACATACTAGTAGTGCTCGTTCTCTTCTTCCTTGGTCAGGATCTTCATGATTGCAAACTAGTGGTGGAGTAGATAAGGTATACAAGCTATTGCTATCGGTAGTATCAATGGAGAGGTGGGCAAGCAATGCAGGCAGATGGTGAAAGCTTCGTGTACGAGAGGTATGTGTATGAGGGGCAAGGTTTGATAAAGCTTCAGAGCATTACATATGCATGATGTACGGCGAGACGGTGGATGTATGACGGAAGCGATTACTGAGCCGTGTGCAGCAGAAAGGCTGGCAGCATGCAGGTCAATGGCAGGCTTCACGTCATCAAGACGATACTCTGCGATAGCCGGCCCGAGCTCCTCCTCCAACGGCAGCCGACCGAACCGGACGGGCACTGCTCCGGTAGGGCTGACCGAAGTAGGACTGCAGCCAGCGAATTTTATCGATAACCTTTGTTGCGGACTGCGACATATTACATGACACCATGGCGCCCGGAAAATTACTCAACCGCAATATCCGCCCTTCGAGGGTGCAGCCCGAGGATGACGACGATTTCGATCTGTCAGAGGATGGCGCCAGTGGAGAGGAGGCAGCAAATTTCGACGAAGAATCAGAAGAAGATGATGGAGAAGAAGTGCCCGAGGACAACGAGGACGACCCAGAGGAAGAGGAAGGCGCAGTGGATGGTCAGCTTGAGAAGGTGTCATTTGGCGCCTTGAAGCAAGCGCAAGACGCTTTGTCGCGCAAGCGGAAGCGCAACGAAGAGACAAATTCGGGGCAGGACGAAAAGCTCGAGAAGATCAGAGAGCGGCTACGGGAGATCAAAAGGAGAAAAGAGAGCGAAGAACAAGCTGAGGGCAAGCCTAAAAAGAAGCAGACAGCGAAGAAGTCAAATCACAAGAATGAAGTCGATCAAGACCAAGCATCCGATTCGGACTCAGACTCTGGCCCAGAAGAAGTCGGCGCAACCTCAAAACACGCGCCCATGGCCCAATCCTCACGCCACCAAGTAAGCCGCAAAAGACAAGTCGTCGAAGTGCCCAAGATGAAATCCCGCGATCCACGCTTCGACGCCATGCAACAGCGCAACGCCCATACCGGCAACGTGGACAAAGCCTACGGCTTCCTAGCAGACTACCAAGCCGACGAGATCGCCCAGCTCAAAGCCGCCGTCAAAACCACCAAAGACCCGTTCGAGCAAGACCTCCTCAAGCGCAAGATCGGCAGCATGGAGAACAGGATCAAGGCCAAGGCGGCCAAGGAGCGCGAACAGGAGGTTCTGCGCCGCCACAGAAAGGACGAGAGGCAGAAGGTCGAGGCTGGCAAGAACCCGTACTATCTGAAGAAGAGCGAACTCAAGGAGCAGGCGCTCGTGGAAAAGTACAAGGGCATGAAGGGCAAGGAGCGCGAGAAGGCGATCGACAAGAAGAGGAAGAAGGAGGCACAGAAGGAGATCAAGAGGATGCCCGATGCGAGGAGGACGGTGGGTTGAGGTGCTTGCTGCTCGGGAGTGGTTTCATATCGTGGCTATGCGATCACTATCTTTCTGGTCGATTTAATGATACCCTTTTTTGTTCGCCTTTGGCGCATATCAATTTTGCTCTTGTCTTATTGCTGTGCTGACTTTCCAAAGTATAATCATCGAATTTCAAGACTCAAGTATCTCTTGAACATGTGATTGGACCATTGAGCAGGAATATCCTCGACACGCGACGCATAGTTCAGAACTTTGCGGTTGTCCTCACTCTGCAAAAAAGCCAGCCCAGCAAAGCTGCCTCAGTGGCCATCCGCTCAACAGATCGCACTTGGACGCCTATGTATCAACAATATGCGCTTGCTACGCCCCTCTCGACACCTGACCTTCTTTTCCTGGACTGCAAAATATGCATCTTTGGGTGCGCGATGGCTGCAAAGCCGAACATGCTTCAGAAAACTTTTGTCCTCAGAATCAAAATGCTATACATGTTCAACCAGCGTCCGCCAATCAACAGTGTTTCATACACTCATTGTCACTCTCGAAACATGCATTTGGCTTTCTGAAGATGTCCTCATTTTCTGTTCTGATGCTTGCGCACTCAATACAAAGGCAGAGGCATGGCACCCCGTTTCATTGCTCTCGTCTCTACCAATTCCAAAGCACATCGTCGTCCACATTTCCAGCCACCAAGTCCTCAGATCAAGGCTCGAACTAACAAGTAAAACACCACCAAAATGCCTTACATGCTCGACGATCCCGACGTCAACCCATCTCAAAGCGAACCCAACGACATCAACTCCGACAACCCCGTCGACGCAATGTTCGACACCCTCGTCCGCTCCGAAGAGCGACTCGGCATCATGATCGACATCGCGTCTTTCGACCGTCCAAACGTCTGCATCTTCCTCGGCAACAGCACCGTCATCGACGACGACAGCGAGGACGTCGTCAGCCCCGAATACCACGCAGCGCTCAAACGCCGCACGGCAAGACTCCTCGCGAATTGCAGCGAGGGTGAGAGACTCCGATGGGATTGTGAGAAACTCTCCATGTGCACTCTTCCGGCTGCTGGTTCCGATGCGCCAGGGCGGGCGAAGAGTGTTTGCTGCCTTGCGACTGAAGTGCCTGTCTCTTCTGATGAGGAGTGTGAGTGTGGGAAGGTGGATTGGAAGTGTGAGGAGCATGGGAAGTGTTTTAGAATTACATTCTTCGTTGACGACGGTGACGCTTCTGTTCCGCTCTCGAAGCTGAAGATGTTCCGCAGTGAGCAGGGTCCTTTGGGTGTTGGTTTGAACCGACAGCTTGATTATGAGGATTTGCAGGCTTGGGCGAGGGCTGTGAAGAAAGGAAAAGACTTTGTTTGGGACGATCAGCTTGAGATGTGTCCGAAAAGGGAGCTGTGGCTGCGCGTATCGGGCAGTTTTGCTAAGGCTGTTGAGATTCGTGTGTTGAAGGATAAAAGTTGCTGAGCACTTGCTAATGGCGACCAAGACATGCTAAGGTCGGTCTGATCGTTCCTGGCTACATCAAATAGGCCTTGACTGACGATGTTTGCAGACCGACCTTACTGACCAGCCGATGGCTGCAACTTGGCGCCATACAATCTATTGACCATATCTAGCGAACTAGCCAGGTCAGAACGCTGATCAGAATCTTTTGCTGCTGCCTAATCGTTCTCGTCTTTGATTCTTCCGGATTCTCTGATGCGATGTACGTTCCCGAACACGCTTCTTCCAGCTTCCACGATACGCAGCCACGCGCCTCAAAGCCACGAGCTTTGGACCCAAACAACCACGGTAGAAGCTATCGCTGCTTCTCACGCTTTCATCAGCTCATCACGAAGACGATGTTCTCTTGATGCGGTTGACCGTTGCTGACCGCCATCATACACGATGGCTATGACCTGGTACCGTTTGCTTGCGTCCTTCTTGCTTTTCGTTTTGCGCACATGCGCGAGGGTGATAGCATCTCGATGCAGTCCATGCACTAGACCGTAGATAGCTTTATGCAGCTCTCCTAAACTTGTCCACTCTCGTATCGCAAGTTCGGCAGAGCTTTGACGGCATGATGCTGTTCATGCAGGCATCCGCACGCGTTTCCAGAAATTCCCTGATGCTGAAATGCACGCAGCCTTCGACGAGCTGATATGTCTTTGTGATAAAGCTCTGCGTTGGTGCAGCCATCTTAGGCCTGCATCGGGCGGTGAGAGGTCGTTATTCGTTTGTAGGAAGTGAGCAGTGGCTATAAGTGTTGTCTGCCCGTCTCGCCTCCCGACCATTACCTTGCCGTCTCAACTCAAGCGACTGCGATCACGACATTCTTCTTTGCTCTCCTCGATCCCACAAAAACACAAACTTCAACCGCCAACATGGTCGCCATCTACGTCCCGTCCCTCCAAGCCTCGTCACCCAACACCACCACCTACCCAGCTCAAACGTCCACCTCTACCACCCTCACCAACAACAAAATCGCCTTCTTCCTCCGCGCCCTCCACGCCTACAACAAAGCCAAACACAACCGCCTCACCTGCCTCGGCACCGCAGTGACTTGCAACAGACGCTGCCGCAACCCGCTCTACGAATCCAAGTGGGCTGTCGTCCTTGACGAAATGATCGAGGCAGCCGAGAACCGCAATCTGTGCCTTGCAGATCTGAAGGGTGAAGCTGCCCAGTGGGCCAAGGGATTGGCTTGCTACTTGCACGGCGGGCAAAAGGGTGTTGCGATGGGGGTGTTGGGCGCGATTGCATTGTACAGGAAGATGTTGGATGCTTGTGTCATACCGATAGTGGGAATGTGTATGATCGCGCCGTTCGATGAGCTTGCACGCCAGCACTACGATCGCGCAAAGGGCTGCTTGGGGTCTGCTGTGAAGGATGAGGAGGTCAAGGAGTCTGGTTCGGTGGATGAAGAGTTGGCAGCTCAGGTCAAGCTCGAGGAGGAGCAGTTGCGTGTCATCCAGGAGAAGGAGATGGCCTTGTTCTTGGCGAACGAGAAGAGGATCGCGTTGCTTGAAGAGAGGGTTCTGCTTTTGTTGGAGCGTTTGGAGCTGTTGCTTGAGCTTGACAAGGTGAAGGCGATGAAGGAGGCGTTGAAGGCTGGGTTGGAGGGAGGCGAACAGTAGAGGATTTGAGACGATGGAGGCGAAAGGCGTTGAAAGGAGATCTTACATATGATTTACACGGTCGTTGTCGACACAACTGCCTTATGATTATCATGGTCTAGCATTTCTGATATATGCATCGAATCAGATTGTGTTCAAATTTGGGTGAAGTTGAAATGTTTCCTCTCCTTGGGCTTCTCCGTATTATCATGTCAAAGCACCAAAGCGACAGCCCTGTCAAACCACCGAGATGTCACGTGCATGCGTGTTTGTGTGTACTGTTGACATGGCTCTGTGCATATTTCTTGAAACACGGTTTTTAGGATGTCAAACACGTGACAAGCAGTGAAGGACACGTTTAAGCAAACGGGCCTTCCGAGTCCTTGCATAAGCGCGTGAGCTGGAAATAGTTCCCGATACGCCGCTAAGAAGAGCTTAGCTGGCCATTATTCGCTCCCTGGGCCACGACGACGCAGCTGAAGATCAGGCTTGCATTGCTAAGTAGCCACGCACTTCTTCAGCCGAGTCTGTTGTGTGAGTGACTCGTTGCATTCGGTTCAATTGCCCTGTCTATGCCATTCTGCAAGTGTTCCATTCAAAACTCTCCAAGTGGCCACGCCTCGTCAGCTTAACGCGCTCCAACGCCTCGTAAGATCTGGGGAAGGAGATCAGATCAGGGAGCTGCGCGGTCCGAACTTCATTCGATCAGCCTGCCCAAACCATCCGCCCACCACCCACCACCCACCACCCACCACACGGCGACTCGCCACGACTTTTCGTTCTTTCTGACCTCAAGGTCGCCTTTTCTGGATCTTGCTACTTTTGACAGACCGCGCTAGGTCGTTTCCTTTCCTTTGCTGCTTCGGTGCAATCCGCAGCTATGGCGGTCCGCGATGAAGCCATCACCACTGGCACGGAGAAGCAGGCCGATTTGAGGAAGAGGACTGCCGGCCAGGTGCCGCAGACCAATGCAGGATACACTACGAAGGATGTACAGGAGAAGACGAAGCAGAAGGTATGCTATCATTGGGACAATTGTTACGGACTCTTTTGGCTAGAGAGGGATGGATATTTGGATGGTCGCGGCTGACAGCTGGCTTTAGTCGAGTTCGTTCGTCGACATCCTGGACGAATATGAGTTTTTGATCGCGCCGTTGGTCTTCACTGCGCTGGCTTTCTTCACACGCATGTGGAAGATTGGCTTGTCGCCGATCGTCACCTGGGACGAGGCTCAGTATGTTGCACACTCATTGAGGAGGACCTCGAAGATACGATAGCTAATCGATTCCTCTACAGCTTCGGCAAGTTCGGTTCCCACTACCTCAAGCGTGAGTTTTACTTCGATGTCCACCCTCCTCTTGGTAAAATGCTCGTTGGCCTTTCTGGCTACCTCGCAAACTACAATGGCTCTTTCGAATTCAAGTCTGGCGAGACATATCCCGAAGAGCTCAACTACACTTTCATGCGCCTGTTCAACTCTGCCTTTGGCGCTCTCTGCGTTCCTCTCGCATACTTCACTGCCAAGGAGCTGCACTTCAAGCGCCCAACCGTCTGGCTTGTCACAGCCATGGTCCTGTTCGAGAACAGCTACACCACTATTAGCAGATTCATTCTTCTCGACAGCATGCTTCTGTTCTTCACTTTCACCACCGTATTCTGCTGGTCCAAGTTCCATAACATGCGCCACCAGTCTTTCTCACCCGAGTGGGGCTTCTGGCTGTTCTGCACTGGTCTCAGCATTGGCTGCGTGTGCAGTGTCAAGTGGGTTGGCATGTTCGGTACTGCTCTCGTTGGTATCTACACTATTGAGGACCTATGGAACAAGTTTGGCGACCTGAAGATGCCCAAGGTCAGTGGTAGATCTGAATTACACCACGCTTATACGATGCTAACAGATATACAGGTCGAGCTTGCTGCACACCTTGTCTTCAGAGTCGTTGGCCTTATTGTGATTCCTCTCATTGTCTACCTATTCTCGTTCTACATCCACTTCCTCATTCTGGAGAACAGCGGCCCTGGCGATGCCCAGATGTCCTCACTCTTCCAAGCCAACCTCAGGGGCACTGAAGTCGGTAAGGACAGCCCACTGGAAATTGCTATCGGTTCTCGCGCAACTTTGAAGAACATGGGTTACGGTGGCGGCCTCTTGCACTCTCACGTGCAGACCTACCCTGAGGGCTCTTCCCAACAACAGATCACTTGCTACCACCACAAGGATGCCAACAACGACTGGTTCTTCTACCCGAACAGACAGCAGCCCGACTACAACTCTGAGGATGAGACGCTTCGTTACGTCGGAGATGGCGATGTCATTCGTCTCATTCACGCTCAGACTGGCCGCAACTTGCACTCTCACCAGGTTGCCGCTCCTGTCACCAAGGCTGATTGGGAAGTCTCTTGCTACGGTAACCTGACCATCGGAGACACCAAGGACCACTGGAAGGTCGAGGTTGTGGACGACGCCTCATCCAGGGACTACTCCAAGCTGAGGACTCTCACCACTTCTTTCCGCTTAAGACATGTTGATCTTGGATGCTACCTCCGCGCTGGCAACGTCAACCTGCCTCAGTGGGGTTTCAAGCAGATTGAGACGACCTGTGTCAAGGAGAACAAGCCTCGCGACGTCTACACCCACTGGAACGTTGAGTCGCACTGGAACGAGAAACGTAAGTGCATAGAATTTGTACTCCCTGACTAAAAACACATGCTAATTTATTGCAGTCCCTGCCAGCGCGCCTGGTGCATACAAGTCGCCTTTCCTCCGCGATTTCGTGCACCTGAACGTTGCCATGATGACCTCCAACAACGCTCTTGTCCCCGATCCTGACAAGCAGGACGATCTCGCCTCCAAGCCCTGGCAGTGGCCCCTCTTGAACGTCGGCCTTCGTATGTGCGGCTGGGACGACCACATCGTCAAGTACTTCCTCCTCGGCAACCCGCTCGTCTACTGGGGCTCGACCTTCTCCATTGTCTTCTTCTTCGGCATGCTCGCCTGGTACGGCATTCGCTGGCAGCGTGGCTACAGCGATCTCACCTGGTCGCAGGTCGACCAGTTCCACTACTCCGGCATCTACCCCGTCCTTGGTTGGTTCCTGCACTACCTGCCCTTCATCGCCATGGCCCGTGTGACGTACGTTCACCACTACTATCCGGCCCTCTACTTCGCCATCCTGTGCTCTGGATTCTGCTTGGACTGGTACACTCGTGACCTCCGCAAGGGCGTGCAGTGGAGCATCTTCGCTGTGCTGTACATTGCTGTCATTGGCATGTTCTGGCTCTTCCGCGCTTTCAGCTTTGGTATGGAGGGCAACCACAAGCAGTGGTCTCACCTCAAGTGGCTACCGACTTGGCGCATGACTGATTAGTTGCTGTGCCGGTGTCTATCAAAGCTCCAAGCCAAGCTCGTGCTGTTGGTGGAAAGCAATCAGCATGATGTTTTGCTGTTGTCGACTGAGTCTCAATGATGCGGGATGACTGGATATCTTTTGGCGTTGCTCCTTCCGGTCCTAGTCTCTTTGCGCCGTGGATGCTTACGACCGCTTAAAAACTATATGTATTAACAATCTCATTCTCTCGATATTTCACTGCCGTGTCATTTTTGCTGTTAGCGCGTCCATCATTGATACCACATTCAAGCAATAATGAACTATTATGATCTCACGGCCATGTATAACAGCCCACTTCGTGTCCACGCCCGTGGTACTTGCGCATCGAGTGTTGCTCTTATGATGCTTGCGCCTGCTCGTTGATCTGCGCCCCTGGAAGTCGTGCTAATCTTGACAAGTGCTTTTATCAAACTCACAGTCTTCGTTGCATCATTGATATCATGGACTGACGATTCTCACAATCTCCGGAATACAACGTTGTAGTGGAAATGTAAATATGGAATCGCATAGTCTGGTTCATACTCGTAGCTCATTGGCTCCAGGCAGTTCTCTAGCGCAATCCTCGCGGTTAACCATTCCTACTCGCCTCTTGCCGCCTGTGACCCTTTAATCTTAGCTCCACCTGGTTGGTATGGTGTAACGCCTCTCTGGGCATGCATACAGCTGCGCCTGCAGTCATGGGCTAATGCTCCCCCTGCGCCGCAAACAGATTTGCCTGGGCGACCTACACCTTGTGCCCACCCGGCCTCTTCGCCATGCATGTAGCCTACGATTTTGTCTTTGAGTGTCCATGCCTTCGACACCGACGGTATGGCAATATCGGGCATCAATTTGCACGATCTCAGACCACATCTTGAGCGAAACGTCTCGCAGCGATCCTTGGAGACCAGCACGCTAGGTTTTGATGCTCACTCGACGGCGGATATTGAAAATCGGCCAAATCAGCAACATAGATCGCAGATTCCACTCAAGCCGGATTTACAACAGGCGACGCAGCCAAGTCCTCAACCACTGCCTACGGACAAAAGTGCCCTCCTCGCCAATATTGAGGACGATGGCCTGGAACCGACCAAGGGAAAGGTGGCAAAGTGCGTTGCAGTCTGCGTGTGGTGGATTCCTGAGCTTTTTGCTTCGCTCGTTTCAATCATCATGCTCGGTTGTATCGTTGCGCTGCTGGTAGTTTACGATCACCAATTGCTTACAGAGCTTCGCTTGCCAAAGTATTTGACTATCAACGGTATTATAGCTGCGCTCGCTACGATCAATCGAGCCTGCCTCAATACTCCGGTGTGCTCGGCACTTTTACAGCAGATGTGGTTGAGCCTTGCTCAGGAGGGCAAGGCGAATAAATCTTCGAGAAGCCGACTACGTGATCTGGAGCTATATACAGATGCGTCAAGCGGTGCCTGGGGAAGTCTGGTATTTCTGTTCAAGGCGCGTTCTGCTCGGTGAGTTTTCTGAGCTCATCACAAGAGTTATTCGTCTGACTGTTCATATTAGGATCGCTGCATGGTCCGGCTGTATGATTACCATCCTGTCCTTGGTATTCAGTACATTTACACAGCAACTTATATCCATAGAACTGGTACCGATGTCGAACGACACCTCGCCGGGGAATATTCCTCGCAGTGAGACTTACACAGGAGGACTTCCCGAATACCTGTACAATCGTAAGCATCTCCTCGATCATATCGAGTCTTCCGCTGACACGGTTTAGCGGAATACCCCCAGCTAGAGATGATTTCTAGCATACATAGTGGCATGCTCAGCAGCAATGTCAGACCTATTCAAGCTTCTTGCCCAACAGCAAATTGCACTTGGCCTGTCACGTCAACCGTTGCTGTCTGCGGTGCTTGCTCAGAGTCAACATATGTATCATCTGGATGCAATGCATCTTGCACAGGGGATGCTTTCACCTGTAACTACACCAAGAATGACTATTGCAATTACAGTCTGCCGTCAGGAAATTCAGTCCAGCTGTGGGACTTTGTTGACCGAGACGTCAAGACAGAGGTCGGCTTGGAGGCAAGCGTAGCTTTCCAAGTGCTGCCAAGTGCCAAAGGCTCGATTTACAGCCCAGAGCAGTACCAGCGCGCCTATCTCGCAACCTTCGATCTATTTGGATTGCCTTACGGATACAGTCTACCGCAGCCCGACTATAGCCAGGAGACAATCGAAAATCCCAGGCCCGAAAGCCTCGATCTGCAAGCCACCGAATGCGCTCTCTGGATGTGCGTTCAGGCGTACAACACCTCTATCATCGGCAACGTCCAGCACGATGAGCTTGTCGGCGTGTATGATGATATCGAGCACGCTATCAACGGATTCGACTGGCACTACTACGCCGACGTCCAACTACCCGCCATCCCTGCAGAGTTGGACCGCGATCGATTGACCAATTTCACAGTTGTCGGCCAAGCAGGATCCATGCTCCAAGGATTTTTGGACAACATCTTGCGCGGCAATGTCTCGATATTTCCAATAGGCCACCAGGCCTCGAGCGATCTGGTTTACGGCGCGTGGAACGGCTCGAGCACGAACGCTTCTGCGTGGATTGAGAATGTGGCGCTCAGTATGACTAATACAATACGCGCCGCTAATCATATGTCACGAAGGCAGTACAATGGCACACGATATGAGCTGGCTGTTGTCGTTCACTGGTACTGGTTGGTCCTTCCGGCTGCTCTCGTTGTTGCTTCGCTGGTGTATCTTTTAGTCGTCATGTTTCAGACCGCTGGTAGTTCTGTGCATAGCTGGAAGGGTAGCCCGTTGACTTTATTGTTGTTTGAGCTTGATCCTAGAATTGCAGAAGTGGCACATGGTCATGTGGAGAGACGGGGTGGACTGGTAGAAGCTATTGGCGATGCGAACGTGCGGATTGAGAGATCCAATGGCGGAGTGAGGAAGTTGCATGCTTGTTGAGCTGGCCATATATCGTTTTCTCACAAGCTGTGTCAGTGCACTCTGATTGAATGAACAGGTTTCATAGTTGGAGTCTCGTTATCCATCGATGAGATGTCGAGATCATGAAAGCTGCATGGTTGCCCGCTGCTTCCTATGTTACTGGATTGCGATTCTGATGATCTTTTCAACTCGGATGTTGTGCTCAATCAAACGAAATTCAACATGCAATCATCTTGGTCTTGATCCGATCTTCATGCGGCGCTAAAGACGTCTTGTTGATTGGATTGATCCAGTAGTTGCCAAGTCCCGCTTCCTCGGCTTGAAGTCGAAACGACGAAACAAGCTTGACGGAGCTTTCGAATGCAGACATGTAGCTGAATCATTGACATATCAAATTTCTTGCGATCGAGGTATCTTAAATTCTTGAGAATACTAGCGCTATAAAAGCAGGTCAAATATGGGTTTGATTCCACAGCAAGTGCCGACACAAGACACCAGAGCGCTGCCTGCATGTGTGCGGCACAGCACCACTACTTCCCGTCCCTGGTATTGCCAATATCGTTAGCGAGGATTTGCTTTGTACTCAGCAATGCACTTGGTCGCTCACTAGACATGGATACTCGACCTGGCGGTTACAGAATGAGTCTTGAGTATGGAGAAAGGTGGTCATTCTTCAACAACCAGTATCCGAGTTGCGAACTTCTATCATCTGCCGTGCTATCTCTTTGGCATTTCCTCCTTCACCTTTGATATTGATCCCATTGCTATCTACCACCGATGGGCCATTGAAAAGTTCTTGTTTCCTCGTAAGAGTGGTACACCTAACATGATCTCTGCTCGAGCATACCGCAAATCTATCGCTGCGGCTCTTACATGCATAGCTATGCTAGGCCTTCTGCACATCCAACTCGGGTCTGTGGACGCTTTCGGCAGTGTCTGGAGTCATTTCGATTCTGCAGGCTCCGCAAAAGGTACGCTCGCATGTAGTAGGCTGCCACATGCCAACGAGACCTTGGTAGTCATGAAAACAGGCGCGACTGAATTGGAAGACAAACTACCGATTCACTTTCAAACGACTTTCAGGTGCTATCCGAACCTTGTCATCTACTCAGACAAGGCGGAGATCTTCCAGGGCCAACAGACCCTTGACTCGCTTGAAGATGTCAACCCAGAGATCAAGGCCAACCATGAGGACTTTGAACTGTACCGAAGGCTTCAGCAACAATCTGGAAGGACAGCCTTTGAACAGCATAAGCTCAGCGGGCCAAGTAGTGAGGCTCGGAGCGCGAGTGGCAATGTCGAAAATCCTGGCTGGAAGCTGGACAAATGGAAGTTCTTGCCTATGATGAGACAAACGCTGCAGAATCATCCAGAGAATAGCTGGTATATTTTCGTCGAGACGGACACGTTCATCTTCTGGGAAGCTCTGCTCGCATACCTCGCCGTGCTGGACGCGACGAAACCATATTATATTGGCGGCCAGACCTGGATTGGAGATGTCGAGTTCGCCCACGGTGGCTCAGGGTTCCTCGTCTCACGGCCAGCCCTGCAGCTTGTTGTGAAGCAGTATGAAGACAATCAGCAGGACTGGGAAACCTTCACAGATAACCACTGGGCTGGTGACTGCGTGCTTGGTAAAGCCTTCAAAGATGCTGGCATACCTCTAACAGCGGCATGGCCAATCTGGCAAGGTGACGATATTGGGAACATGAACTATGGCCATAGTCAACGGCTGTGGTGTCAGCCGACAGTGTCGTACCACCATCTCGATGCTCGAGAAATCCAAGATCTGTGGAACTATGGACAGGAGTGGGCGTCGAGACCATCCACCACTGAACAGACGCTATTGAGGCATAGAGATGTGTTTGCTGAGTACATCATGCCACGCACGACCTCTACGCGATCAGACTGGGACAATCACGCCGAGAACGATCGAGGTCCGGCTGAGTCTTCAGAAGGGTGTCAAAAGATATGCGAGGACGACTCGTCCTGTCTGCAATGGGTGCTCGATTCAGGAGTCGATAGGCGTTGCTTGACAACGTTTCGTCCCAACATGGGCGAGCCTGCCGAAGGGAAGACGTCAGGCTGGATCACTGAACGTATGCAAGCCTTTTATGATGCGGAGGAGCCTTGTACAGACGACGGATGGATCCTGTAGATACTGGGTTTCAATCAAATCAATTATTGTTTGCAAGTTTCCAGTCACACTGTATTGGCGACGTGCACTCACCAAGAGCCTGCTAGATCGCCGCAACGGATCATGGAGAATGCAAATATGTTGGAGTCAATCGAGAGAAAGCCACAGGCCGATTCCCTCCTTAGATGGAGATTTGTAAAAAGTCAAAGGTAAATACAATTAGAAGACAAGCAGAATGAAAGTGAGTTTTTGTCAAAAGACCAGGTAAGCTAAAGCAATCCCCAAATGTCGAAACCGCCGAACGCCTCGCTTGCTTTGGTATACCTGTATAAACAAAAACTCCTAATGCCGCAGTAATGCCCATAGAAAAGAAGAAGCCAAGGTGGCTATTGGTAAAAGTTGGGTGGAACGAAATGAATGGGAATTTAGACGTGCATCTTCTTCCCGGAACGGCTGCTCATGGAGCGTGGCTTAGGCACGTACTCTTTGTTGCCGATCACGGGCGCAGAAATGTCTCTGCGTTGAAGATCAACCATCTGCTTGCGTGGGGTGTAGGTGCCATCGGCAATGCTCTTAGCTCTGCCACGGCGGTATGCGATTGCTGCGAGTGCAGCTTCACGGTCGAAAGGCAGGGCAGGCGGAGCGTCGTCAACGGCGCAGTCGGCGGAACCGTCTACTTGAGATGGTTGGCTATGCTGACCCCAAGATGCCGATAGTGATGGCTTAGATACTGGTGTGAAGTGCATCGGGATTCGAGTTGTGGTAGTGATGGTGCGGACAGAGTGCTGGTGTTGCTCATCGTCTTGCTGTTTGCGGTTTGGAGTCGAAGGCGGCGAGTCCTTTAGTGGAACGGTGACGGCTGGCCGAGAAACTTCTTGAAGATGCTCGTTGCCGTCGACCTCCTCTTCGATCGCAGCGTCGACATTATCTTGGACGAGTTCTTGATCAAGGGTGTGGTCATTGTGCGTAGTGGATGCAGGCAGCATGGGCGAAATCTCCTTGCTGGCAGTCTCGGATGGCTCGTCAGCGAGCACAGTCATGCTGTGGTCGCCCTCTGGCAAGGCAATATCGTGAGGTTCGGCCATAGTGGCATCATCTGTGGTTTTGTTTTGGGCCTCCTCTGCATCAGAAGAAGGTGCGGTATGGACGATGTCTGGTTCGGTGCTGGCTATTTCGACTTCCATCTCATCATCATCTTTCTCGCTTGCGGGTGGAGTAAGAATGCTTGCGATGTCCGACTTCATCTTCTGGATAGACGATGCCAGGATCTCATCCATGCTCACTCGCATCTCGCGGCCATGTTTGGCTGTGGAAGTGCAACCGCAGCACTTGAAAGCACACTCCATGCGCATGAACTCGACCATCTCTTCCGCGGCTTCTCTCTTCTGCTTCTCTGCGTCGAGTTCTTGCTGCATTTTCTTGCTTTCCACCATCTTTTTCGTGACGATGCCGACGTTCTCCTTGTCATCAGACAACATACGTTGCAGTTTTCTGGGCGAAAGGGACTTTCGAGGTGTGTTCAAGAGGTCGTCGTCATCTTCCTGGGCGGCAGGCAGAGCAATCTGACCTTCTGCCGCAATTCTTGCAACCTCCTCTTCTTTCAAGCTAGTCTTCAGCGCCTCCTTCTCCTGTTCAAGCACTCGGAACTGCTCCTGAAGTTTGCCCAGATCCTGCTGCATAGCCATCAAAGCACATTTGGCATCCGTAGCCTCCTGCTCGAAACGATCCGCTTTTTGCACATCAGTTGCATGGTCAATTTTACTGACCTGCAGCCGCTTCTGTGTATCCCTCAACGTCTCTTGCAGCTTAAGCACAACTGACGCTGATTTGAAAGCTTCTTTGCGCGCCTTGCGCACTTCTTTGACATACGCTTCGGCATTGCTGCTGTACTCTCCCTTTGCTTGGCGGAAATCGTCCTATCAAATGTCAGCTCAATTCAACTTAGAATTCTTTCACAGAAACAGCATACCATGACTTTCTCAAGCCGGTTGGAGACCTTACTCTCCCTGTGTCGGCTCTCCTTCAGGTCTTCCGCTATCCGCCTACACTCTTCTCTCCACTTCTTGAGCTCCGACTCCGCCTCTTCTCTGCCGAGCTGTGCGCGTCGGAGCTCCATTTCCTGCTTCCTGCGTCTAGCTTCGCTTTCAGCGTCACGGTCTCGGACATCGAGATGCTCGAAGCGCTTCACTAAAACTTGGACATCACTGTTATTGCGTCCATGTGTGCGAAGCGGAGCGAAATCAGGTAGCGACGGAGACTGGGCCACTCCTCCACCGAAGACCTCTTTCGATGGTGATGGCGTGCGAGTGATGGGGTTGTAGTCGGCGAACAGGTTGGCCTTGCGTGTAGGTGATGATAGTGCTGGCGATCCATCTCGTGATCTGGCGTCTGATGTTCTGTGACTGTCGTTTGCAATCGAGGCTGGGCGCCTGTTGACGCGCTCAGGTGACAGTGGATGTAGCGGCGATGGTCGCCTTGCTGGGAAGTCGAAGGGACTTGGAGGCTCCATGCTGATTATGATCCAGTATGTACGTTTGTCGTGGGTGATGTTATTGAGCGGCCAGCTGCATGTTGTTTGTGTGACGTTTTGGTGTTGATAGTATCTAGCGCCGTGATCTTTAGTGCGCTCGGCAATTTTGTTGTTTTGATCCGAACGTTGCGAGCAGCAACAAACCGCGCATGGACGACGCGTTCGCCCGCTCGTGGCGCTCCCGCGTCATAACCTCACTTAGAAGGAACTTGGTACTTGATGCTCTGCTTGCGAGAGTTAATACGAGACTTGTATTCGTGAATGTGCGCGCAAGGAAAGATCTGGACGGCGTATGATTCTGTCATTCCCACAACAAGTGCTTCGTGGCCGGGGATCTCGAGGCAAAGTGAACAGCACCGACTATCTTTCGAGTACGAGCATATTGCCCATTGGTTCATGATCTCCCAAATCGCCGTTTGAGAGAACAGACTACAAATGAAGACACGTTGAGAAACGGACATTGAGAAGCATAATACTGACCAACACATAGCATTTCGGAAACTTGATCGCCTTTCACAAGCGAGATGGATGAAGGTATACACCCGCTTGACAGCAAGAACATGAATGCTTGCACAATTCCACGCTTTCGTGCCAGCAAATGCAGTCGAGCTTGCGAGACATGGGTAGTCTCAACACCAGAAACGACTGTGTGATCGATTCTAGGACGTGTAAGCTCATGACCAGCAGTCGAATCGTTCCGTCAGAAAAGTATCTTTCCGAAGACGACCTCGCGAACACCATGAACCTGCACCATTCATTGGGGATGTTGTGACTGCAGGACGCAATTTTGCTGCACCGATGAAGCTCGCTTCTCTGGTTGCACCTTGCGCGAACATTGCAAGTGGCCATGCGTACACGGAAGCCTGTGAATTACTGTCAACATTGTTACGGAGGTCTACCAACGAGAGGCTCGTTCATCTTTCTGTTCGCATGACGGGGAGGGGTTCCTCTGATAGTTTCGCTTGATGACATCTGGACCCGCTTGTATTCACAGCAAGAGCTCTTGGTGAACTTTGGAGTGGAGATGATTGTTCGGTCATGGAAGCATCGGCAAACAAGCTCGCTTGATCGCACTGAAGGTCCTGACACACTTGCCAGATGTCGCGCATGATTATCTAAACGCACTTTCCTTATACGGCCAAACCAGAGACTAATGATAGGCCCACTCGGTCTTCAAACCAATCTTGACAGCGCTTGCAGCTACCCTGGCAGAGCCCAACGAGCGAGTATGTAGCTCATGCCATCTGCCCAAATGCCAGCGATGTTGCATCCACTCTCATCCATCGCTTGTGCCCAGACACGGCCGACAGCGCTTGTTACCTCGGAAGCCGTGTCAAGATTCACTTCAAGATAGCACTATAGACTTGGCAATATCTTGTGATATATCAATGGCATGTCTAATTGGGTGAAATATGTATCAGCTGGCTCCTTCACTGCCTTAGAACGTCTTGGCTGGTACGCTTAGATTGTGCCAAGCTATCGCGAGATGTGCGGAGTCAGGATCAAAAAGGAAGGCGGATAGCTAGCGGTAAAATCCTCCTCAACCGAGAGCCGTCTCCCGCAGCCACCTCCAGGTACGCATCCAACCTGTGCAACTTCACTCTTTCGCTGCATGACAGAAGCATACTATTGGCAGACTGTATCGACGTGCTGTATGTTTGCAGCCAATCGCCCGCGGACTCGTCTCTCTCACAGCAGCTCTGATGTAATCTTCGGCATAGGCCTGTTATCTGGCAGGATTCAACACGCTATATCGAACAGCCTTGTTACAACCGCGGCCTGCCATCGTCAAGTCTGGTTCGCGCTCTGCTCTTGTCACCGAGTCTCGACGGGCGAGCCCTATCGCCTTACCCATCGTAGTGCTGCTGATCACACTTGGCGTTGCTGGAGACGTGCATCTCATCCTTACCGTAGAACGCAGTAGACCGAATCGTGCATTGTTGATGCTGCACGGGCTCCATGCTCCAGCCATCGTTCGCGATCATCACGTCCTACGCCTTGTGGTCTGACTATTGTCAATCCGTCTGCCTACGAGGTTCACACCGGTAAATCCATCCTTCAGATACATTGACGTGTATATGCATAACATCCGAATCCTCCCCGGGCTACCTGGAAACCTACTAGCAGTCCCATATACAGGCGCTTCAAACACTATCTGGCTGTCTCGCGTGAGTGGCGCTTCGTACGCATTGGCCATCGAAGTATACAGCGCAGCACCACTTCTGATTTGACCACACAGGACCACCCTGGACCCGCTTCTAACGAGTCGATGTAGTACCGCTAACCGTGCGCATGACAGGACTCTGCTTGACTGCAATCACGTCAAGTCATTCTCCATGCACCTCTATCTGTTCGCGCCAGGGCTATTCTACCTGCTCGGGGCGAAGTCTTATTCGGTCATGCCTCGCTCTATGATAGAACTACGCGAACTCAATGTTGTCGATCCTTGCAAACGAAGTAACATGTCTTTTTCGAACTGCCTCTATAAGCTAAGCTTCAATGCAAGCTAGATTGACCACTTCGGAACATCTCTATTCTCGTGTGCTTGCAGAGGGCCATCCTGAGATAACACCATATCTTTAAAGCTCAGGTACTGTCAAGGACGTGTATAAGTACGAGCAGGTCTTCCTCACGTTCTGCATCCCTCATCCAACAATCAACACATTCAATCGTTCAATCAACAACAACTTCTCTCGCTCTACAGCAGCTTGCCTCGTCAACATGAAGGTCTCCGTCTCTGCCCTCGCTGCCCTTGTGGCCTCTGTCAGCGCCACTGCCCTTGACCTCGAGAGGAGGGACTCTCCCCTCTCTGTCTCCCTGACCCAGGTCGAAGACAGCAAGGTCAAGGTCGCACTCACCAACAACGACGAGAGCGCCTACAAGCTGTTCTACAAGGGCACTTTCTTGGACGAGGCTCCTACTGACAAGCTCTCCGTCTCCTCTGCTGGTAAGCTATGATCGATCATTTGAGTCTCATGAAACAATATTGACAAAGGTACAGAGTCGAAGGCTGGCTTCCTTGGTATCCTCCAGCGCATGGCCACTCAGTCTCTTACCGACGAGGCCTTCAAGTCGATTGCTGGTGGCGAGACCATTGAGGTCGAGATCGAACTTGCTGAGCTCTACGACCTCTCCAAGAGCGGCAAGTACAATGTCTTGGCTCAGGGTGTCATCCAGTATGCCGACGCAGACTCTACCACACTCACCGGCTCCGTCCTTTCTTACTCCAGCAACCAGCTCAACATCGACGTTGACGCTGCGAAGACTGCCAAGATCGAGACCGCCGTCTCTTCCCTCTCCAAGCGCACCGCCATCCAGAGCGATTGCTCCAGCTCCAAGCTGACCGCCATCCGCACCGCTCTGAGCAACTGCAACAGACTTGCAACCGCCGCCGCCACCGCTGCCACCTCCGGCTCCGCCTCCAAGTTCCAGGAGTACTTCAAGACCACCTCCTCTTCCACCCGTAGCACCGTCGCTGCCCGCCTGCGCGCCGTCGCCTCTGACTGCGCTTCCACCTCCGGTGGCAAGACTCGCACCTACTGCACCGACATCTACGGCGGCTGCAGCTCCAACGTCCTCGCCTACACCCTTCCCTCGAACAACTACATCGCCTACTGCCCGCTCTTCTTCTCCTACCTCCCCGCTCTTAGCGGCCAGTGCCACGCCCAGGACCAGGCTACCACTGTCCTCCACGAGGAGACCCACGCCCCTGCTGTCTACAGCCCTGGCACTCAGGACAACGGCTACGGATACTCCGCGGCCTCTGCTCTTTCTGCCTCTGGCGCTCTTAACAACGCTGACTCTTACGCTCTTTACGCTAACGGTATGTTAACACTTTTAAATTTTACACGCATTGATGTTTACTGACAATGCTCGCAGCCATCTACTCCGGCTGCTAAACGAGTTGCTGCTGTTGATGATCATAACGATTGGATGGAAGGAATGTGAAAAGTCTTGTTCTGAACGGCACAATTTTCGATGATGGTGGTTTCATAAGCTCAAGAAGCTTGAGTATGTTGTCTGACATAGATCTGCAATGAGAAAGAGACTGTGTCCATGAGCGCTTTCGTTGATTTACATGCGCAACAAAAATGTGCTTCTCCGCCACTAGAATTCTCTGATGCGGAATCAGGAATCTGACAAGTGGTTGCATTGTATGATTGATGTATCCTACAGCAACATGTCTCCGTGAAGTTCCGCTGATATAGCTACGTCAAGAATGTGTCGCATGCTACCGATATCGATACAGGGATACGATAGATGAGAAAAATTGATGAACGAACAGGAAACCAGGCGCCGCCGTCGAAATATTACTCGTCTTGGATGGATAATCGTTCGTTGAAAGATGGCTGTTCAATGATCTAGTCAAAGAGTATGCCGTCAATTCGGCTCAGTACGGAGAACTCTTAACCATGGTGACCGTGCGATACAATCTCCTTAAGTCTTCACGTATTAAGCGCCACACGGCTCCTGCCATCTTGTTCGTCCTGCGAGGTTCAATAGATGTCTGTCCTTGTATATTTGTTCCTGTATATGGGAGCAAAGCGGAGAAAGGAAAACGCGCCAGGATCACAAGAATACCCGTCCAGGCACACGTCGGCAATGCGTTCTTCCCTCAGCCTCCTTGCCCAGACCGAAACCAAGCATATCTTGCATGGTGTGTGATACCCCGCCACGTGCCCGTGGAACACGAATTGCCACCAAATTGGGGGTCACTGAGTCAGCGGTATTCTTGGCGCCAACAAGACAAACGCATCCAAGTTCAATGGACGAGTGGTCAAATATTCGCACTTGCAGGGCAGAGATCCATTGCGGAATATTACCACCTCGGCCACAATTTTCTTGGGAAACATTCAACAATGTTGAACGGAGATCTCCATCGATGGCTTGGTCTCGACTTGTCTCCGCCACTAAGAGTCTTGGGATGATCCAATAACCGAGGAAAGCCACGCCTTTACTTGGCAAGCCTCCAAGTACTAGCACTCGGAAAATGTCAGTGTCGGAAAAAGGATGAAACAAAAGCCGGGGGTGAGACCTTCTCTTCAGCTTGATATCACTTCCGTTGTAGTATTTGACTTGATACTGATCCACCTCGAAAGACACCAACCCCAGATACTCCAGATCTCCCCACACCTGCCCCAGATTGACTGCATCCGCAAATATGGGGTTCCTAGCACCCAAAGATCTGTCGGCCAACCCGGCGCCCATTGAGGTGTACAACTGGAGGGTCTATCTTTTGGCAATCTCCGCCGCCATGGGATCCTCCATGTTTGGTTATGACTCTGCTTTCATCGGCGGGACTATGGCCTTGAAATCATTCCAGGAGAGATTCGGACTGGCTGGTGCTGAAGCTACCGCTCTGGCTTCGCTGAGAGCCAACATCGTTAGCACATTCCAGGCCGGCTGCTTCTTCGGCGTCCTCGCCTGCTATCCTACTGTCGAACGCCTGGGAATGAAATGGACCTTGGTCGTTTGTGGTGCCATCTTCAACATTGGAGCGATCATTCAGACCGCATCTACTGGACAGATCGGCATGATTTATGCTGGTCGTGCGCTGACTGGTAAGTCGAATGATATAGCTCGCTTCCATTTACAAGACTGACACACCTCCCAGGACTTGGTGTTGGCGCCTCTTCTCTTATCATCCCCGTCTATATCTCTGAGAGCTCCCCACCCGCCATTCGTGGCCGGCTTATCGGCATATTCGAAGTCTTGCTACAGTTCTCACAACTCCCAGGCTTCTGGGTCAATTACGGAGTCAACAAAAATCTGTCGGGTGCCGGCGATACCCAATGGCGCATACCGTTCAGCATCCAACTCATCCCCGGCGCTTTGTTGATGATCTTGATGTCTTTCCAAACCGAGTCTCCTCGTTTCCTCGCAAAGAAGGGCCGCTGGGAGCGCGTGCGCAGCACGCTGTCCTATATTCGCAACCTACCAGAAAATCACGAATATATCAACTGGGAAATCGACATTATTCGAGGTCAGCTTGAGAGTGAGGCATCTGGCGTCGGACTCAGCTTCGCTGCCAAGTTCAAGGAGATCTGGACGACCAACACCAGGTCTCGACTTTTGCGTGGCATGGCTCTGATGATGCTGCAGAACTTGTCTGGAATCAACGCCATCAACTATTACAGGTAGGAGAATATTACGGTATTGCTTATCTACCACGTGCTGACATATATACAGCCCTGTTATCGTCGCCAGCATCGGTTTCACTGGTACAGACACAGGATTACTCGCAACCGGCATCTTCGGCATCATCAAAGCCTGCGGCACAGCAGTCTTCGTCTTCTTGATCGTTGACCGCTTCGGTCGCCGTCCTGCAATGCTGATCGGCTCTGCTGGAGCCATCTTTGCCATGTTCTACCTTGCCGGCTACTCCAGTCTATCCAACTCTTTCAACCAAGCTCCAGCTCGAGACGGAGGAGCCTACTTCGCCCTCATCTGCATATACATATTTGCAATCTTTTACTCGATCTCGTGGAATGGAATTCCATGGATTTTCTGTGCGGAGGTATTCCCTACATCCGTCCGCCAGGTCTGCTTGGTGTTCACGACTTGCACCCAGTGGCTGGGCCAGTTCATCATCGCATACTCGACTCCGTACATGGTCGCTGACATCAAGTATGGTCTGTTCTTGTTCTTCGGCTGCTCAGTTGTAGTGGGAATCACATTTGCGTACTTCTTTCTGCCTGAGACAAAAGGTGTGCAGTTAGAAGATATGGATATCATGTTCGGAGCTAAGGGCTTCGCGAGGCAGAAGCGTAAGACTTTGGATGCCATTCTCGCTGAGCGCCGCGAAGAGGTTGTGGCAAACAAGGCTGTAGCCGACGAGAAGAACGCGGCAGTCACTGAACGAGTGGAGAGCGTATGAGTAGAGGAGGTCAGGCTGTGGAAAGATTGAATGTGGTTAAGTTCGTATCAACAGTTGTACAGGAATCAATTGTCATGCTCCAATTTGATACCCAGTGACAACCTAGATCTACGAAGCCAAGCCCGCCTTGCGACTTTATTAAGCGGCAAAGATGACTGTTCACTGAACAACGACCCTCACTTCGGGTGTCTCCCCCGATCTTCAAGTTGATGATAATCCGTTGTATGCCGCAGAGCTAGCTCTTCAGATGTCAGTGCATGGATACGTGCGGCTTTTGCAACCGCAAGTGCAATGGCAGTTTGCCCCATCTTACTCTGTATACCATCTAGGTCAGAGTGAAGACAGGCTTGGAATCACTCACTATACAAAGCTCATGTAGCACAATGCGCACATGACCAGCACAGCCTGCTAGTGGCAGTAGCAGAAGGTCGTGCCGAAGAATACATAGTCTCGTTCCTTTCCAGGCAGAAAGATGAATCACCCAGTCTCAAGTGTAGCATCGTCGCTTTGCAGCGATTGATTTTGTCCGAATCTTCCATTCTCTCAACACTCATTGCACATCGCCATGGGTAGCTCTCAGCTTCCCGACATGACTGCACAGGATCGTGGTCCAGCGCCACAATTCAGCACTCTCGCATTCCGGCTTCGAGATCCCGAACAACTCAGTACGCACGCCACTGCATCAGCCTCACCGACTGCCATGGATACCTCACAGCCGACCAACTGGAGCATGGGCATTGCAAAGAGACGCAAGATCGCACACCATCATTCTGAGAGCTTGACAAATTCGCATGCAGCAAATCATACGCCTCAACTGACCAGTCTCGCTCTTCGGCCTCGTTTGTTTGAACAGACCATTGCTCAGACTCCAAGTTTCGAAACTAATCTCGCACTTCGAACTCGACTCTCTGAACATCACACTGCTCCCAATCTGTGGTCTGGAACCGAGTCACACGCCTCTGCATCAGTCGTCCCAACCCTTCCGTCTCGAAAAGCGCAAGCCACCAAGTCCTTGAGGAGATCGCCCATTGTTTTAAAAGACCGTCAGTCCTTCAAGACTCTGACGTCGGAGCTACAATTGCGCATCATGTCCTATCTTCCACTCAAAGACATAGGAGCTCTACGTCAGACATGTCGAGAAGTCCACAGCATCATCAGTGCATCCGAAGACGTTCTAGCACGGCCTTTCATCGCGCAACACCTCAATCGTCTGCAAACAACTATCGATGTTATCAACTCCGCCAAAATGCCAACGGATGTAGACACACTCCTTGCCAGCATGCGTCTCTGGACGTTCACTCGAGGGTGCTTCCGCGACCCGGATGTCTTACTGGAGTCTTGGTATAAGTGGTTCAGTCACCTAGCCAATGGCGACATCAAGAGCCCAGCATATATGCCGTTCTCAAAAGAATTTGAACAATGGGCTCATGTCGCACGCGTAGCGACATCGCTTCAGCGCCAATTCAACGCTGCCAACCCATCAATGGTCGACCTATGGGACTGGTTTGTCGCGGAGATTGCACTTCACCCTAGCCCTCTAGATCAGGCAGCACTGGCCCAGCTCTACACGCGTATCCAAGGCGCACAGAATCGCCATTACCGAGAGATCAGTGGCCGCTGGCATCGAGCAGACCTAGAGCGAGCCACGTTCCCGAGCGTTGCCAAAAATCGCTACCGCCTCACTCCAATCCGCCACAAGTTGATTGACGATCCAGGAAAGTCTTGCTTGCCGCTTTACCCTGCACATCAAGTTGAAAAAATGCTTGGACCTTTGGGTCTACCAAGATTGCCACCTCACGATACGTTCTGCTACTATACCAAGAAGTACAAGCTGGTGGGGAAGCTCACCAAGGTTCGTTCCGGCGCAGCGGTTATGCCTCCGCTGATGAAGGCAAAAGCGCTGGAATGGGTGGAACTCTTTTGAGGCGAGAACAGTGTGTGTTAAGCGTTCATTGCCAGCGTTTTATTGCCTGCTTACAACACTTTGTGTTATTGAATAGTCGAAAGCTGGATATTCGACAAGGCTAGCGAGTAGTTCGAATGTGATACTGAGCATACACTGATAAGGGTGGCAGCCATGGAGTATTTTAGGTAGTTTTGATACTTGTGGTTGGGCAAAGCTAGTGGAGCGACCCAGTCTGCCCACAAACGATTTTCACAATCTCTTCAGATGTATAAGATGTCAGCATCGCGATTTATCTGAACATGCTATAAGATCAGTGACAGTCAGGTTTGACAACGATTGATGTGGCACCGTTTTCAATCCGTCACGATAAATCACTTCCTAAGGTCATATGACTTTAGCTCGCAGGGCTCTCGGTGACATCATTGCCAAGTTCTGGCAGACTAATAACAAAGACGAGGGTGGGTTCCGTTGAGCAATGAACTTCAAGGTCCGGAAGTTATCTTATGCTACACTCAATTGAGAAATGGGAATGCTTGCCGTAGAGGGAGCGTAAGTTTCTTCGCAATATCTGTGTAAGCGTCTAGAAGGCCGATGATAGAATTGTGAATAATATCCATTGAGATAGCGGAACACTGTCTGCAAACACTGTGCAAGCATATATCAAGAGACAATAATGTTTTGATGTGAGTAACAGCGAAAGAGCTTTCCACTCTCATGAGTACTTACAGTCATGCCCAAAAAGGCTGTCTTGAAAATCCCAATCGTGGGTCCACTGAGATGGTGAGAAACTCTTGATGATTTTATTGCTAATACACGCTATGCTGCTTTGAAAAACAGAAATTCTTGTCATTAAGAAAACATCGCACTCTCAATGTCCGTTGCTCTAATGCTCAACACTCTGGTAAAGGTTCCCGGATGCAGTCCATCGAGGAATTAACAATCATCCTCTGTGCATTATACCAGCCTCACAGCTCAGTGTATAGCCAAGTGCTTCAGCGCTACTGCCTTCTTCAGAAGGGTCAAGTCCTTCTCACGCGCATAGTGAACCTCCAACAAGTCCATCACCCATTTCTCCTTCACCCAGTAGCAGAAAGTATATCCGGGTGGCAACTCCGGCAGCTCCCCCAGAAATCCAAGTATCGAACCGTTCGGAGCTTTGGCCTGCTTCACCCGTCCGTGTGGGTGATCTGCGTCCGGAGCCAGGAGGTCGAGGGGAGTGAGGCGGCGGTTCGCCGGGATGCCAGCGTGGAGACGTGTACTGTTTGGAATGGCTTTGCGGAATGGCTTTTTGATATCGGAGAGGCCGTATTGACGGGTTGCGACGATGCGATCAAACAGTTTTCTGAGTTCTGTCGAGTTGAGTGGAGATCCTCTGTCGATGCTGCACACACAACGTTGGAAATCCTGCCAGAGTGGACCATTTAGAAAGGGTTGGTGGACGGGTTGCAAGACTTCCTCTTGCAAACGGTTCGCCAGTGTTGCGAGACGTGCCCAGCGCTCGAAGTCTGTGGGAGGAATTGTGGTCTTGACTGCATTTCCGGCTATGTGGCTGAACCACCTCTCGTAAGACTGGGAAGCTACTGCGGTGTCCTTGAAGCTACCTTTAGCCCCGGTCCAGATGCGAAGGCTGGCGAGGAAGGAATCAGTGTCTGTTGGCATCTGAGTAGTGTTGACCGAGTTGATGAATTCCTGCAGACGCTTTTTTTCGGCGCGAATGACAGGCCCTGCTATTTTCTGTTCACATTCGTTGACGATTTCGTAGAATCTTTGACAGAGCTTGCGAAGAGAGGCGATCTCCAGTAGGGGGAGATATGACAAGATTTCAAGGCGCAATTCATTTGGAACTGTTTGGAAGAAGAGACTGGTTTGCTGAATGGGTGTGCGCTTCCATCCAGATCCAGGAAGAAGCGGGTTCGAGGTCGACAGGGCGGCGAGGGAAGAATCTTTGCGAATTGGATACTGCGAGGCGGCGAGCTTCCTCGCGTGTTTGCGCGTCCTTCTACCGGATCTGACACTTCCGGGTTCAGTGACAGACCCGAAATGCCTGTTGCCGGTACGAGGGTCGCTGCCGTTCGAGAAGAGATTCATAATGTTGAGACTCGAGTGCGGTGTTGGTAGATTTGTATGACGAAAAAGAAGTTTGGTGGTTGCAGGCAGTGGTTCTTATGGATGCGCGGGGATGTGCATGTGCCGTTGCAAGGCGCACGTGATGACTCATGACGCATTCTACAGGTGAAGGCATGTGACAGCGCAGAAGTCGCGCGAGTCTGTTTCAGGAAGTGAATCGAATTGAGGTCAGGTGTGAGTGGTGGCAGAAGCCCGGGGACCACCGCTTAGTAATAATTGATGCTCGACAATAGTCAGCCTGCCAGTCGTGCATCAGATTGCTAGCATTGTCTGGCAGATACTTAAGGGGACCTATCTGAAGGGCAAGATTAGTATCAGTAATTCAAATGATGCAGACTCGAAGGCATTCATCAGGACGAGATGCTGTCTGCAATACGACCAGTGAAGACGGCCGCTCAACAAAAGATTTAGATGCCTAGCATACGAGCAATAACTCTTTTGGAAGAAAAAAAAATAGTAGTCCTGCTTATCCTTCAGCTTATCTCTCGCGAATCGAACTGGTCAAGCTTTGACGGCCGCAGTAGTCAAATCTTGCAGAATGCAGGATCAAACCTAGCATAATGCGTTCCTTTACTCAGATTCGAACCCGGAAGGTGCGAGGTCAAAGCTTACTCAAGATAAGTGGTGGGCTTGAACCACCTAGACTAAGGAGACCGAGGTACTCCCCAAGATTCTTGGACATGTGGCAATGCGAAACTAAAGCTTATGTAGCTTCATTAGTGACTTACTGGGCCTTTGCGCTTTTCGGGCGTTCCGAACGTTGTGTGAAGCAAGTGTGGGGCCTGGGCTGAGGTCACGTGACTTGTGAAGTGAATATTTTAGGCAAGCTGGAACTTCGCCTTGGCTTGGCTGTATAAGATTGGGATCATGCTCTTCGGGTGGGATAAGCGATAGCGTGTCGTAAAACTATAGTCGTAGTGGCGTTAGGAGTCGTATATATCTTGACTGCTGGTCCCGGTCTAGGTGTAGAGCTTGGATGGTGAGGTCAGTGTGGATAGCCGAAAGAGAGCGAGAAGGGCGGCAATGATGTGGTTATGATCTCGCAACACACGAAAACCGATAGTCATAAGCTGCACATGCTGTAGGTTCCACGTGTTCGTGTATATCATTCATTTCACAGGTGTGAAACCAAGTTACTTACAGGCTTCCACTGCCTCCTTCTCCTGACTACCTATCAGGGTAGCTAAAGTGATCGCCACATATACTTCTGACTGTAGTTCACAAGATTTTCTGGGAGATTTGCCGACGTTGCCAGGTCATAACACGTTCTGCTACTATATAAAGCCACGAGACTGACATTTCGATCTGCCGAATGCTCGTACTGCGCTGAGAAGCTAATGAACCCTGTTATGAGACTAGTAATCCTCGAGCATGTGAAGATATTTCATGCAAGAGTCTAGGAGAGGCTACATCTGAGAGTTTTTCTACAAGTTTTCGTAAGTATGGAGGAGAGGTGGCTCATAGAGCACAGCTCTTTAAATAGTGAGTACCTCTGCACTCTAAAGTATTGTAGCTTGAGTCCGTAGTACCGGAATTTCCTTTGTCAGTGTTAGACACATTGGTTTTTCACAATCGATAATTACGTAGCTCGAGTCAGAAGTGCAACAATCTGATATATGTCTCCAAGATCAGCTAGAGTTTATCCTTAAGCTTCTTCAAAAGCCTGCGGATGTCCATATATGTGTAGATAAGAACATTGTTATGTTTTGCTGGGTTTTATATCGGCTTGACTAGATTGGCCTGATACATACTCCCGCGTCGCTCGCAGTGGGCATGTAGCTCTCTTGATGCGCTACATCCGTGATTCTGCTAATAGCTACCCGAATCTCAGTATGTTTGTTAGCCAGGAAAATTCTTTGCCTCGACGGCCAATATCTCCACCACTAGGTTTGATATTTGTGTAGCACAAAACAGCTCTCTATCTTCAGAGGTCCGGCTTCTATCTCAGCGGGCTGTACATCTAGTTCTCCGAGCAAGCTATAGGATACTAGCATGCTGATCCCGATATTTATGCTCTATACATTTATGCTTCTTGCAGCATCCATATAAGCCCTTCAATTTAATATGATATACACTATTATTGATCTCGCAGAGATATTACGGCTGTCTTATTGGGAACTATGTCCACTTCTCTGCAGTGATTTTCGTATATCAACACAAGTTTCGGAGCGAGTGCGGCCTCAAGGCCTATCGTCTCTATGGCAATAATCTCTAAAGATCGTAGAAGACCTTTATATATTCGCATAGAGCTTCTAAACAGGAGTATCCTATCTCAATGGCAAGCATTTCTGGACACGGAATCAGGCAATCATGTATACCAATTTAACTTATGGAGAGGAGCACCTCATCTCACTGGTGACCACTAGCCAGTTCAGCATTAGAGTATCGCATATGTGCATGCAGCTTATGGAGGAGAGATTTTCATTTCAGTGGCAACAATCCGCGGACACAGGATTGAATGATCAGGTATATGTAAAGTGCGTAAGGAGAGAAGCGTCTTATCTCAGCTATGACCAACGGGGAATCCAAATTCAGAGTATAATATATATGCATAAAACTAGTTAGGATGAGCTTCTTGTCTCACTGGTGACCGCATTCAAGTACAGCATCAGATAATTGTACATATGCATATGTTGAACATATGTCCATAAGTGAGGCTCTTCTTATCTCACTGGTAACCAGCTCTATATTCAACACCAGGCATCGTGCCTGTATACACGACTCATCAGGATAGGAATCTTGTCTCAATGGCGATTATATCTGAATACAGTACCAGACAGTGGTATATATGCATATGCTATACATATGTGTGTTGAAGACGAGCTTCTTGTCTCAATGGCGAGCACCTCTGGATCTTGCATTAGAGTATCGTGTACGTGCATGCAACTAACGGAGATGGCCTTCTTACTTGAATGGCAATGATCCCGGGAAATTGCACCAGCGTAGCGTATACATGCGCACTGTTCAATGAGAGAACTACGTTATTTCAACAGCAGTCAAGTCAGGCACAGAACCGGACATATGAGACAAGGCACAATTGGTGAACATAGCGACAAGTATTATACAGTAACTACCATCCAAACAATGCCTTGAGTGAACGTTGAATCCAAGACTGCCCTCAATTCAAAACAGCTTCACACATGCCAGCGCTTCAGCCCTCATAGCAGGAGTCATGTGCAACGGACCAGGTGAGCTATTGATGATCTTGGCATACATCTCTTCATTCGTGATGTAGTAGCAGAAAGTGTTGTGTGGCGGCAAAGGCGGCAAGTCCATGTTTGCGAGCATAATCTCGACCCGGCGGTAGGGATGCTTTGAGGAATCGAGCCTGTTTGGGTCGCTGCCCACGGTGAAACGGATGGGAGTGAGACGTCTGCGGCCGACTTCGCCCTCTATATTCCCAGGAAATGTGGCTCTCTCCTTTACCACACTGTGCCAGGTGCCGGTGATGGCGCGTCTGTCGACTCTAGTGATGCGGATTTTGAGGTAAAGGCTGAAAAGCTCGACGACGTCGATAGGTATGGCGTGTCTTCTGGATGATTCATGGAACCAGTACCAGAGGACGTCGTGGCCGTTTTGGCTTTCGCTGGTGTCGTTTCGGCAATCGGCACCTGACTGATCGACCCGAAGTTGCAGCCCTGTTGTTATGTGAGCCAGATAGGCCCACTGCTCGAACGGCTTTGGAGGAAGCACGCCTGGAGGAGCTCTGACGTCGCCATTGGCTAGATGGCTGAACCATTTCGTCCAAGACTCGAAAGAAGGGGTGGCGTGATGGAAAAGGCCGCGAGTAGATATCCAAATGCGCATACTGGCGAGCAGTGAGACGGCGTCGGTTGGCATTCTGGCAGCGTTGATCGTGTTGATAGACGACTGAATACGATGGAGATGGTGCTGGATTCTGTATCCCGCGAGATTGGATGCTTCTGCGACTCGATAGAACTGTTGACAAGCCTGGTGCGAGGCTTCAACATCTTTAAGAGGTAGAAGAGACATGATAGAGTTGCGCATCTCATGTGGTATGCTGTTGAAGAACGGATGGCCTTGGGCAATTCCCGGCAAGCTCCATTGCTTTTCCACAGCCTGCGTGTTGTCGTTGTTCTGTGTCGCGCGCCGAATCTGCGTACGCTGACGAAGGACTCTGCGTCCCTTGGCTGTACGCTCAAACCTCTTGGGATCGCGAGTCTTTGCCATGGCGGTGCGTTGCGAGCGCTGAGAGGATGAATAGGTGGGTCGGAAAGGCAGGATTTCACGCCGAAAAGAAAAGATTTTGTGTTGGCGGCGGGGTTTGCCACAGTGTTTCACAATGAGTCGCATGACCGCGCAGTGAAGGTGCCATTCACTACGTCAGCCACAGCTTGCTGGAGAGCCCTGCGCTCCTGACTTCAATGCAAGAGGTCGGGAGTTCGATCCTGTCTCGTCCGACAGTTCAAACATGTCGGAATCAGCTTCTTCGCCCAAACCCTGTTTATGATATTGAAAAGAAAAGGCCAAAACAAAAAGCAAAAAGTCTCACGCTCTTTCATCTCTCAGCTCGTTTCATTGACCCGGAAGGTAAACAGTGTGAATGTCGACCATCGGTTCCTGTGGAACTGGAAGTTGAAAGTGCGTAAATTAACGGTCGCGTCAACCACTAGACTACCCGTTACACTGAGACTTTCTGGGTTGCTGGGGTGTCCGAATTTCAAACTTATATAGCTTAATTGGCGATTTGTCGTCCTTTGCGCTTTCCGAGCGTTCGCTGAAGCCGGTTGTGGGGCGTGGGCCGAGGTCACGTGATCGGTGAAGTGAATATGTCGGGCAAGCTGGAATTCGGAGCTGAAGATTCGGCTGGGCTTCGCTGTAGCGCCCAGACACCAAGATGATGGGTGTCGGGCGTGATAGGCGAGGGCGTGTCTTGTGTAGTGGGCTGAGGGTTGTACACATCTTGAAGGCTTGTTTCGGCTTGGTTGTAGGGCTTGGATGGTTGGATCAGTGTGGATAGTGGATAGGAGAAGGAAAGGAAAAGGTGGCGGCGACGACGAGGCTATATAGACCCTCGCAACACATGGAACGTGATAGATAGGTTTGCCACGTAGCTGTTCATGTCATGGGTTCCACATGTTTGTACATGATCTTCATTTACAAGTATGAAAACAGTTTACTCACAGGCTTCTTACTGCCTCCTTCCCCTAGGATTCGATGCCTCATTCATGCGGTACTGCCTCCGCTCCTTCGTTCCCAAACTTCCACCACCGCCTTCGCCTCGCCTTTCCCATCCTCCTAGCCTGACCACGAGCGCTGTGGCATTGTCGGCGTCATCAGGGTTCACCTCTGTAGCGAACGAGACCAGGTCCTGGGCGGCCTGTGCTGGAGTCTTGGCTTCTTTGACGATGTCGACGATCTCTTGGTCTTCCAGGTGACCACAGACGCCGTCGGACATCGAGACCATGAAGGAGAATTCGCCAGGGGAAATTTGTACGGTTGTGACCTGGGGTTCGGCGCTAACGCCAATGCGCTTGGAAGCAATATCGCCAAAGGAGCGGGTGTTTGCCAGACCAAGCATGCGCTCTTCGCCGAAAGAGTCGGTGACGAATGTTGCAGCGTAGCGCCGGAGACGTGTGGCCTCCACTGGTGTTGACGGATGGTGGTTTACAGTCAGTGGCACGGATTGGCCGTCGCTCGTGCGGCAGAGGAGAACACGAGTATCGCCAACATGAGCCACTACGAGTGTGCTGGGCGATGCAGGCGTCCAGAAGGGAGTCGAAGTCGGTGTGCTGAACATTGCAATAGATGCTGTGGAGCCGCCTTTGAAACGCTTGTCGCTGCCGATGGGCTTGTCGAGATTTGGGCTTGAGCCGCGAGCTGCTGGTCGGTTGGTACTGAGATTTTGAGAGGCAGGCTTATCTGGGTTCGAGAGGATGTCGTTGTCGTTCAATGGCCTATCATTGAGAACAGGATCATCCACTGACGAAGGAGGCGGACCTGAAGGTGGAGCCTCGGAGCGTTTCGCTGCTTGGGCCTTCGTGAAGTCCAAATCTGCTTTCAGAAAGGCGTAGCTCAAGACCGTCTCAATTGACGAGCTGTTCGCAGTCGCAGGAACGTCTGAGTCCGATGTTGAAGGAGCCACAGCCGGGAAATACTCTGGTTTGAACCGCTTGAAGTACCCCCCTACGGTTTCTTTCCAATCGCTGACGATACTCTTCTGCAGATCCTCCGGATCTTGCGCACCCATCACGCCACCCGCAGAGCCGTCATCTCCCTCAATCTCGTCCTTGCCTTCTCTTTTGCGAAGCGAGCTCTCCATGCCAAACAGAACTGCTGCTTCCTCGAGATAGCCGTGTAGCCTCTCCCTCAGAAACTCACTGCACTCCGCTCCTCCATGCCCGTCAAAGACGCCGAAATAGAACACTTGTGGATCGCCACTTTCACTCCTTGCAGCTTGGTTCTCGTTCGCAGGCTTGCCGTCGCTTCCTCGCCTCCTCGTCAAGCTTACCGGCTGCCGCTTCGCAAACGCCGGCATCTCAATGGTGCCAGCTTGGTAGGTATCCTCATTGTAAGGCCTGGATCCTCGGCTCACTCCCGCACCAAAGTGATGCTTGGCCGACTTGATAGGTATCCGCACGACAGTTGTCTCCCTGTTGTTCGGGGTTGTAGCTAGCTCGGCTGCCCGGCTCTTGGATCCGGAGTGCGGCTTGGATTCATCGCGTGGGTAATGGTGATGCTGTGTTGGCTGGGCTCTGTCGGGAGACAGTGAGGTCGACGGTAGGTGTGTAACGAAGTAGTCGTGGAATGCGCGCCTTTGCGCTATGGACGGACTGGACCTGAGGAGGGGTTCGTCGAAAAGTACTCGCAGAGCTTTGGCGACGCTGAAAGGACTGCCATGGTGTTTCATTTTTCGGTGACAAGCGCAGTGTACAAGACAATCACAGGCCTAAAGATACATGGTAAGAACTGCAAGGACGAGCAAGACGCGTTCAGCAGCGAAGCGAAAGTTCGGTAAAGTGGTTGATGGTTGGCATCGCTTGTTTGAATGACGTTCGGGTGCTGAAGTCCGTCGGCTGAGGCTTGCCGTTTCTCCGATCCAAAACTCCAGCCTCTCGTTGCTGCTGCTGCCATGCTAACAACTTTCACCCTTCAGGTCGCCAATTAGGTCTAACTCCAAATGCCTATTTTGCTTGGAGCATAAAAGACATGGAGCTCGATGTGAACATGTACCGGAATGTGTCTGCTCGCCGAGCAATCTGAGCCTCGCAAGGGATCATAGGCTCAACAAGCGATCTATTGGTCATTCTTCACTCAGCTGATGCCGCACGTTGAAACAGATTGTTTGTGTAACCCACTCATGTGAATGGGTGAATGGCCTGCCAGCACAGAGCTGTTGTTTGCCGGTGAATTAAGTGAGCCCAGCTTGTATTGACCATAAATCATTGACAGCTTTCACCAAATCAACACCATCAAAGCTCTACTTTGAACACGACAAGTTCTACACCTTCTCTATCTTTCTTCTGAACACACACCATGGCGGCTCTCTCATTTTTTCTCATCCTGGCGATTGCAGGCAACGCCTTTGCGCACCTCCAGCTCTACTACCCTGCTCCTTTCAATGCCTCCAACAACCCTCACAGAACAACGGCCGAAGACCCGTTCTTGACGTACCCTTACAATTGCAAAGGATGTGGAGACCTTACCCACTGGAACTATCCTTGCCGTGACTATCATCACCTTCTTGGCAAACCTGATGGCGCTCCGACAGCAACCTGGGCAGCGGGCTCCCAGCAGCACTGGAGCACAACAGGGCTCGGCAACCACTACGGCGGCAGCTGTCAAGTTGGTTTCTCTGTCGACGGAGGCGAAACTTTCCGTGTGGCGACGAGCTACGAAGGCAATTGTCCGCACCGTGAGAACAAAACCGGTCCTGAGGGTCAAGAGTTCCCGTTCACCGTGCCGCACGATTTGACGCCCGGCGTCCAGCTTTTCGCGTGGATCTGGTACAACAGAGAGACAGAGTTCAACATGAACTGCGCGGCTGTCAACATCACGACAGCGGATGATGGAGCGACGCCGAGCCAAAGCGGACCCATTTCCTACGGCCAGACCACACCGACCTCAGCAGCGGACGGTGGGACGACGCCGATTCAGAGCGGACCTATTTCCTACGGCCAGACTACGCCAACCGCAACCGCAAGCGCTTCTGCTTCTTCCATCGCGCCAAACATCCCGACGTACAAGACTGCGAACGGGCTGTCATGCACCTGCATCGATCCGAAGGATATCTCTACCTGCAGCTGCGATTGTGCAAGTCAGAGCTCAAGTCACGCAGCACGCGATCAACAGACTCCGAATCAGCCTCGCGATGTGATGGCTTTCTCTTCACGCCCATTCATGTTTGTCGCGGATGATGGCAAAGGCTGCCATTCTCCCAAGACGAACGCGGAGCTGAAGTTCCCAGAGCCGGGTCCGGATGTCGTTACGGGCGATGGTGTATATCCACTTGAGCTTCCTGAGGGCGATTGCACCGGAGTTGGAAAATGAGCTCGTGTGCAAAGGCTCTTGATTTCGATTACGGCTTCTGCTGTTGATCAGCTTTGGCCTGCATGCGGTAGTTTCTCTTCTCGATCGCCATGGTCTTTCATCACACGGCTGTGCTGGTTATGGCAGGGTGTGGCAGTGGCGAGCGACATTTTGATAGTTCAATTCGAATTCAAACTTGATTTGCAATATATCGCCTTCTGTCAGCGACAATCGTGATTATGCATGCTCTGCAGAGCTCTTCCATTCATGGGACGGGTGATTTATGTGCACAGTTCTTTCTCATAGGTCTACTTTCAGATATGTTTTCCCAAAGATATAATTCCATGCACCATGGAGATACTGAAGATAGTAAACTTGGATCTAACAAATGGCGTACTTGTACTGACGGGCACAGAAGCAAGGACATGCATATCATCCAACGAAAGATACCATACGCAGACTTTTGACGGGCAACTGTAAGGCCTCCTATGCCCAAGATCTTTACTCCAGCACTTGAGCCCGTGGCCTCGGATTCGCACGCGACTTACGGCCCGATTATTGTCAAGCAGGATAGCCAACTGTGCGACTTTCAGCTTGCTCGTTCGGAGGTAAGTTCTAGAAGTCGTGTTGGTTGCCACCGTGATGCCTCCACAGTTGCTGCCCTGTGCTCTGTTCCGTGCGTGTCGAGGCGCGCGGACCCTGTTCCTCCTTTGCTGGAGGCATGCAGGGAGAGACACGTGACCTGGTATACACTGTATGAAGCACAATAATTGTTGTTTGCAAACGAACAAAAAAGCAACCAGCTAAACACATTTGTGACGTGATGACGCTGTAAAGAACAAAAGGACACGTGACTGTGGTTTTCTGTAGCAACAAATCTTCGACAGCCCACTTGGTGCCTTCCATTTTTGCGCTTTCTCGGGGCCTGGCGGGGCTCTAGGCGGCGTCACAGTAAACAGAGCGCATCGATCTTTCTGCCACCACCTCCTGGCTGCCGCACACTCTCTCTTCACCACAACAAACAACAAAATACACGCGACTCTTCTCGTCCGCCCGCACGCCACGAGAAACACTCATCGTCTTCCACCTGTGCTATCGCCAGCAAAAGAAGAAGGCTCGATAGTGCCACTCGCAAGCTTTACTTTATTCCGGGGGACCCTGCGTCAGCGAAGCACCACCAACCTGCAACTGCACTGCAAGCCTCTAGCCCACCGCACATCACCACTACTCTCTCCCAAACTCACCACCCAATCCCGGTAGCTCAGCCTTGTCTTACTCCGAGGCCACGCTACTGTCTCTTTAGGAGCCGGCACATATCCACGTCGACTCTCGTCACCACTGCAAGACGCACCCTACCGCTTCACTCCTTTCGGCGGCGCCTGGTGCTGTGTTTCTACACAATCCTAATCCCACACTTACCTCCTCATCCGCCATCGTTGCCCAGCATGGATGTCAACCAGGTCCTTGCCGGCACTCTCTCGCCTGGTATGTATTTATTTGCTTGCTGCACACGTGCTTTCCTCCAGGGATGAGGCAGTCGCTGACCTTCCAACAGACTCTCAGATCCGCTCCGCCGCTGAGCAGCAACTTGCACAGGCCGCCGAGGCCGATTTCGTAAGTATCTTTGCCATTAGTGACCATCTGTGAAGAACTTGGCTGACCATACTTCTCCCTATAGCAAGGCTACCTCACTACTCTCTCCCGCGAGCTCGCAAACGAAAGCGCTGAGTCACAAGTCCGTATAGCAGCCGGTCTTGCGCTCAAGAACTCCTTTTCCGCCCGCGACTTTACTCGCCTGCGTGAGGTGCAAACAAGATGGCTTCAGGGAATTACTCCGCAAATCAAGACGGAGGTCAAGGGCTTCGCCCTTCAGACACTTAAGAGCAACGACACAAGAGCTGGGAACTCTGCCGCACAATTTATTGCTGCTATCGCTGCCATCGAGCTGCCCCGCAACCAGTGGGCAGACTTGATGCCGACTTTGGTCGAAAATGTTGGTTCTGGATCAGACGCCACAAAGAGGAGCAGTCTGCAGACCATTGGTTATGTCTGCGAGACCGACGACTCCGAGCTCAGGGATGCCCTTGCTCTTCACAGCAACGCCATTCTCACTGCTGTCGTCCAGGGTGCACGCAAGGAGGAGCCCAACAACGAGATTCGTGTCGCCGCCATCACTGCACTCGGTGACTCACTCGAGTTCGTCCGCACCAACTTCGAGAACGAGGGTGAGCGCAACTACATCATGCAGGTTGTTTGCGAGGCCACTCAGGCCGATGAGTCGCGCATTCAGGAGGGTGCTTACGGCTGCTTGAACCGCATCATGGGTCTTTACTACGAGAAGATGAGATTCTACATGGAGAAGGCACTTTTCGGTCTTACTATCCAAGGCATGAAGAACGACGAGGAGGATGTTGCAAAGCTTGCTGTTGAGTTCTGGTGCACTGTCTGCGAGGAGGAAATAAGCATTGAAGACGACAACTCTGCCGCTGAACAGGAGGGCTCCACCGAGCTCAGGCCCTACTTCAACTTCGCTCGCGTCGCCACTCTTGAGGTCATTCCTGTCCTGCTCGAGCTCATGACCAAGCAAGACGAGGATGCCACCGACGACGAATACAACATCTCCCGCGCCGCATACCAGTGTGTGCAGCTCTGGTCTCAAGCAGTCGGCGGCCACGTCGTCCCGCCCATTCTTGCATTCGTCGAGAAGCACCTTCGCGCCGAGGACTGGCACTACCGTGATGCCGCCGTCTCTGCTTTCGGTGCCATGATGGAGGGTCCCGAAGAATCTGTTCTTGACCCTCTCGTCAAGCAGGCTCTCCCTGTTTTGATTGAGATGATGAATGACTCCGTCGTGCAAGTCAAGGACTCCGTTGCTTTCGCCCTTGGTCGTGTCTGTGAGGCTTCTTACGAGTCTATCGACGATGAGAACCTCACCAAGCTCATCACCGCACTCTTCGGTGGTCTTGGCTCTCACCCCAAGATGGCTAGCAGCTGCTGCTGGGCATTGATGAACCTTGCCGATCGCTTTGCTGGCGAGCCTGGCTGCGAGACAAACCCTCTCTCCCAGCACTGGCAGGCTAGTGCGCAGCACATTCTGCAGGTCACCGAGTCTACCCAGGACAACCAGCTCCGCACCGCTGCCTATGAGGTTCTCAACGCTTTCATCACAAACGCCGCCAACGATTCAGTCCACATGGTTGCCGGCCTCAGCGACGTCGTCATCGAGCGCCTCGAGAAGACCATCCCTATGCAGCAGCAGGTCGTCTCTGTCGAAGACCGCCTCACTCTCCAGGAAATCCAGACTTCGCTCACCTCCGTCATCCTCACCATCATCCAGCGCCTCGAGAAGGAGGTCGCGCCTCAGGCCGATCGCATCATGCAGCTCATGCTTTCCCTTCTGCAGTCCCTTCCTGGCAAGAGTTCTGTGCCCGATACCGTCTTCGGTGCTATCAGTGCGCTTGCCAATGTTCTCGACGCCGACTTCGAGAAGTACATGCAGGCATTCGTCCCCTTCTTGCTCAGCGCTCTCAACAACCAGGAAGAGCCTGCACTTTGCTCTGTCGCCATTGGCCTTGTGAGCGACATCAGCCGTGGCCTTGAGGAGAAGGTCCAGCCCTACTGCGACCAGTTCATGAACAGCTTGCTCAACAACCTGCGCAGCGCTGTCCTTGGCAACCAGTTCAAGCCTGCCATCCTTCAGTGCTTCGGTGACATCGCTCAGGCTATCGGTGGCGCATTTGAGACCTACCTTTCCGTTGTTGGCCAGGTCCTGCAACAGGCTGCTGGCATTTCCGCTCAGGAGGAGACCAATTTCGAGATGCTCGACTACATTGTTTCGCTCCGCGAAGGCATCATGGATGCTTGGGACGGTGTCATCATCGCTATGCGCGCTGGTGGCAAGGTTCCGCTCTTGCAGCCTTTCATCGAGTCCATCTTCCAGTTGCTCTCTCAGGTCTACCAGGACGCTAACCGCACTGAGGGCCTTCTGCGCTCAAGCATGGGTGTTGTTGGGTAAGTCTTTTCCCACGTCATCTTCTCGAATCACCGACTAACAAGATATCACAGTGACATCTCAGAGGCCTTCCCTAACGGCGAGTTTGCCAACCTCTTCCGCGCTGACTGGCTCACACAAATGGCCCGCGACACTCGCTCCAACAAGGAGTTCACGTCTCGCACTCAGGACACCGCTCGCTGGGCACGCGACCAGATTAAGCGTCAGTCTGGTAAGTCACGAAAAGCCTCCGAGGGCTTCTACTCCTTGTGGGGTGAATCTTATGTACAACGTTGAAGCGTACCTCAATATCTCTATCTGAGCATCCTTACTGACTAGTAGCAAAGCGTCTACCGGCAACGTGATGTCTTAGAGATCTTGATCTTGACTCTTTGCTTCCACCCACGGCGCTTTGGGATACCCTGAACGCCTTCCCGATGGCCCCCATGCCTTGAGTGACACCCACCTTCGTCATTTGCATAGCGCCTTTGGCCATGCCGAGATGATGACATATCATATCATGCGCCCTCGCCGAGCCGACCAACCCCTCCCGTGCACCACGAAGACTGCCTCGTACGCACATCCCCCCTGTACCCTACCACGACCCCAGCATCAAGTATGCTCCTGCACGCCGTCAACACGAATCACGGCAAAACCCTTCAACACACCCTACCTACACCCGATACCCAATCCGCTTCGCCTACGATTCGCGCTGCAACCCGTCCACATTCGACTGGTCCTAGGGATTTTGACGAAAAACTTTGAGATGCATAGCGCTAAGGATAATTTTTGGGAGCGCATCACACTGGGTCGGCGAAACCGTCTTGCGATACACTTTACACGATCCAACAATTTCCCCAATGTTCTTTTCACTCTACCTTGTCATGATTTGTCGCCGAATTCACGTCAACCGAAACACTTATAGAGAGGGATGGCGCAAATGGCCGAAATCTTCCTGTTCCGTAGTAATAATCTTTTACACCCCTTACTTTATTCTTACACACTGTTGTGGATGCTGTACGGCTGTCCGGACGTTGCTTGTGACAAAATATGCCATGGTCAAAATTGAGTTGCTAACAACACCTCGTCTCGTCACCACTTTCGTCCACGCCTACATCACTGACCACCGACGCCAAAATTGAGAGACCGGAAGGACTCTTCCAGAAACCAACAATCACCTCCAAGAGATACCATGGCAGGACAAAACACATCCCTGCTAACATGAGTTATCTCTCCCAGCTTTCTACCGCCCACGACCACGGAACCCTCACCTCCAGTCGCCGCCTGAGCCCGACTCGCATCCTCAGGATGATTTCGAAGGCCATCACAAGGCATCCTCCTCCTCACCATTCTCGCGAGCCGAACCCCAGGCCGAAGAAACCAACCTCGTGCACCGTCGTTACGCCTCTCGGACCCACGAACCCGCTTTCCTGGCAAACGACCGACCATCACGATCCCTCGAACCATTCCCACCCCTGCTCCAGCGCATCCTATCCTCACAGCCCTCCGCCCCACCATCTCAATTCTCCTATCTCCATCCCGCCCAGCTCACGCGCGTCAGACCCGAAATCTGGGCCTATTACTTGGCTCGCCAGCGGCTCAGATTCGAGGTCCGCGCCGACGCCATTACCCCATTTCCGGCTGGGGACGGCGACTTGCCTGCTCCCATTCTGAGCGAGACTGGACCGGCCTTGCTTGCAGCGTTTGAAGCGGATGTGGAGGAAGGGAGGGCGCTGGGAGAGCCGCCCGGGGACCTTGCGGTGGTGGCTGCGCAGCTTAGGCTGGATTTGGCGGATGGGGTGAGGCATTGCGATGCTTTTGGGAGGGAGGTTAGGGGGGATGGGAGGTTGGTTTATGAGGAGAGGGGAGAGGGGGAGGGGGAGCATTATTGAGGATTGCATTGTTCTGTTTTGGAGTTGACGTGGAGAGTTTACCACGGCGGTTGGGTTTTATGTTTTGGTTTTGCATTGGTTTCAGGCCTGGAGGAAGACGGTTGGATATGCGTGTGTTGCATTTTGGAAACGAACGAGCTTTGGATAGCGGGCTTTTTGGTTTCGACGAGATGGATTTGATTTACTTTCAGCATTGAGCTAGAGATGAGTATGTACTCGAATGATATTGGTTTCTAGCATTCAATGACTGTTGAGGGGTTCTGTTTATGTCTTGACAGACGTTCGATCCAAACATTGCTAAATCGCATCTTGTGCCCGACCTGACTTTGTGAACGTGTGCTGATTCCTTGTGATCTAAGAAATGCCATCGTTGCAAAGATCATAAAATCAGTCCATGCATTGATTCCTGCCATCTTTCTGCTCCAGATCACATCAAGATCAGCAAAATGACGTCCATGCCAGATCGACCCTAGATGAAGCAAAACTATAAATGAGCAATGATATTACTTTCCATAGTAGTCGAGCGCCACATGCGTGGACCCCACGCCGTCAGCTCGCTCGATTCAGCAGCCCCGCGCGGGGGCAAGCTCGTTGCAGATCCAGCGAGCAACAAACGCCGTGCCCTCTGCCCAAAAAATACACCACAGCCCTACTTTCTTTTCCCAAATACCAACAACACACTTCTAACCTATAACAAAATCCAAACACCAACAACCACCATGTCTGCCATCCCCACCTCCACCTCCGTCAGCGAGTCGGCCGTCATCCGCGCCCCGCTCTCGCACGTCTGGCACCTCATCAAGATCCAGGACTTCGCCAAGTTCTGGACCGCCCTCAGCTCTTCCGAGTACGTCAAGGGCGCTTCCGAGGAGACCGACATTGTCAAGTGGACTTTCAAGGACGGCTCCGTCATTGAGGTCAAGCAGGAGGAGCACTCTGTACGTCGAAATTCCACCGAATGTCAAACGATCGCAAACACTCTATCGTTTCGTTTGCATTGATCGCTTTACGTTGCCCGAGAGAAACAATGCTAACACAATGCTCTCCAACAGTCCATCAACCACTACATCACCTACTCCGTCATCACCTCCCAGCCCGCTCTGACCTACACCTCCGTCGTCAGCACCATCCGCTGCTACGCCGTCACCAGCGGCGAGCTCGAGGGCTCCACTTTCGTCGAGTACACTGGCAACTTCTCCAGCGATGCCGATGCCGGTAAGTCTAATCCATCCACTTATCTGCTCCCAAATCGGCACCATGTCAAGTCAACATGCTAATTGTGTTTCCTTTGCAGGTGTGATCCAGGACGCCAAGTTCAAGCGCCGCGAGGCCCTCGCCGACCTCGCCAAGGCTGCCTCCAAGCAGTAGATTCAGCATGGAGAGCGCTGTGGTTGTGTCGTGGGACACTCGGAGGTTGACATGATTTGAAATGGCATGCACTGCTCGGATGTTTCTCTAGAGAGGACCAGGCAACTACACAAAAACAAAAATGGCATGGGTACAACACAAAACAACAATTACACGAGCATTTTACGAGCATACAAACATTGTACGATATCCAAGAACGTAATGCTTGCAATGGCACTGTGGGTCGTCGCATACCCAATGGTGTGCTGAACGTTTAAACGGGCTTGATATTAGATCTTGGTGTGAATGATAATCACCCGGCTTTGCTTCTGTTGACGCAGCCGCTTGAGACATAAGAAACGGAACGTGACGAGTGGAGCCCTCTCATCGCCCGACAGCTCTCAGCAATCGTATCCCCAGCCTGCCTCCGCCGTACTTCTCCCGCCAGCAACTGCGTTCCACGCATTGACTCCGCCTTGAATAAAGCTAATAGCCGAATTGACATTCGCATTCCCAGTTTTCGGCATCTGCGCCTGCCGCGGCGTCGCTTCGTTCCGCCCAGTCTGCACATCCGTAGGATGACAATCCCCATCGCCCGAATACTTGTTCAACACCAATTCGCGAATGAGCGCTTCATGCTCGGCAAACCACTGATACTCGCTCCGCGAGGCGTACACTTTCTGTCCGCCGGGTAGCACGCGGGAGAAGTGCCAGTCGACGGTGTACACGTCCCACCACTTGGTGGTGAAGTAAAGGATCGGCCAGGTGATGATCCACAGGAAAGAGAGGTAGAAGATCCACCGGATCCAGCTGGTGCGCCAGCGGTTGATTAGGGTCGGGTTGTAGATGTCGACTGCTTTTTCGTCGACGCGGAAGGTGATGTTTGTGTTGCCGCGGTAGTGCGTTGAGCGGATGAGGTTTTCAAGCCTTTCTTTGAGGAATTGTTCTTCGATACCGTGGACCAGGCGGTTGATGCGGAAGACTTTGAGTTTGGACGGGGAGGAGCAGTAGTCTGAGCACCATTCTTGCAGTGTACGCTGTGGTTCGTCTGTGAGGACCACGCCGGGCTTGTAGCCAGGAGCTTTGGTCTTGCGCCAGCTTCCACGATGTGCGGGCTCGCTGTCCTCTACTGTCCGCTCTGCCCAGAAGTCGTTGTGGAGAGCTGAGCTCAGGTACTGCTGGAAGCTGAACGAGATGTCGAAATCTGTCACGCGCTCCTGCTCTTTCTTGTCCTTGCGGCGGACCGTCTCGTGGTGCCAGCCCTGGAGGCGTACGATGGGCCGTGGTGGCATCACGCTCATGTAGTCCGCAATGTATGCGCCGAGCTCGTAAGGGTCGTTCAGACGCTCGTCCATGCGGATTGTGACTGCGCCCTTGTTGGTGGGCTTGTTGTAGGTCAACATTTTTGGGCCGGTAGGGCCGGTTGGGTACGAGATTACATTGTACGGCTCGACGAGTGGTGCGTTGTTGCTTTGAGGAGGTGTATCTTGTGCTGCTGTGGAGGAGCTGGCTGCTGCCTCGCTGTCGTTGTATGAGGGGAGGTCGTCAGAAGGACCTGATGGTTCGGGATAGTCGTAGTCATCGGGCGTAGTGTGCATGGACACTGCATCTGGGTCGTCCTTGAAAGGCTGTTGTGTTGGTTTGCCCATGTTGAAGGCTGTCTTGGAGGTGCTGGCGCTCGTGGTTTCCTAGACCTTCGGACGTCCTGCTGTGCAAGGTGGCAGAGGAGAGGAATATTATGAAAAGAAAGGCAACTTAGGGAATGTACGAGGCTAGTATACTACCTGCCGGACTACGCGCGGTAAATGAGACTACCTCGTCGCGCCTATAGATAGGTACGCATAGTTAGCGGGAGGATCTAGCGTGTGGCGGCTAGCAGAGAGGCTGTGTTCGCGTTCGAGAGCACGGTCTATTTGTTCACCGGTATCCTTGGGCGATTGACATGCATCGAGATGTGCATTGTAAGAAAGAGTCAAGGCGGCCTTCGCCTGCACGTCGTGATGCGAGGCACGGCTATGGTATCTTGGGCGCGCGTCGTTGACGAAGTTGTACCTCAGGGCGTCGACGAGCTCACAATTGCCGACCCCAATGTCCCGCAATAAAAATACTAGGCAGCCATATCACGTTCTTGCATGGTGATTTTAGACCTGTTCGAGCCATGCGCACGAACTGAATCCACGAAATCAAATGCTGCAGTCGGAGCATAGACATAGTACGTAGCGAGGAACAGTCGTGCAAATCCATTCAGAGTACAGATTATACATACAAACGAGTCGAAAAAGCTCGAACGAAGAAGTAAAGTGGAAGCGGATATTTCTCGCGCCTTCTGATGAGGTATGAACGACCGTGATGTCTCAAAACGTCGAATAAGTAGAAGAAAAAAAGACATTAGACCCCGTTTACCCAAATTTCCTTGTTGTAGCGCCCGTTTCATTCCTTCGCAAAGGCAACATAATTCTCTCTTATCCTATCTATCTGCTGGCGTTCTCAACACCTAGTACGCCTGTTCCTTTTCCCTGCAGACTCTCGCCGACCCTATCAGCAAACCCCTTCAAGCCGGAGCTTTTCGAACGTTTCCTGGGGCTGCGACGGAGCTGCTGCTGTGCGGCCGCTTCTTCGGCGTTCTCCTCTGCTAGCACGGCTTTGCCGCCGCCTTGCAGGTCGTCAAGCACTTGCTGGCGACTGCCGAGAGCTTGTTGAGTGGCCTTGCCAGATGGGATGGAGGGCTCTAGTATTGGCTGTGCGGAGCGGGCTGTGGATGATGCCTGGCTGGCTTCTTTGGCGTATGGGTCGAGGTTCTGCTCTTTGCTCTCTGCAGGAGACGAGGCAGTGATGCTGGCGGCGTTGTCGGCGTCGACTTTCCTTTGCGCTGCGATGCGGGCACGCTCGTAACGGGCTGAAACGTCACCGCCAGTCCACTTCGTGCCGAGAATGCCGTCCCAGAAGGTGAAGAAGGGCTGGCTGAAGTTGGTCTTGATGCCCCAGCTTTGGTGGTGGACGTCGTGGTAGCCGGCGTTGTTGCTGGTAAGGTGCTGCAGTGGGTCCCAGGGGAAGGAGTAGCCGCAGTGATCGTCGACGGTCTTGACAGTGCTCATGGTGAAGAACCACATGCTTTGTCTGCAAGTCATGCCGGTAAGCAAGTAGGCGATGCCAGCTCCGCAGGTGTCAAGCAGGAAGCCTTCGAATGGGTGGTTGTAGAGAGCGCCGTATGCGTAGGGTACATAGAGACGGTGGTGCCTGGCGTGGAATGTCGTGTAGAGCCACTTATTCATGTGCATGGCACGGTGGAGGAAGTACTGCCATGTGTCGACGATCAAGATAGCGATCACGAACTGCAATGCCGGGATGCCGATGTAGTAAATGAACTTGGCTGCGGTGATTTCCCAGCCAGCGAAAGCGGGCGCAAGGGTCTTTTCGCCGGCGAGCATCACGGTCTGCGTGAGCTCAGGGTATACGCCTCCAGCCAATGCGCTCGACAGCATAGCGTGTTCTCCTCCCATGTTCTTAGCAAGGCCTACTGCGTCAATTCCAACCAGACCAAGTGCGCCCGGGATCGCCCTTTGCGCAATCCGGAGTCGTTGTGCCCAGACCGAGATGTCGTAGTTGTCCTTGCCCTGCGTAGGCTCTGGGTCCACCAATGTCAAGGCCATGCCTACGACCGACTGAATCACTTGTTGAATAACCACATCTCGGAAAACGTCCCACCTCGAGACATGGTTTCTCTTGAGCACTTCCGCTGGCGTGTGCAGTCTGTATTGTGGGAAGAGGTCGAGCTCGTCAACGACGTGGAAGACCATGGACATGGCCCAGTATGCGATCACTGGCAGCGCCAGCGAGAGGTATGCGTCGTCAATCCATGGAATGAGAGGTGGGAGTGGTTCGAGGGTGTAGTCGGGCAGCGGCGGCAACGCATGGGCTGCGGTTGTGTTGGCCATGTTTAAAGCGGATGCCGATAGGTATGTTGAGTATAGTTCAGACAATGTTATCGAAGCGCCGGTGGGCGCAATAAGGCGTTGCGCAATCAGACCACTATGTTCCGGTATCGCTTGGTGGACACGCGATCAGGAGACGGCCGGGGTGCGAGGGAGGTTTGCGGCGGGACGGAGGCGAGAACCAATTGGTATGAGTTGTAGTACAGCGATGTTAAGGAACGTATATCGGTCAATGTCAATTAAGAGGTGGTGGTGTAGTTGTTTGGAGGGACGGGCAGTGTTGTTGTTGGCGAGGGAAGGGAAGGCGGCTCAGGCTTGGGCGCAGCGACGGTTCTCTCACAAAGCTCGTCCCGCAGCTCGCCTTTTCCTCGCATTGTCTCGCTTTCGCCACCAGCGCGCGCTCCTCTTTCGTCATCCATTTGATGCAGATGCCGTCTTTACACGCGCATGTGCCCTGTAGATCGTGCCATATCGTTATCTTCACGTAGTATTGTTGCAAGCCATAATCGGCCGTACTAATCCTTCTCCGCGATAGCCTCGTGCCTTGATGTCTCGATAATCTGGTTCAATACGTTGCTCACATACCACAACACCATGTCTGCCGACGCCTGCGCCACTTGTGCGCAGTCCTACCATACGCCGTCTGAGAAACCTCTCTTTCCCGGTCGAACTCTCCCTTGCTGTAACCGAAGCATCTGTGCCCGGTGCTTGAATCAGAATAAGCGCTTCGAGACATATTGTCCATACTGCCAAATCAGCACAGCACCTTCGTCTTTGCCACAAGGCTTGCGTGACCCGCCAGCATATTCGTCACTCGAGACCAAACGTGCACCAAGTCAAGACGTCAGTGATGAAGAGTCTCTGCCGCCTTACCAGTCTGGCAGCTATGGAGGCAACGTGAACGATGAAAAGGCCGGAGCAGCACCAGCGGAAGATGTGTTACACTTCGTCGCACCGGACGACTCAATGCGATCGCTTGCTTTGGCGTACGACGTGCCCATTGTAGCGTTAAGAAAAACAAACAACATATACTCGGATCATTTGGTTCAAGCAAGGAAGACGCTCTTAATACCCGGCGAGTACTACAAGGGCGGTGTTTCACTGAGTCCACGGCCTCTGGAAAGCGAGGAAGAGGAGATCAAGAAGAGCAAAATAAGGCGATGGATGATGGCTTGCAAGGTTGCAGAGTAAGTCGCTGTCCACCGCGTGTGTGGTCGAGACCTGATGGTGCAGCACAACAGGGCTGATAAAGCTGACAAGTATACCTCCCACCCTCAGATATGATGTCGCCACTCTATACATGCAGCAGGCCGATTGGGACTTTGATACCGCTGTCGAAGCATATAAGGAAGACGAGAGATGGGAAAAGGAACATCCGATGCAGGTGCAGGATAAAGGAAAAAAAGCGAAGAGCGTTGGCATGAGGAGGTTCGTCGGCTCAGGGGCGAATGCGGCCAAATGAATAGGCAACGAGGAATCTGATGTGACGACGCGACATGAATACCCGAGACGCATATGAGGTTGGTAGCATGGATGCGCGGCTCTAAAGTTCGGTGTGCACCTGGGTATGTATAATATGGAGCATACTTCATTGCCATTAAACGCTCAAAGGGACGTGAGTTTGTGTCATTCGTTCGAGGAAATGGTGCTTGAAGCACAATGGTCTAGCAAACAACGCCACCTACCTAGGTGGTATGGCGCGTGCAGAATGTGGCTGCGCATGGAAATGCGCACAAGCTCCTACATCATCACTGTCACCCTTCGGATATCGGCTTTGGCGCAATTCTGGAACACATCGACTTATCTCTTGTACATCTCACGTACAATGGACTCATGTGCTTGGTATGCGGTCTCATGCCACGCGACCGCTACAATACTGCGTTAGTACTCTGGGATCACGCCCGCTGTCGGCGACACCAACACGAATACAAGTATCTGGTAAGGTACGAACTGCACTCACACCTGACCACACAAGTTGTACCCACGCGGCCAGTGTCGACTGCCGTTGGTCGCCAACAATGACTGCGCAAGTGCGATTGCGCCGACGGGAAGGAGCACCGGTTCCTTGGATCGCCTCGCACCTCATCCCACAACACCATGACACTTCTTCGAGCACACAGGACATCGGCTGCGTACATGATATCTAGATCATTTGGGATCTCTCTTGGACTTTCGTTGACTTTGGTGTACTCTCTTGGAAACTCCTTATCTTTTCTCCCTTAAGCATGCGACTACTGGTAGCGGCATTTTCCCTTCTCGTGTGGCGAGCTGCACATGCTGTACCCTCCTTCGGTCAGGAGAATGCTGGACCACTCGTTGTTGAGAGAGCGAGGCTTTCTGGCCAATTTGTCGACCCGGAATTACAGTCCCGATCTTCCAGGTTCCTGGATCAAGTGACGACACGTAAGTTATGCTCACCGAATTCGACCTTGACTTGTCACGCTCGTCTGACACGTAACAGCTTTTGCTGTGGATGGCAGCTCGCTCCCGAATATCACATGGGACGTGGGTGAGAGCTATGCTGGCCTTCTTCCAATCTCCAATGACAAGAACGAGACAAGGAAGCTCTTCTTCTGGTTCTTTCCATCCACGAATCCCGAGCCGAGAGATGAGATTGCGGTCTGGTGTACGAGTACTCCTGTATTCTCTCGTCTGCAGCCTGCACTGACAGATCATAGTGAACGGCGGACCCGGTTGCAGCTCCATGGAAGGCTTACTGACCGAGAACGGGCCCATCAATTGGCTTCCTGGAACGGACGCTCCGGCCACGAATCCCTTCACCTGGCTCAATCTTACGAATGTCGTCTGGATTGATCAGCCAGTTGGCGTTGGCTACTCAGAGGGCGATCCAGACATTGAGGACGAAGATCAGCTTGCCACGGAATTCATTGGTTTCTGGAAGAATTTTGTGGAGCTTTTCCGCATGGAAGACTGGCGAATGTACCTGACCGGAGAAAGTTATGCTGGAATGTACATCCCGTACATCGCAGGAGCGGTCCGTCTAATACACCATCAGTCTACCATGGCATACCGTGCTGATGTGACCGTGTATAGTTCATAAGTGCTGGAGACACGACATACTACAATCTGGTTGGCGTGCACATGAACGGCGCTGTCATTGGCGACGGCAATTTGCAGATGAACGTCGCTCTCCCATCGTATGCCGCGCACTACAACATCCTGCTTGGTCTCAACGACAGTTTCATGCTGGATCTCGACCGGCGAGCCTCGGAATGCAGTATGACCGATTATATTGAGGAGAACCTGCAATTCCCGCCACCTTCCAACAACTTCACGAGACTTTTCTGGCAGAACGACACATGGGCTGCTCAACAATGTAACATGGCGCCTTCGATCACAGCGGCCGCAGAGCTTGTCAATCCGTGCTTCAATGTGTACCACATCACAGACGCGTGTCCATGGCCATCGTGAGTTCGCATGCAAGTCTGATCATTTGTTCTTCGTGACTGACATGCACAGCTCCGTCATTGGCTCATACTCACCCTCCGCCAACCGTTCTCAAGAGCCTCCAACATGGTTCTCGCAGCCTTCCGTCCGTACCGCTCTGCACGTTCCCAGTGAAGGCGGTTGGTGTAGATGCACATCGCAGGGCGTCTTCCGCAACCGCACCGATGGTTCGCTCATGATCGGTGACTTCTACAGTGCGCCGCCGGCGACAACGGGCCTGCTTTCTCGCGTCATCGAGTACACCGGGAACGTAATCATCGGCAGTGGAGCGTTCGACATGCTCATACCAACGAATGGGACTCTGCTCGTTCTGCAGAATGTTACTTGGGGAGGTTTGCAAGGATTCCAGGAACGGCCAGCAAAGCCAGTAAGTCCATTTGCTGTGCACTGGCGGTCAAAGACGACTGCTGACGATGCGTGCCAGTTCTACTCGCCTTACCCTACCGAGTCAACTCCCGTCTCAGCCTCAATGGCAGGCCTCATTGGCACTTGGGGCCGCGAGCGCGGCCTGACTTTCTACGAAGTCAATCTGGGAGGCCACGAGTTACCGAGGTGAGTTCATACGACTCATGATCTCTCCCCTGAACGCATGCTTATCGTGGCTAGATATGCACCCGGGCCCAGCTTCCGCGCAATGGAGCTACTACTAGGTCGAACTACCTCACTGGAAGAAGTCAGAAATTTCACAACGCAACATTCTTGAGAGCGACTAGGAGCTTAGGAATCCTTCGATTTCTGCTACCATTTATTATTCTGCGTGGCGACGTTACTTACGAGTCGGTCCACCCGTGTCTGCTTAGCGGGCGGTAATGTGTTTTGTTTGATGGTAATGTCTGTTTGACGGGAGGGTCTGCTTCTTGTGAGAGATGTTCGTGGTGTTTTGGTTGGCGGTAATGTTTTTTCCTTAATGCGGAGAATGGGTTTTCTGATGAGAGATGTTTGTGAGAGTACTGCGAAATCGTGTCTGAATCGTACAACTGTTGTTACAAACAAATATGATCATGCTCTTGCAGGAAGTCGAGGGACCCGGCGAACTCGTGCAGTCTCAACATTTACACCTCCCACTGTTTCTTCACCCTCGATCCTCCATTCTGGTCAATCAACTCCACATCATCGTCGCTCAACCGCTGTCCCGGCAAATTATACATCGAAGTAACAGTCGTCTTCTCAATCCCACCATTCTTCGCCGCCCGTCTGTCCAACTCCACATTTCGCTCGCTCGCCGAGCTCGGCAGCCTTGTGATACTCCTGTCGTGCGTGATGCGAGAAGCATTGGGCGACTTCCCGGTGTTCGTGTAAGACTTGGTGTAAGAGCTGAGCTTCGAGCCGACTTTCTCGCGGAAGAAGTACAGCATTGGGCCTGCGATCGTGGGCATGCAAGCGCAGATCACTCCCACGTCGCCTTCGAGACCGCTCCAGAGGGCGATGTCGTTGTAGTGGTAGGTTGCGTTTGCTACTTGGCCGAAGGCAGCGAGGTAGCGGAGGCGGATAATGCTGCATAGAGTGACGAAGAGACCGACCAGGAAGGTGAGTATCACTCCGATTTTGCGTCGGGTATCTCTGACTTGAAGGCTTATGAGTTTCGGAATTGGGAGGAAGAAGACGACCAGGTCGAAGAAGATGTTAAATGCGCTGTTGACGTAGATTGCCGTTTGGGTTTCGAGACAGGTGCCTTCGTGCTCGCCGTCCCATTGGTGCCAGAAGAAGCTGATAGGCCTGCATTCGGCGGCGTAGTAGATGATGAAGCCTGCTAAGTAGGCTAGCAGGCCGGCTATGACGGCCCAGCTGATGTATTGGAAGCGTTTGGAGACCTCTTTCGGGAAGATGCGGAGATAGAGGAGGACGATGGAGATTTTCGTGGTGACGATGACGAGTTGGTAGATGTATTGTTCGATGTAGAACAGCTGTTTGTCCTCGTCAGCTTTGTCTTGTCTCCGGTTGGGGATCAGATCAACGTGGGAGATGTTACCTTAAGCATCAATGTGATTCCGCTAGGCTCGACATTCCAGATGTCCTTTCCCATGCCATGGTAAGTCATGATTTGGACAAGGGCCGTGGAAGGAAGCAATCCTATCCAGGCTAGCAGGATGAGCCAGTCGTCCCATCCAATGCTGCTGTTCTGGATCTGCCAACGTGCAATAAATCGAACCATGACTACCAGCGTCGCAATGATGATAAGAGCTTCGCCGATTCGTCGAGTCAAAGGTCCGTTATTTCTCACTGGAGCCTGGCAAGCTTTCTTCTGCCATGCTTGCGACTCTTACATAATAGTCAGTAGATGTCTCGACTTGTGGTATTTTGGCTTTGGACACACCTAAAGACTGTGTGATAGTGCAGTGCGATAAGATGCATTGTTCGCTGAACGAGATGTATGCTTCATCTGAGCACAAGCAGGCGAAGTCGGTGGTAGCGCATGTCGTTTGGGTAAGTCCTTGCGCTACACATGTCGTCTGATGAAGGTATCGTTAGCTGGCATGCTCACGTAGACCTTGGCCGTCATCACGTACCGCACATGTGGGTAATTGGGTCAGCTCGGCCAGGAGCTCGTTGACTTCAGTTGCATTTGGCTGAACGAATTTGGCGGAGACGGCCAGGCCTGAAAAGACCAGGGCTGTAATAGTCGCTAAATGCATAATGAAGAGTAGCGCTCGACTACTATGTCCGATAGCAGTCTATGAGCAGCTGGCTTGTTACCGGGCGAATGTCCCAAAACAACCAAACTGCCGGGGTCCTCATGGGCTTGTATATAACACTGCATGGTAGCAAGGCCGTGCGGCATCGAGCGCGATCCTGTTAAAGATCGACCAGGAGCATGGCTCTCAGAGTACCAATCATCGTCCAAGCATCAGATCCATTCCTACAAGCAGGCTGGTGCGACATCTGCAGCTCCAGTATTCACGAATCTTCAGACAGAACGATCGACCATAGCGTGGATTTAAGTTTGTTTAAGGGTGCAGTAGTTGGGTTCCGGGGTACGTATCTTTGGAGGTGGATCGACCTGCCCCTTGATGGTGGAGCATGCAGAACGGCGCCTCTGATCCGGGTTCCTGGTAAAGGTTTGACGGCAATCTGCCCTACGTCCGTCAGATTACCAAAGCCTGCAAGCATTGTTAGTTATAGTTCATCCTGTGCGGAGGTGACAGCATGGAACCAACGTCGAAATGCCATGTGGCTTTAACCTCATCAAGAGTTGAGCTGTGACCTCAACCGAGTACATCTGTTGTCTTCCATTTGACTTCGATAATGTATACATCCGCAGTGGTCGCAATTCGTCCATCGGTATCCTAAACCCTTTGCATGTCATTACGAGGAACAATACATTTTTGCGGAGTTATAGCCGGTGCTATCATCCCCTCGTGCCGCAGATATCTGCAATTGTTCGGATGTCGAGTCAGAGGATAAGGGCAGCGAACCTAAGTTTCAAGTTTGACATGTCTGCCGCCTGCCGCAGACCCTGGTGAGCCTGGTGCAGTCTTCAGACAAGAAAAGTTCTGGTATATCTCGGTCTTTAGAACATCGCCACATCATGAGTCCAGGCTCCTCCTGCGATGGGCATGCGAAGGTCTGTGTATGGCGAGGGCCTGGATGTATGTTTCAGCACCTCTTGTTGATCAATGGCGTCTGCAGAACCACTGACAACAATCACGATAGGAGGTAACGTCGCCGAAGCTTTCTGAGCGATGGAGATGTCACGGCTCCGAGATATCACAATCCCAGCTTATAGCGGCGTCAGCGTGACAGATGAACTGCTATGCGGGTATCGGCAACGTTTGGGTTGGACTAACTATTCCCACGAGGTTGAGCAGGAGGGCTGGAAAGTAGCTGAGTCGCGGAGCTGGTGTCTATCGAAATATGTCACTGCCGAGCCGCTTTCGCACTATTTCTCTGCGCTAATTGAACGAAAGCAGCACTTTTCAACTTCTTGCTCCACATATGCGCTCTCGAGACGAGGCTTGTGATGACACAACATAGATACCGGTATTTTCGCGAACCGCATACCTGGTGCTTGGTGCAAGTGTGCCTGGCTGGTTGGGCCTCTCCACTCCATCCGTGAATGTATGATAGATAGCGCCTGATAGGAAACTATCAGCAAGAAGGTATCGAGGCGTAGTTGGTCGTCAGCGTTGGACCTTTGTCATGCTGGTGCAAAGGCTCAGACTCTGTCACAGAACCATGTCGATTGCGCTCGGGGTCCCTTGGTCCGAACGAACACCGGCCGTGCACCCGAGCTTCATCTTTTGTGCTTACTTCTGCACTTCCGCAATACTCATACCTCCGGCATCATTGACTAATCATTAAGCATATATCGAATGCTATATTATACGCGCGTCTCGTATGCTTGATTTCAGAGGATATTATTTAATGAGTCCAACGCAAAGTGTCCTTTGAAGCCATAGTGTTGTTCAACACTCAAGTGTACACATATTCTTGTCAACCATTGTCTTGGAACGTTGTGGACCATCGAAACGGCACATGTATACACCCCAATTGCTACCAATAGCAACTAAAAGATAACGGTCTATAGAATGAGGTCCCTTGGATCATCTCAACATAAAGCCAAGCCTGAATATGACCGCTTCTGACACCAATGCATCGAAATCACTTGTTCACATTCACACCAACCCTGACCCTTGTAAAATCTGAGATACGCAAAGATGATACACGTATGCAGACATATGAACGCGTACATCTTTGCATGTTCATACAGCAATGGCGAGTCCTTTTCAACTAGGCAAGGTATTACAGCAATAAGGCTATGATTAAGCACGGGAGGTAAAGCAGAATGAGAGTCCATGAATAAGCTGTTGGGATCAATTCACACGATCGTTGAACACAAGGCTAAGTACATTTGTATATCCATTCCCAAGTTGCAACTATTCACATCACCAGAGATGATAGTCGATCGCTATAGTTGGAAGCGCAGCATGTTAGTGGGTTTCAAAGGACCCTGGACTGTAATTCACTGAGGCACAATACTTTATCGGGCATACCATATCTATTCTGCTTCTTCTAAGGGATACAGAATTATGGCTGTCTGCGGAGATGAATGCGCGATGACGTTCGGTCTCACCAACGGGTGCGACGACGAAAGCCGAGTACTGATGAAGTAGGATGTTCCTTGTAAGAGAGGACAAAAGGACAACCCTTGAACGATCTAATGGACAGGATGTACATTCTACCTCCGCTCCGCTAAGTCTGCTTGTAAATTTGCGACTTGACGCTTCTAAAGATCAATTGCGTTGGCCGAAAGAGGCTCATGCATCTAATGCATGACCAACGTCATAGGAGGTAGATCTGGGTCATGCTTCAGCTCCACCCTCTCAATAATAGCTGCACTGTTCAGGCCAATGTCTTAGCTCTGATATTGCGAAGGGTCCCATGGGTGGGGATCCTACACTTCTCCCGACGTGCATGATACAAGAAGAGGTCTATCCCCATCTATCGCGATGGAAAGTCAAGGTACGTGCGCCCGTAGAGAATGGCAGCGACCATGATGAGGATAATGGTGCTGGCAGCGGCCGCACAAGCTGTTACTAGCTCTCCGGTGGTGCAGCAATGCCCTCATTTGGCTAATGCTAGCGCCGTTGCTTGCGTGAACAACTATGCAGCGGTCCTTCCATATCCCTTTGAAAGAGCGACTGCAGAAGGCGGAATCGACCCGGACAACGATACTTTCGTGGACACACTGGTGCCTTCAGACAGCTCATTCGCACGTCTCGCGGAGACCACATTTGTTGTGTTTGATCGCGAGAGAGGCCTCGATATCCTCGGAGCTCATCCTAAGCTGGAGCGTGTTTTCGATACACGAAACGACAGCATCCACGAGGCACCTGTCTACGTACCCGGACTAAATGCGATAATCTATTCGCTGCCGCATCAGGGAGTCTACGAGCAACAGATCATCAATCTCAATGGAACTGAGCCGAACATCAGCAACTACACCACCGATCCTCCAGTCTATGCTGTCAATGGTGGAAAATACTACAATGGCAAGATCTACTGGGCATCAGAAGCAAGCTTCTCGTTTCCCAGCCCAAGCGATGGTAGCACTATCAAGCAAACACCCGGAATCTACGAGCTCGATCCGTTCACTGGCAAGGTTCGCACGCTATTAAACAATTACTACGGCCAGCAGTTGAGCAGCCCGAACGACCTCTTCGTCGACAGCAGAGGCGATATATACTTCACAGACTCCTGGTATGGCTATGCGATCAACGTAACCAATTATCCGGTCCTCAGCCCGCAGACTTTCCGCTTCAGGCCATCTACCGGCGCTGTGAGCGTAGTGGAGAATACTCTTGGTCAGCCCAACGGCATTGGCATCAGCCCAGATGGCAAGACAATGTATATCAGCGACACAGGAATTACGGACTTCGATGGCGCTTCACCTGACACTATTCCACGTTATATATTCAACAAGTTTGGCGGCCGTGCCGTCTACGCTTTCGACATCAATTTCGCTCCTCCGGGCAACTACCTCACGAACAAACGCCCAATATGGCTTGCTCAAACTTTCGCGGTTGATGGCATGCACGTGAGCCGCGAGGGATACGTGCTTGGTGCTTCCGGCTCTGGCGTAGATGTGCTGAGTGAATGGGGTGAGCTGATCCTCAGGATTGAGGTTGGCGGCCAGATCAACAACTTGCAATTTGCTGGCCCCGATAGACGAGAGCTTTGGCTTTTTGGCCCGAGCGGTATATGGAAAGTCAGTGGTCTGGCAGGCATTCGAGGAATGATGAACGAGTGAAAGGTTTCGATTCGTCGTACAGGTTTGGAAGACATTTGTATCTTAGAAGTACAACGACTCTTTCCCAACTGATCTCCGAGGCCATCGCTCCAGTCTAGCTGTCAATGCAATCTCGTCTAAAACGCGACCGCTGGTCATGACCTCACGGTTCTGTCTATACTCTTGCGTGTCTGCTGTCCAGCAGTTCAAAAGTACACACGCTCCACAGTATGGGCGGTCTTGCGGATATGTGTTGCAACGGTGATAGCTGCCTTGAGAACAAGACTTATGAGTATAACTGCATGAGCGAGCTTCGCGGCGGCCTGCAAATTGGAAAGCGAGTGACTTGAGATACGCTTAAACTACCTGCTGCGGCCGTTTTCGCGCCATGTCAGAAAGCAAGTGTTGTTGCCGCCGAGTGAAAAGCCGGAGGAAGCGCCGTCATCAACCACTTCGCGAAAACTTCCTGTCCGTGCAAGGCCGTGCTATAAATCATGTATTATTGCCGCCCGCTTAATTCGCAGATGAATCAATTTGCAGTCCTCTCACACTTCATCATTCATGGTGTGAAGTTGGACTCCCTCCCTTCGCCAGCTCGGATAAGTCTGTTCCTGTCTGTCCCTCCGTCCTTGAGTCGCGAAGAGAGCTGTAAGGGTGTCAGTGGGATAGCGAAAATTGGAGAGGAAGAAACATCGGCGCAGAGCACACATACTTGATGGCATTAAGCTGACGTAGGTTCGTCGCCAAGTCCACCACAGGTTCGAGTACGGTCAGCGGAGCACCAGCCACAACAGCAGCAAGATGCTCAGACACAGGCCTCCTGTCAAGTGGCACACCGGTGATGAACCCATCGACGCTGTTTCTCCTCCTAATTGTGGGATCCACGGTCTGGCGCGGATCACCACGAACGTCCTCCATCCCTTGGCCTGCTTCAACCAGGTCATCAATTTCTTCGCCACGCCGCAAGCGTGCCAACAATTGCAGCGCGTTTGCCTCCGAGACAGTCATAAGAAGTCCAAAAAACTCCTCCTGAGTCTCGATCCGCTGTTTCAGTCTTTCGATGGCTGATTTAAGCTGTTCGACGGGATGCATATCAGGCTCGGCAACATACGTGCACACCTCGTCGCGATCGACGCATCTCTGGCACTTGGGTCGAGCACCATCGCACTTTGTCTTACTGTTTCGGCATGGATTGCCTGCCAGACAAGGCCAGTCAGTCATTCTGGTGCCTCAAGCGGACAGTGATCCTACCTACAAGCAACAACGGTCAGGGAACCTCTTCCGCGCCCCCCTGATCCTCTGGTGTCCGCATGCGACGACATGTTGATCGCGTGCCAAGATTGTGTACCTTCAGTGGCGTACTCAGACGTCTCAAGATACTACCGGAGTTTCGTTGATCAACGAGGCAAGAGTGATCGCTAATACGTGGAGCAAATCCTTCGCGGTTGAGATGGAAAACATCATGTTGATGCTTCACCCGAAACAAATTTAATGCCGAGCATCGTGGAAGTCATGTACAATGGGATTGGCATCATTCGTATCACTCATCAAGAGCTATATGCTTGGATATGGGTGGAGTAGTGTCCGTCTTGTGCAATGCGGATCACCGAACCGCCGCTATCATTGGCCATACCTGTTCTGCCAGGCATCGGAAATTGCTCCAGCCCTGGGAGTTTGGCGTCTTTTAGACCGACCTCCGACGTACTGTGCTGTGCAGCTGTCACTGCCAATGAGCTCTGGCACGCATTGCCCACGTGACTCCCACTTTATTGTACACCGGCATCGGTAACATGGCTTCTCGTCCAATCCTCGAAGGCGTTGGAGCTCCAGACGCAAACTATCACATACAATGGCATACCTGACGCAGCAAACCGATGCTCGATGGTTATGTCAGAGTACGTACCCGTCCCGCCTCCCCGACACCTGCTCTTGGCACGTCACGTGCAGAAAGCTGTATATCAGACTTGGGTTCCCTCTCCGCGGCATGACATCAACTTTGGTTAACCGAGCATACGCAGATCTCTTCCCGATCGCAATCTACTAACTATAGCACTGGACAGTGAGTGTTATTGGGAGGTGAGTCTCTGCATCTGTTGACGTCATTTGATCTCCCTCCTCGAACGAACCGAATAGGATAGAATTGCGTCGGCGTCTACTCCGCATCGGAGCTCCAGTCAGCTTCCGCGGTTCTACGATATGGCAATGTCTCTATGTCTCTTATGTCTTTCGAAATTATATCTTTGCAAGGCCAGCGACAGCAATCGCTTGGGACCTTGGGGAGAACAGACTTGTCCTTTGAGAGTTGCTCTATATCGAGCCTGCTCGATGTGGATGCTCAAACTTGCCTTATACAGTAAGATTTGTTGTTATCTCTGCAAAGATCATGGCACCGAAAACACGCCCTCGTCGTAACACTCTTGTAGCCTGCCAGCACTGCCGAATCGCTCGGGCAAAAGTGGGTGGAATAGTTTTGAAAGGCCAGCTTCACCATTGACAACCTCTCAGTGCGACGGCGTGCGACCATCATGCTCGCGATGCGTGCAAAGATCCTTAGGGTGTTCATACGAGACCAATACCCGTAACCAGACGAGACGAGAGATTTTCCGACGAGGTCAGCAAGTTCGTGATCAGCTCCTTGCAGATATCCGTTCGTCGCTTGAAATCCTCCGACACGCTTCGGATGAAGAAGCTGTCGAGGTGGTCCGACACATCAGGTCGTCACAAGACTCATTGGGAGCACTTGCAGCCATTAGTACTCATCGACAGTTACTTCCGGCGCCTGTGTTGGCGCACGGTGTCAATGGTACCACTGATGCCGATACCCTGTTGCCTTTCCAGTACGAATTGATGATGCAGCATCCCCATGCGTATCCGGTAGTCAGTCCGCTGGTTCATATCGATGGAGATCTCTCAGCTCTGGAACCCTCAAATATGAAGATGATGTGAGTTGTTGAATTGACCTCTTGCTTGTTTGCGATGGATCAAAATTATCTTGAACCATCGCGGCATCATCATACTAAGACGTCTGTCGATGCGTGTGCGCTGACAAACATAGTACGGCCAAGCATGACGGGTCAAAAGACCATGTCAACGATGTTGATTTCGGGTATTGGACGAAGGTTGCAATCGGTCACGACGATGCAGTACAGCTTGTTCTTCATTATCTCGAAACCGACCATCCGATTCTCGGCCTTTTCGATGCTGAGTTGTTCCTTCGAAGCCTCAATTCACGTACCGGGCCATTCTGCTCCGAGTTCCTGGTGAACAGTCTACTATTCTGGGCGTGTGTACGTATGCACACATAAGTGTCAAAAGTGCAGTGCAGTGTGGTCGCAGCTCATCATTGTCACAGCTATCATGTAGCTCGATCCTCGAGACCGCACGTTTGCACAAGTCAACGTTCTACCAGGAGACCCGAGAGTGCTCGGAGGCTGTGATGGATATTGACGATGCTACAACTGTTGCTGCATGTCAGCTATTCAGTTTAGCTTGTGCATGTGAAGGTGAAGATGTCTACGCTCAAAAACTCAAGGCCGACGGTTATGAGATGGGTAAGCGTTTGGGCTTTTATGAGCCGAGCAGCAATCGTTCAATCGGCATTCATGATCCATCTGACCTATATCGATGGAAAGCGCACATTGCGTGGGGTGTCTACAATTGGATGAGGTCAGTAAATGAGTTCACTCGCTTAATGAAAAGTCGCCAGCCTAACGTGCAGAAGTCTGCATGCATTCCACTACCGACAATTGCCAATAGGCGAGCCACCTTCTCTAACAATCCCTGGCGACAAGGATGAGACTACGGGCCGCGAGCTTACCGATCTATCGTCCCCTTTCATGGTCCCTACCATAACCTCGCTTTGCAAATTCTGGCGTATTCTGCACCCAATCATCGCGATTTGGATGCCGGACGAACATCATCACCCTCTCGCCGAGCGATTCACATTGGCCACTGCTGAAGAGACCTTTCAGAAACTGCTGGCATGGGCCGACGAAAACCTGACCGAAACAAGCAGCACAGATGTGGCGTGTAGGCCGCATCATGTCCTGGTCATTCAGTGAGTCAAAGTTGTGTGGCTTGACGAATGAACAACAGGTTGACGGAGTACAGTATATGGTTCCACACGGCTACGATGGAGATGTTCCGGCCATTCTATGGTAAACACCAGAATCTTCAGACCTTCGGCTCTCGCAGCAGCACCACCGAGATTGTGTTCTGGTCTTCCCTCACTCAATTGGAACGCCTGGCACTAGAATATCGGCAGAACCATCCCTCGGCATCGCATTCAATCTTTTGGCATCTTTCTCTACTGTTCATTGGAAACGCAGTCATTCGCAATCCCTCGGGCCCATCTTGGAGATTCAACTTCCTGCTGTGTATGTACGGCTATGCGGATCTCGCGGGCTCATTCCACGTAGCAGATGGGTTCTTACGAGCGATGCTTTATATGGCCATACAGAATAAGCTTTGCAAGCCAGCGGAAGCCCGAGCGATCATGATGCGATTACCAGATATCAATGGCTTCGATTCAAACAGTGTGAACGGCAGCATGCCACGCGTCACATCGAGCCACGTTGTGGACTTGGAGCAGGCTCTCGACGACCACTCTGTGTCGCAGATAACAGATCTTGCTGCCAAACTCGACGACGCACTTATGTTTGACGACTTCATTGATGAACCAGAAAGCAGTCAAGGTAAGACTCATGCTGAGGCTGTCGCAAGCAATAAGACTAATGTAAAACATTTCCAGCGAACGGGGATATTTCACAGTAGGATACGAACAATTTCAGTACTATGAGCACCGCAGTTTGTGAGCAATCAGCGCTGGCCTCTCCCCAATCGATCCCATAGCCTTCCCTGCACACTTGTCCAGACGACAGACAGTAAGCGAAACATATCGTACAATCTCTTCAAGAAACTTCCAACGTAGGGCTTGCCAATGGAATAGCCGCTGAGGTTCGCTTCACCAGCCACCAACTGGGTTCTCTCCTCCCAGTAAAGTAGCCATCCTCCAGATTCGAGATTTCTGGCGTGATTGCAATGGGCGCTTCACCAAACCTGGAGCCAGCATAACCCTGCCAGCAGCGAGACTTCCAGGGAAATCTCGGCGTTGCATTCGTGCGACTCGGCAAGTCAGGATTATTCTCGTGCAGTCTGATAAGTGTTTCGCCGTCCGCATATGGGTTGCACAATTCTTCGAAGAGTCCGCACGAAGTATCGTGCAATTCTTCGTTCTCGGTGGACACGTTGAACAGATAGTCACCCAGCTGCGGCGGTTCGGAGTCCAGAGAATCGTCAGCATCCTCGGAGTGTGAGTCAGCACCCCGAAGACACTTGTAGTGGCCCGAAAGAGTAGCAGTGAGCTGACGCGCTACCGGATCGAGCTCTTTGCAGAATTCCAGACCGTCAACGACTTTGCTCGCGAGATCGAAACTGTTTGCGCAGTGTTTCTCCGAGAAGCCAGCGAGTCTCAATTGTGTCGCATTGTATATCAGGATCATGCCCGAGACGTACGATTGGTATCTATGTGGTTGGTCAGCAGTTGCGTGTATGACACATTTCACAGAATTGTCATTGAAGAAACATACATCATGGTCCAGCAGTGTCGCAGGCTTTGGGAAACCTGCTGAATGAGGAACGTCATTCGTGCTGAGTGTTGTGCCGCCTGCAAGCCATCGTTCAGGGCAGCGTTCATCGTGGACCTCTGTTCGGCTGACAGTGACTCGCGATCTCCGGGGAACTGGAGTCCCGCCAAACAGTGACGGAACATCAGCATAATGGCCCCCAGATGGAGTAGGTGCACGTAGTATATTGATGACTTGATTGGGGTTCGACTGTCACCACCCAGCTGAGCGAGCTGTGCTTCAAATGGCAGGCGTCCGTACCATTCACCGAGCTGTTCTTGAAGATCTCGAAGCGAGAGCAACAGCCCTGGCACATCTGAGCAAGCCCAGAGCATGCGCATTGTTGTTGCTTTCAGGATGGCAATGGTAGCTGTAACGTTGTGGACCAGGTCGTGCTCGCTCATGTACGAGACGTCGCTGCTCTGCCTTACTGTCAGTAACTCTGCAATATCCACGCCGAGCGAGGAACTCACCCTAGTCATTTCGTAGCCGTAGCCGAGTGTGGCTTGGAGCCATCTGAGTGCTGTTAGGGCTTGGTATCCTGAGAATATGACTGGGAAAAGAAGACATACCCATTGCAGAAGTCGAGCGATCTCTGAGCACGGACCGTACTCAAAGTGTCCAGGTTCACCGCGAAATTGACTTCATTGGCATGCTCTTCGAGATATCTCGCTGATAATCGTAGTCCCGTTTCTTGTTCACACATTCAGCGATGCAGATGACATGGATGGGGGACAGACATCGACTTACCGAAGAAGCTGATCGCTAAGCCTGATTGCCGCAAGAGGTTATACAGACCGAGCATCGCGGCTACTTTGATGGCGCTCGCCGGACTGACTTCCATACAATCTTCAAAGCGCTGCTGCGAAGAGCCTGTCAAACGTTAGCATCGCAGTCTCCGCGGAAGCGTTCTGCCAAAGATCTAGCTTACTGTACCAGTGATCGATCATTCCCGGCTCAATCGAGTCTTGCACATATTGACCTGCTACGATTGCCACTGCGCACAATTCGCAGAGCACTGCACTTGTTTGTGGCTCGATCTGATCCTTCTGTAAACAAGCGATGAGGTCGTCGAAAGTCTTCTTGTTGTGACAAAAGAAGATTTCAGACATACAGGACTGCTGAATCTCGAATCCTTCCTGGATCGTGCTCAAATTTGCTTGCAGAGAGTTCTGCAGCAGTGCATCATTGTTTTTGACACAGGTGAGACTGTTGACTCCAAGACCTGCAAAGAGCGCATATGGTGAACCTGTGATGCTGCGAGCTGAGATGATCGCCAACGGTTCTTCAGTGAGAGCAAATCTGACCGCTAGTTTTGCAGGCGCCTGTCCCTCATGTTGCTGCTGCGCTCGTGGAAGATGTGACTGTTCCTGCTCTGGTGGCTGTTGAGACCCCGGATCATCCTCTTCGAGTGCTCGTCTCAGATTTGAGAGACTACTTGATGCTGAGCTCATGGATGTGGTCTGATACCAGCCGTGTTGGCCTGACGCAAGTTCTGGCACGTCGGACACGCTCGATGACCTGAACGGCCGCGTTCTGACACTCTCGAGTCCAGCATCTGGATGTGGTGGCAGTCCGTCAATCCTTGCTCCAGATCGAATCTGCTTGACAAGATTCCAAGCATCCGAAGGACTGCCATCTCGAAGCTGCTGGTAAAGCTCGAGTAAGTTGCTATTGGTAGCCTTCAGCTGCGTCAATTCGGTCTTCAACGCAGCGGTTCGAGTCACGCCCGGCAGAGATTGAAATGTGCATGCCCAGTCCCTATGCGAGCAAGCACCACATACAGGTCTCACTCCATCGCACTGAGACGACTTATTCAATGTGGATCCTTGATATCTGTTCGATGGATGATACTCACCCGAACTTTTCGACGCCGACATTCCTCGCAAGCAGCCAATGCGAGATTCCCACGTTTGGGCATGGCAACTCCACTTCGCCCAGGTGGCTCCTGAAACTTTTGTGACGACGTCAGTGGCAAGCTATAGCTGTCGAGCTTAAGGGTGGGAGTGATAGTGTGTGCTTCGTATGCGGCTAAAGGGATATGGCAAATTCCAGAATGCCATCACAGCCGTTTTACCGTTTTTGTCTACGGTGGCGAAAAGGCGTAGGATGCGATCGCTTGAACGCCATCTCGATTCCCCAAGAACAAGCGCCCGAAGAGGGCATGAGCTTCAGGCGGGGTCTGCGAATGTACTGGAATGTCGCCACAGCTTCCCCGTGTAGTACGCGATGCACTGCATCCGTGAATGTAGTACGGAGACAGCTGACTGACCAATTAAAGCTTGTGGGATTGAAGGTACTTCGGGCGATCGACCTATAGAGCGGCTGCTGGAAAATCGATCAGTTTGACAGATATCGATGCAATCGCAACCAGCTACATGATGATATCAGTCAGCATCATTTGGGTTTAGGGCTTTGCCTGTTTCGCCATGATATTCAAGATAGACACTGCTTGCTGCGATCTGTGACACTAGTTTGCGTATCACTGGCTCACGAGACAAGGCCAGCTCCGCGTGCTCGAGCGCGTCCAAAGATTGAGATGAACAGTTACAGTTGAAGTGAATTGGAGGCCTATTCACCAGGTTTTCGACGGTAGTATACATCCACTATGATGACTTCTCTGGAGCAGAGACAAGTTTTAATGATGAGTCACCTGGTTTTGGATTCTATGTGATCTTCGTGCTGCTAATTGGTCTCTGGTCCCAGTTTCATCGGCACAAGCGAGGTCATCCAGATGACTGTAACGATGCTGTCGCCAGGGACGGTATCACTGTTTGCCATTGAACCAATGAGGAGATTTCACCGATGATCTGGTTCCATGCAAATGACCATTCATTTGTCAATTGTGGTGCCGGCGATAGTATTCCCGAAAGGCAAGAGCCGGTCGCATCCTGGTCACCTGCATCGGATGCGAATTGCCGTTCCGCAGCGGCAATTGCATGAAGTAGGTTCCACAAACTTGCCTTTTTACAAGATTGACATGCCAATCGATGTCTTCAGATCCCTAGAGCTGGTACCGACACTGAAAGTGTATTCGCCGCTCGCGAGTGCCCACTTCTGCGCGGCAGTGTCCCAGAAGCTGATGTCCCTGCGACGCACGTTGATGGAAACGTCTTTCTGCTGACCCGCGGACAAGGCAACCTTCTCGAACCCGCGTAGTTGGCGCACCGGCTGCTGAGCTGCCGAGGGGTACGTAACGTAGAGCTGTGCGACTTCGGCACCGTCTGCATCCCCAGTGTTCTTCAGGGTAAAATGGATCGAGATTACATCGTCGAAGAGGTCTTTCGAACCGCCCAGGCCAAGGTCTCCAGACGGGTATTTCGCTGCAAGTGCAGCCTTATCAGTCTGGTCTGCGGACAATGCGCCATACTCAAATGTCGTGTAAGACAAGCCGTGTCCGAAGGGATACCTGACGCTGACGTTGTTTGCATCGAAATAGCGGTAATCAATATGCACTCCTTCGGCAAAGTCGCACTCAGCAGTGTTGCAGATAGACACTGGGTAGTCTGTCTCGTTTTTGGCGATGGTGTGCACCAATTTGCCGCTGGGATTGACATCACCGTAGAGAACGTCTACAATGGCGTTGCCAGACTCTTGGCCAAGGTATCCGCCGTACACGACGGCGGTGACGTTGTCGTTATCAATCCATTGATCCAGAAGGCGAGGTCCGCTCGTGTTAATGACAACAATAGTGTTGTTGCAGTTCTCCGCTACAGACGAAACAAGAGCGTCTTGGTCTTTGTTGTAAAGCTCGCTGCGGTCACCACCCTCTCCAGACCACGAGTTAAGGAAAACAAGGCAGACCTCCGAGTCAGAGGCATAGTTTGCAATGGATGGAGACACTGTAGTTCCAGATCCCATAATTCCTGCGCCGCCAGCGCCAGCGCCACCACCGCCTCCAGGTGCACCGCCAGCATTAGCGGACATGCTGGCATTGCCGGAGGGAGACGTCGAGTCTGAAGGGCCGCCTTGGGACATTGTGGTGGTACCATTCGCATCGCCGATGCCTCCCATACCCGACATACCGCTGCCTCCAAGACTGTTAGCGGTGGTAGAATCCGAATAGGTATCGTTCATAATCCAACGGAACATGGAGCCATCCTGGGCAGCGCGCAAACTGAGAGCTTGGAATGGAGTGGCCAAATAGCTATTGGACAAGCCTCCACTGCCAACAGCTGACGCCAAATGACCCTGATAAACGTCGCTGGTCGTACCCTGAACTGAGAAAGCGAAGTTTGGTCCTGCCATGCTTGGTCCAGCGTGCGCACCGAAGATGCTGATGGTCCGCGGACGCATGAGAGGAAGTCCTCCGTTCGCAGTCTTCTCATTCTTCAGAAGTGCAAGTGAGTCGGCTCCGATCTTGCGAATCAGCTTTGCGTGGTCGGCACGGACATCGCGGTACTCTGTGGTAGCTGCGGCATCAGGCTGCTTGCCATCGTCAAGGCCGGCATGGAAGTAGCCAATAACGTTTCGCACAGCCATGTCATCCAGGCGGGCCTCAGAGAAAGAACCATTGGCTATGCCTGCCTCGAGGATGTCTGTTGTCCAGTAGTTTGATGAGCCAAAGTCGAGGCCAGCATTAGCTGAGCCGAAAGCTGTGCTCTGAGAATTGACATCTGGAAGCACGAATCCAGGGAATCCCAATTCGCTCTTGAGCAGTCCATTGAGGAGTTTGTTGTTTTCGCAGGAGAGAGTGCTGTTGACACGATTCATGGCGCACATCACCGCGCCCATACCGGCATGGACAGCATCAGCGAAGGGCCACAAGTACAGCTCGTGGATGGTCTTGTCATCAGCATTGCTCGAATAGTGTGTGCTCGACGAGCGGTTGGTTTCTTGTTCGTTCATGAGAAAATGACGTCCAACAGTAACAACGCCAGCGCTGTTCATGCCATTGACCGCCTTTCCCATGATGACACCACTCAAGTAAGGGTCAGGAGTGAATCCCTCAGGCAAGCGACCTCCGTACGGTGTGCGGCCAAGAGGACTGGCAACAGGACCATTGATGAGATTGTACCCCATCAGATAGAACTCGCGCCCAGAGGCCTTTGCTTCATCTTCAACATGCTGACGACTCCAAGTCATTGCCAAAGCGTTGCCCATCGGAAAGCCAGAAACATAGTACTGGCTGTTGATCCCCGCAAATCCATCCTTGTTCTCGAGTGCGGTCCAAGTGAAGTCGCTACCGTTGACATCTCCGCCCGTAATGATAGACACCTTTTGCGCGACAGTAAGCTTGGAAGCAAAAGCCTTAGCTCTTTGATAAGCATCCTTGTACACCCCGAGATCAACTGCTTTATTGTCAACACTGATACCATGGTAAATTTATTAGATGCCTTACCAGAGTCAGACGACAACAGGAACGAGGTGCTCGAATTGGCGGCTTCCGCCAACGCTATGCTCAAGCTCAAAGCAATTGGAAGCTTCATGATGAACGAAAGTGGAATGTGTAACGAACGACTGCTGAGATGTATCACTATGAAGACGCCCTGGCGGACATGCTGCTTTTATGAGTTCTCAAGGGCTTGGTGTAGAGGGAGTATGGGACCGCAGCGGTTTCACTCTAAAGCGTCGTCAGCATCCTGAAGAAATGATCGCCTCTCAAATGTCCTGAGTGATTGGCAAGGGCCGACACGTGTGTAGCACTCGTCACCGGGATTCCGGATGGAGGGCAAACACCCCTGCTCATGAGACAAGGAGCCCTCTAGCCGGAGCAAGATAACTTGGTATTCCTACACGATGGCGCGAAAATGCCATAGGGTTGACAGTATAGTACACGTTCGGCCGCGTGGCCGAGCCCTAGGTCAGTGTTAGGGCTTTAACGGGTGCCGGATCTTTTGCCAGAACCTGTTCGAGTCTGCTGTCAGTCCATCTCTGCCGAGAAGGAAGCGAGATCATGATGGCAAATGCCGTTGTCAATCAGGGAAGTGTTGTGTAGCAATGGAGCCGGTGATGTTTTCCAAGTTCGCGCACGTCTGGCTGCTGAGAGTGCTCCGCAGCTTCCTTGTGGTTTCCAAAACGAGAGGAGACCAACATCTGCTAAGATGAGGATCGAGGAATCAAGTGTCTAGTCGAGCACAAACGCGTGAGAGAAGACACAGGCTGCTGTGAGTACTTGGACACGCTTGGTATGATTCGTAAGTACATACCTTATGTAGGAGGTGGTGATGTCAAACTTGCTGACGGAGCTCCGGGGGTTGGCGCACCAGTCAGGTGGCATTTTCTTGCTAGCAAAAGAAATGAGATTTATAATCATTATTGTGACAAGGGTGAATACATACGACCATAGGTCAGTGAAAACTGGGCATCCCGTCCGAAATCCCCCAATCTCACCGTCCTTGATAGTTACAGGATCCCAGTCGCTGTGGTTTTGGTGTAGTGGCTCCTGAGCGTTCTAATCCTGGTCAGTACTTGAGTCCGGCCTAGACGACACAAACGATGGAAAGTCAAAGGTAGATACCACTATTCTTCAAGCTCACCTCCATTGGTGATTGCAGGTCCCCAGAATGTTGTCTTCTCGATGTCGGGTGTTCCAGCCTGATCATATTCCAGCTCAAGTTTGTCAAATGAAGTTGAGTTGAGGCGTCAGCCAACATGGCAGCTGAAAACCAGAATTCACAATCCAGGTCAAAGCAGGCTTATCTGCACCAGGCGACAAGAAGATGTGAAGCAACCACTGTGTTCCTGGATTAAAGAAGAGGACCCCGAATGCAATTTATATGTATCTTGTATTAAGAAGTATTACGTCTCGAATCTATCTGGCGGATGACTTGGCCGGATCGCACAATGCAGTACGTGACTACAACTTCGCAGCCATACTGCAACATTCTGCAATCATGACGTGAATATATTGTGACACGGAGAAACGTCTTAGTAACTTCCCGGCTCCATAGTCCTGGAAGACGTCCAGGCACATCATGTACAAATCAGTGTCTTGAAATTCAAGCAGTATAAACTGAGCCGTTATGTGTTGCATCCTGTTAACTGCTTCTAGTGCGAGTGTTGGACTCTGACTCCAAGCATTCCAGTTTTGTCTCTACGCGGAAGCTACAATCCTGGATCGTACCCAGATCATATGAGCACTACGAAGAGTGTGTCGAGAAATGGTACCTCGCTGATCGCGATAGATGTGTGAGCCTTTCTCACTTTGCGATTGGTTGCCGTTCCAGGTTTAGACTCAGATTCCAGATTCCAGATTCCGGGATCAAGAAATTTGAGCCTGACGTGCACACTGTTTGGGGCTTAGCGCATGCTTCATGACGCATTAGCTGTCGCAGGCCAAGGCACTTTGGGAATCCAGGTCACAGATCGCAGGATTAGCTTGCCGAGACACTAGACACAGAGGCCCGGTCTACCAGACCGCGCGCCTAAACAAGGACAACGAACAATCAACCCACGATTTTATATCAACGAGAGGTCAACGTTACCCTCTCGTGCAACATAAACAAATCTGCGCTATTACGTCATCTCATGATAGTGCAGGTTCGCAATACTTAGGGCATAAGTGGCGATGGCATCCAGCAAATAGCTTGGAGAAGCAGAGTAGGCTCAATTTTCTCCAAGAGCGATAGGCCTAAAACTGTCGCAGTGTCAAATGCGCAGCTCGGCCTCTACGCGCAAACAGTTCCATGATCTGCGTTTCCAGCACGAAAATATTTTTCCTCTCGTAAATAAGTCTCATCACGTCCGTCCATGTGTCCCGAGACTGCTCCCATGCCGAGAAAAGTTATCTCCACAACTCCTTATAACCCCTGTTTGCGCAGATGTAGACTTGTCGACCATCTCGTACAGTACTATTCTCTAGCTCGTTCTTTACTATAACAACGATGCGCGATACTCCCACATGTCCGGTACGTCGTGGTGTTAATCACAACATCGTTGTCGTCCATCTTTGCTCCAACTTCTCGTCTTGAGCAGAGACGATCAAGAGTACCGGTGAGATCAAAACAAGGTGCGCTGGGTACGCCAGAGCGAGCGGTACTCCCTAAACTTACCTGCATGCCGTCGGCGTCTAGGGGTCGCCATTGCGACACGATTGTAAATGCTAAGAGAAGCTTTCGAAAAGGGCAAACCGATATCGCGGCATGGATCGCCGCTGATTGGAGACGATGCAAGCAAGCGGGAGCGCAAGCTTGCCGCTGGACTGTTCGTCCGCCCCTCAGCCCTTCTAATCTAGACGAAAGCACTCATTCAAGCTGCCGTGTGGCGGAGTCCCGTTCTTGACACGAGTCTCGAACGCAACAGTTGAATTGTACGGGTCTCTGGCGATCTCGACGGCAGGCATCAAGTCATCTGTATCATTGTTGCGATGCCTTGCAAGCAGATCATTCTGTATTCAAATGATCTCGGTGAAAGCTCGAGTCAAGCTTAGCTTATCTACGGAGCTGAAGTCGGAAATCGAAAAAATGGCATGCAGTGCTGCATCTTGGATGTAGCCCAAGACTATAAGATCCACTGACCAACGCTTCAGCCGATGCTGACGCTGTTCAACGAGCCTGGGACTTCAACGAAAGCTGGTTCTCTGAGCCCGTCTATCTCACAGGCGACTATCCTGCAACTGTCAAGGAGTATCTATCCAGCTTCCTACGCGACCGCACCGTCGAAGAAAAGAAGGAGATTCTTGGTTCTGCTGATTTTAATGCTCACGATGCCTACACTGCTCAGTTCTACATGGCTCCAGACTCCGGTCTCGACTCTTGTGTCGGGAACGACATGCATCCACTCTACCCGACATGTGTCAACAGCACTTACACTTATTCAGCCGAAGATGGCGGCTGGGTTGTTGGCCCCGCAGCCGATCCAGGCTCTCCATGGCTGCACAAGGCGACCGATTGGGTTCCTGTCTTCCTCAAGTATATGCAAGACACCTGGGCAACTCCATCTCCGGGCCCGGCCAAAGGTGTAGCTGTAACAGAATTCAGGTTCGCCGAACCATTCGAGAGCCCCAAGTCTCTGCTGCAGGACATTCTTTACGATACCGTGAGGGCCAGCTACTACCACGACTACATGGAAGCCATCCTGATGGCAATTGCGGAAGGGACGGAAGTCGTTGGCTGTCTAGCTTGATCGTTTGCTGACAATTACGTAAGTTCTCACAGTGCGATCTGAGTGCATTGCCTTAACGATGACGCTGACTATGTGACCCATAGGAATGGCAACAAGGTCACAAGTCCAGATTTGGAATGCAATACGTTAATTTCACAGATCCGGCCATAGGTTATTGCCTTTCCACTGGTCTGAAGTGTCACTGACGATCGCGCAGCTGCCTCGCTACTACAAAGCCTCGTTCTTCGAGTACATCAATGCGTTCAAGCTCTACGGTGGCTACGACAAGGAAGAGTAATATTACGATCCACAGGTCGAAACAATCGTCCCGCGGCTAATCGGAAACGCGGGTCGGCATCTCCATATCTGATATTCGCACAAATTCAGCAATCACAAGTAGCCAGGTAGCTTGTTCTACTGTCAAAGAAATCCTGATATATTACTGGCCTTAAAAAAAGTGTCTAAAATGTCTAAGCACAGTGATGCTTTTAACCACGTGTGTTCCTGTCGCGAGATGAGAAGAAGTGCCCATCTCCTTGTGCCGTCGCCTGCTGTTGAGGCATGGCCATCGGCGCAATATCCCAATCGCCTGCCGTTGAAGTGCAGCTCGTAAACCCGATACCCACGCTGTCGTTGAAGTACGTGTTCGTCCAATGTTGTTGAGAACCACCCGCTCCTTCCACCCTCCCACTACGCATCGCGGCGCTCATGCGATGTATGGGTTTACCTTTGCTGTGAACCCGAGAGATATTCGAGGCATCTCCGAAGCCTACCAGCCTCCACAGCGCCCTTCTAACCGCCACCTTAAAGCCAATGTTATTGAGCCTCGCTGTCTTTGATCTCTCCTTTCTCCACTTCGGATGATACGTTCGTGTCCCAATCGCTCAATGGTAGACCAGCTGTTCCCCTTGGTGCACGTCGACGGAAGAACACCCTTTTGCCGAACTTCCACGCCTCAACACCAGAAAAGAATAGCAGCGTCGCGATCACTACGATCGCCCACTCCCAAGTTATCGCAGCATGTTTGAACACCACGTGGTTGATGACTGGGATGTAGAGGGTGGGAAAGATCGTGACAAAGCCGAATATGATGGACCAGAACAGGAACTTATTGCGACGAACGTCATAGAACCACTGTGTAAAGTACTTCTTGCTGCCTGGCTGCATCCTGAAGAAGCTTCTCCGCATGTCGACCAGTTCCCAGGCCAAGAAGAGCGCAAACCAAGTCAGACAAGCGAAACAGGTTGCGCGGGCTCGGAATACTGTGTCGCAATCTTCCGAGTAGGAGTCGTTGCAGCTCAGTCCGAGATTGCCGTCACCGAAGCCAAATAGAACCAGAGAGAATGCTCCTAAACAGAGCGCTGCGATCCAGAGCCCGTACACAAGCATGTCGACCAGGACTTCGAGTGTGAACACGCCTCGCTTGAGAGATTGTGGCGACCGTCTCATGATGTCCGGAGTAGCCTCTTCGAATCCTAAACCCATATCTGGCATACCAGATGTGATCATGATTACCCAAAGAATCTCAACAGGTGCAAGAGGGAAGACAGATAGCCCACGCGTATCTTTGAAAGCGAGGCCAATGAGCAGCGTGCATGCCTGGGCGATGTTTTCGGCGAGTAGATGCAGGATAAACTTCTGGATGTTATCGAACATGCGGCGGCCTTCTTCGATTGCGTTGATAATAGAAGCAAAGTTGTCGTCCGTGAGCACAATGTCAGAAGCGTCTTTGGCGACATCAGAGCCTGCTTGGCCCATGGCGATGCCAACATCTGCACGTTTCAGCGAAGGCGAATCGTTCACGCCATCACCAGTCATGGCTGCGAATAACTTTCTGCGGTGCAGCGCCTCGATCATTCGCACTTTTGTGTTTGGGGCGCATCTTGCCACTACTAGTGGTAGCTGTGGCAGCTGGTCAATCTGATCGTCGCTTAGCTTGTCGAACTCGCTCGCCGTCATTACAAGAGCATCAGCAACATCCTTTGGCATGCTTTCCATTATCTTGCGGGTAGGAAGGATGCCGACGTCGATAGCGATAGCTCGTGCTGTTCCTGGATGGTCTCCAGTCAACATGTGGACCTCAATGCCAGCCTGGCGACACTCCTTCACAGATGCAGCCGATTCTGCTCTGGGAGGATCGTAAAGACCAATCAGCCCACGGAACGTCAAGTCGACCTCGATTTGGTCGCGGTCGATCTCCTTCTCGTAATTCAGGTGCGCAGGCGCGTCTCGACTGGCTAATGCGAGCACACGGAGTCCGTACGATGCGAAGTCTTCCATGGTATTGAGTATGCGTTCTCGATGGTCGTTGGTCATGTCGGTAAGGTCGTCAGAATCGGTAGCAGCATAGAAATTTGAGCAGCTTTGCAATACGCGCTCCACGGCGCCCTTGGTGAAGACCTGCAGCTTCTCAGCCTCCGCATGTTCGAGCACCACTGACATCTTCTTGACGTCGGAATCGAAGGGAAACTCGAGAAGGGTCTTCCAAGTAGCATCCTCCGATCCAATGAGTTTCGCCCTAGACCATCCGAAGCGAGCGGCAAAGACATTGATAGCAATTTCGGTGGGATCTCCGCGAGCGTGCCATGCGCTGTCTTCTTTCCCTTGCCAGACAGTAGAGATGTTCGCAAGCGCTGCAACGTCGAGGAAAGAGGCAAGGTTCGAGTCCAATACAGCGGCTTTTGTGTCCAACGGTGTACGAGCTGCTTCAGCATTGATACTGTCGGCGTGGGCGGAAGTGAGTGTCAAGTATCCTGCAGTCGGGTTGAATGGCTGGTCGGCATCCTCCACTGAAAACGTTCCACAGGCTGGAATATATGCCTTCTTGGTGATCATCTTGCCTTGGGTTAAAGTTCCTGCAAGGCGAGTTAGCGTCAAGATCGAATTAGATTGATTCAGCATCGACGCCCGAAATTAAGAGTGTGCTAGCTAGCAGATGCTGGGAACATGGCAGAGCCAATGTATAGAAGCCAGCAGACTCATCGCTAAACATTGCCAAGTTACCAGGGTAAACATACCGGTCTTGTCAGAGCAGATGTCAGTCACTGCTCCAAGTGCCTCGAGAGATTTCAGGTTTCGCACGATAACGTGTCGCTCGACCATACGCTTCGTCCCGGCAGCCATAGTAATAGTGAGAACAACGATCAAAGATGCAGGGATCATACTGAGCCCAGTGGCAACAGCGTAAATAATAACCTCCTGCTCGTTAGAGAAGTTGTTCGCAGCTAGCACTATGACCGCACATACGACCGCGACGCAGAACAACAGTACCGCAAGACGTGATAGCTTCTTTTGCAGTGGTGTTCCGATGTTGACTCCGAGGAAACGCCCGATCGCGTCAGTGGTTGTGAGACTCCAGGCTTGTGCGTATCGATGAGGGCCAGCTTTTCCTTGGTCGTTACGCTTGACTTGCCGAACCTGGTCACGCATTAGCACTTTGGCATGCATGTGCTACAAGGCAAAGCGACTAACCTTTGATCCAGTCGCTCGAAGTGCAGCAGCTATAGATCCGATCTCGGTGTTCAGACCAGTAGCGAAAACAACACCTCGAGCTCTGCCCTTGGTGACTGTGGACGAGCTGTACGCTATGTTCAGACGATCGCCCGGGCCAGTATCGTCATCTAGAAGGAGAGCGGGATCTTTGCGTACGGGGAGTGATTCGCCGGTAAGCAATGCCTCGTCGGTCTCGAAGTTTACAGCTTCAATCAATCTTTAAATTAAAATTGTCAGTATGTGTACGCGCCGATACTTGTATAGTCGTGATGTCTGACCTCAGGTCGGCGGGAACAGTGTCTCCTGTCTTGAGCTCAACCATATCACCAGGCACGATCTCCACGGTCGGGATGGTGATGTTCTCGCTGTCACGGATGGCGCTTGCAGTTGGTGAGCTGAGACTCTTCAAAGAATCCATGGTTTTTTCGGCATTGAACTCTTGCCAAAAACCGACGACAATGTTCAGCATGATGACAGCGGCAACTACGCCGCCTTCAATCCATGAATTGATGCCAAAGCTCACGGCCATCGCCATGATGAGCACCTGTGAACCAGTGGATCAGCCGTCTCACCGCGCTCGTCGGTGGTAATGGTACACGTTACTAGAGTCATTGCGTTCGCAACTTGACGAAGCAGAATTTTGGCTGGCTGGACGCCTGCACCTTCACCAAGATCATTGCTTCCGTAGACTTGGAGACGATCTTTGGCGTCTGCTGGCGTGAGACCGGCATTGGTGTTCGCTTGGAGCTCATCGAGAACGGCTTCGAAAGTCAATGCATGGGCGGGCCTAGATAGAGGCTTATTGCCAGACCCCGGAAGTGCCGGTGGCATTGTAGCGGAACTCTCTGCCATGCGTGCTGCGTGCTGATGTGAACGTACTCGTTCGTGGCGTGGGAAGATACTAGTGGCAAGCTCTGAAGACCAACAGCGCACCCAGAGCACCTTATGTACTGATTCCCATCGCCGTCATCTGTAGCAAGGTCCTCGCAGTCTTAGCATGATCTGATAGCTTGGCTGTTCTGAGACTTGGCACAAAACAGACATGGTAAAAGACCCATCCCACTTCGACTTTTCACCTCTATTACAGCGGTCTCTAGTTGGTACACACTTAGGAAAATCACTTGCGTGGTATCACATCTGTATCAGTCTACACATAGCAGGACTGAATGGCGATGGTAGCAAGTCATCAGCTAACAGTACTCAAGAGTCAATTACTGTGTACCGTCGCTGGTGTTGAAGACCTTGGCTCGTTGGCCGCTTCTTCCGCATTCGCTTGGCATAGTGGTATGTGCTCGTGGGAAATTCCAGCCCATGGCCAACCAATAGGCTGTGCAGCAACGTGGCACGCTACTTGCCACTCCGGAGAATGTATTATTTCCTAGACGCAGACGCAGTCGATATGAGATCACGTCAAGTAGAAGAAAAGGCACACATCAATGTTCGCCAAACAAGTCTTCCCGCCATCATTCCTACGCAAGCTTCCTGTGGACGTACATGTCTACTGCAGGAGTACAAAGGTAGCGCTCTAGCGTGCATGACTCCCGGAGTGGATTGTCGATTGCTTGGCAGGGATAACCAGTACCAGGGAGTGCTATGCCAAGTGATAGACAATCTGCTCGTGCACCGCCAGGTGGGTTGTGATGATGGTAGGCTCCCGTCATTGTCACTGAGGCTCAGCCATTGGTTGCAACCGCAGCAGAGGTTTCCATCACTGGAACTGTTCGCTCGTAGATGATGCTCATACGTGAGCTTGTGTTCGCGACGATAAGCATTGTTGGCGTACGCTCGGCTTTGACATGGCGAAGAAATTTTTGACGTACGAGGAACCATCGAGTACGTCCAACTATCGCTAGCAACATGCTCATCTCTAATTTTGACATACAGTCGTCTCCATCCTCATACTCATATCGTTCTTCACTTTTCTGTCGCTGGCAGAGACTCTTTCAAGCATCGTCATCCGTGCTGGAATCATCGGACCCATCGCCGTAGGCATCATCTATGGAAAACCGCTCGCAGACATCCTGCATGACACCTGGCAGGAGACATTCCTCGCGATCGGCTATGTCGGTCTGATCCTCATCATCTTCGAAGGCGGCCTTACGACGCGGATGGATCTGCTGAAGAAGAATTTTTCTCTAAGTTTCACCGCTGCGACAACCGGTGTTGTATTCCCGATCGGACTCAGCTACTTGCTACTATACCTGGGATTCGGGTTCGGCGCCGTCGAGACTTTCATCATCGGCGCAGCGTTGTCAACGACCAGCCTGGGAACCACTTTCGCTGTCATTGGTGGAGCATCCAAGTCAATTGATCTGTCACAGACACGGGTTGGAACCGTTCTCATCAGTGCCGCAGTCATAGACGATGTCTCCGGCTTGGTCATGTCGAGTGTCATTGGAGAGCTCGGCGTACTGGAGACCAGTCAGAACGTCAATCTCGGCTGGCTGATCGGGCGACCCATTCTTGCCTCCATGCTCATGGCCGTCTTGACCCCGCTACTCACCAAGTACATCCTTGCACCGTTCTTCCGCCGCTACATCGAGAATCGCTTCGCTCAGTACGATCATCTCTCAAACGTCGGCCTGATGGTACTAGTGCTGAGCGCATTCATCTCGATCGCGGCTTTCACGGGCACAAGCGTGCTCTTCGGCGCGTTCCTGGCAGGCTCGTTCTTGACATATCTCCCGAGCAAACATCCCGAGGGACCTTTCGTGGTCCTCTCTCGTGAGGAAGGCGAGCAAAATGACGACAAGAGCCCGACGTTTGTGCACACCTTCGAGCTTTACTGTTCAGACGTACAGCGCTATCTCATGGAACCGTTGTTTTTCGCGAGTATAGGTTTCGCTATCCCTTTCTTGGACCTCTGGGATGGACAGACTGTGTGGCGTGGAGTCGTATTTGGTGTGTTGATGCTATTCGCAAAGGTACGAGTAGCCCTATGAAATCCATTCATGTCCTGTTGATCTAACATTCCGAGCAGCTGATCGTTGGGATGTGGCTCCCTCTATGGCCCTTATTCACCAGCAATTGCAAAGCCACGAGCAGCGGTTCTGTAGTCAAGCAAGGCCTGTGGCCCGCTGCTTTGCTGGGTGCCGCCATGGTCGCGCGTGGTGAGATTGGCTTGCTTATAGTCCAGATCGGATACAACCAGACTTCGTACGTCAGCGATGCAGGCCTCAACATCGCGATCTGGGCGGTTTTACTTAACACCATCATCGGGCCTATATTCGTTGGACTACTGATCAAGCTCAAGGGGGAGAGCCTTGGTCGTGGCCCATGGGGCACACAATCGCCGAGTGAGGAGGAGAGGGCGCGGTGACAGTAAACAGGCGCTCTGGCTTGACTCCTTCCCATCCAAAATGGCGAAAGCGCAATCTCAGATCTGCTTACATGCTTACAGTCTTGGTCGAGGGTAGTCCAGGATAAATGTTCCAAATCGTAATGCGGGTGAAGTGTAGTCTGGTCGAAAAGCAAAATCGTATTTGGGTATCCGCGCAATTATTATCTTACAACACAATCTTCTTCGCCAATCCTGCTCTCCATCTTCGCACCAGTATTCTTACACAGGCAGATAATTGCCCATAGCCAGCCGGATTGAATGTGTGGGGTTTAGACAAACAGCGAGGGGAATCTGTAGGGGTATGCGAAAGGTCCGCAACTTCATGCAAGCGTCAAGTTGGTTCCGCAACTTGGAAGGCGTGATGTGCGGAAGGTAGTGAACCTTCGGTTTGTGTAGCCTGTGACGATCGGGTAGGCAGATGCTGAGGAAAAGTGTCAGATCGCGAAGGCTGGGTCGTTTAACAATGAGCTCCAGAATTCTGGATCGAAGTGGTTGTCGAGGTAGTGGTCGTCAGAGGCGCTGAAGGGATCGTTCGCACTTGCGAGTAAGCCCGCGCTCTGTGTCTGCTGCAGTGTCCGTGAAACTGGCGGTGGTCGCGAACTCGCTTAAGCTTTTGATGTGGTTTATGAAAGCTTGTTCATCGCGCAAAATCTCGAAAGTGTACGGGCATGCCCAGAACGCATGGATAACCGCCCTCCCTCTTGAACGTGCGGCTGTGAATGCAGTACTGGGCGAGGAACACGACAGACCCGCCGGCTATGAGCAACACCGGCACCACACAAATGCATATGCATGGGCAAGATTCGGAAGCCACCATGTCGTTGTCGCATCCCTACCAACCGAAAAGCATGGAACAGCGATCGCCACAACAACGGCTAGTTCGCTGCGTTATCCATTCCCAAGTCCGCTTCGGGTTCATGGTCGGCATCGGGACCGGAATGCCCCAGCTTGGGTACGAAGAGGACGTTCGGTCTGGGGACATCGTTGTTAGCCAGCCCCAAGAGTCGTCCAGAGAAATCATCCAGTATGACTTGGTCAAGGCTAAACAGGGTGGGCAATTCGATTATCGTTGCTTCAGGCGTGGAAAGGGATGATGGGATGCAACGTTACGTGATAGATCTACATTCGAGCTCCGATCAACTGAGCGTGAGTTTTCCCAGATCATCGTCTTGGAAAAGCTCACCATGCATGATACCATGAATGTAGCATTCCCCAACAACATGCCATGCTGGCCCCGTTGCTCGGAGTACTATCGGATATCTCCCGCCTTTGAGCAAGCCAATGCGATCGCCTTCAATGGTATGGCCAAGAGCTAACACGAAATACTTTGATTTCGTAACGCAAAAACGCCTTCCCATTGTGTATCCCATGCATTCAAATAATTGCTCCATCTTGGCGTCCTCTTCAGTACCTCGATCTCCGGCTTTCCCCTGGATTTCATGCTCTCTTGATTCTCTGACGGTAGCATTGGAGTGTTGAGGAGACGCGGCCAGAAAATCCGATTCAGCGCTGTTGCATGCTTTCAGAAATTGCTTCTTCACCACTGTGAAGTTTACCCGCGGTGGAGGTCCCGTGAAGATAGTACGTACGAATGCGTCGACTATGGCTCCACCGGAGTTATATTCTAGTACAGATCTCTCCGATCTTGCAACGCGCGGAATGCAGGGTGTGTCAAACGTCTTTCCAGAAGAGGGCTATAAATCTTTGGGTGGTACAGTGATGGCCCTTCCTTGAAAGCCAGATGGGCATCAAGCAGATAAGGGACAAGTTCAAATCCTTTCTTTGTTTGCTCGGTTGCTGGACCAAGCCATACCAGGATTCGGCTTGCAGTCAGAGCTGCCGACATCGTCTGCGTGGCAGGTGTGTATATGTGTATATGCTGGGGCTTTCCGAATGCTTTCACATGCTAAAAATCATGGTCCAGGCGAAGGGGCGGCCAGGCGGAAGCACACAGGCAGCCGGCAGTCTTGCGAGAGACAACAATGAGATGTGCAGGGAAGCCCCCGTCTCCAACAATGACTACTGCGTATTCCGATCTTGCTTGCCCGCTGCCACGCTTCCTTGCCGCAGTTCCCCGTAAGGACGCATGTCCTTGGGCGTCGCGTGGATGTGCTGCAGCCACGTGTTTGCATGGATTGCGTTACTCAATCGGGCTAAGATCGACGGACGCCCGCGCTTGCATGTGGTTTAAAGGCAAGACAGGGCGGGACAGGGGAATCCTCGTGGCTTATTCTGTACGATGAGACCATCATCCTTGCTCGTAAGCTTGAGCCGCTCGATCTTACTTTACTCACCCCAAAGTTCTACAAACTAGCAAGGTTAGGGTTGCTCTCACACGGTTGTCCATCATACTGTACCGCTACCGACCTATCATTAGCGTAAATAACGGAAGCATCCCTGTTTTGGCTGCCATCTAAACGCTGTGAAAATCCTACTCGTATGACCCTACCAGCTTCGCCGTCAATAGTGAACACTCCGGCAAAGCCCTTTACGCTGCCTCTGAGTAGGGGTCCACACATATGCAACTGCTGCTTTATAAGGCCGCCGATGTTAATGATCAAGGCAGATGCTCTCCATACTACTTGTTTCAGAGGCCGTGAAGAGGTGTCGGTGATACTGGCTGGGATGGGCGCAGACGTCAACGCTCATGGCGCACTCTGCGGGATTGCTCTCCAGGATGCTTGTCGGGGAGGACGCGGGAAGGGCGCAGCGAGAAGCTAGCACAGAGAGCATGCCGGCTATCTCGTCCATGTTGTAGACGTTCTCAGCTGGGACCACCTTGCTGGCCGCCTCGAACAGATGCTATACCTTCTCATTGTCTGACTTCTTGTCACGCTCTTGAACCCATGCCCTAATTCTCCTTTGGTTCGTCAGCTTCGTCCGTAAAGCGGGCAACGCAAACCCGAAACTTGCGAGATGTGAATGCCACTATTTGCATGGAGGTAAGGCGTGGCCAAGGGCTCAACTTTACAAAGCACCTGTCGCGACGTGAACACCATAAGCTGCCTCGGTCTGCGCAGTCCCTATATTTCAGTTGCTACATTGTCGTACAGTATCATCAAGAGTCAGGAAGCAGTCGTAATGACCTCGCATAATCGTCCTCGAATACACAACCACGAACTTATTCCAGTCCTGTATCTGCGATTCCTCCCATCAGGGCTTCCGAAACATCTTGCTTAATATTGTCTTTTTGACGACTCCCAATGGCAACGTGCAATGCTGTAGAGCCATCCTTGCGACGAGCATTCATTTGTGCGGCAGCTTTGTAGGCCATGAGTCTGTTAACCATACTGGATTTGCCCTTCACGATGGCGGTATGAAGAGGGTATTCATACTCCCACCTTTTGCAGCAAAATGCAGGTTTAGTAAGGCAATGTGTGTTCTCCTAAGAATGGCTTATCCTGCAGGTGTAGCAGCTATAGAGAACAGGATCTTGATCCTGGATCACGGAATTGAAGTTTGGGATTTGAAAGATGGCCTCCAGTAACCGGGAATCCGCTCCGCAGTCCCGGCAAGTGAAAACTGGACATCCCGTCCGAGATCCCTTAATCTCATCGTCCTTGAAAGTTACAGGATCCCAGCGTGTTGTGGTTCTGATGTAGTGGCTTCCGAGCGCTCCAATCCTGGTCAATGCTTAAGGCATTTGTGCGGGTTCGGCCTGATATCGCGGATGATAGAACATTGACAGTATGTCCAACTAGCGGTCCAAGTCAGGTTCGAGTTGATACCACTAGGATGTCAAGTGCCTGAAGTAACAGGAAAGTTGCTGGAATTGTGTGATCGGCGACGCGTGTTCTCGAGGGAGACTTAAATCGCTTCCACTTCAGATTGGCTGTAGCTCTTTGTTTAGTCTTACTGTGATTCTCGTATCCGCAATTCCTGATTCTTAACTCCTGGCTCTCGACCCCTAGTTCTCAGACCTTGTGACTTGAGTCTAGCTTCACAGGAATTCCGCAACATTCCTGGAAGCTGTAATTCCAGAATACAGTAGTCTGATCTAGAAGGTACCCAGATCTTAACCTGTTACTATAGTGTTCATCGACTGCTATCATATATACGTTCCAACTCATGATCGTGGACTTAAGATCTAGGGTGCAGGATCCAGGCTCTACCTTCGGGGCCTGAGGCCGAAACTTACTAGTCTCGTAACCGGCCTAGAAGTCGCGTTCCTGGAACGCGGAAGGCGACGCCACCCACCTTCCCCCTGTTTCTCCCGCTGCTCAACAACCAATAGACTCATCGAGAGCGAAGAGGTGACGGGACGTTCCCCATCTACACTCAGTCCTGACCTTCCACTTCCATAACACACAGTTCCACAGCAACGCATTATCTTTGTTCACGGCACATCACAACGGCTTCTCCGACGATTTGCACATTATTCGAGTACAATGACGCCTCATTTTATGCGCATATTAGTCGTGTTATGGCCCCTTGAAGCGGATGTCTTCTATATGCTGCTGACCATAAGACGAGGGCGATGCTGTCATACACGCTTCGAAAGCATGATACGCCCTCAAACAGATACCGATGCGTTCTCTATGCTTCAACGACCCACGTGCAGCTAGAATGGTTTCGAGAACCACGGATTCTGTGATGACACTAGCTATCCACTCTATAGCCTACACACTTCAATGTTCCCTCCGCCTTTGGAAGATTGACCCTGGGCAGATTTCGGAAGAAAGTGGCATCTCGAGCAAGAGATGAGCGGCGTTAATTGGCTGTAGATCTCTGAACACTAGTGGCCGATCGGCCGTTTGCATCCGTCACGGGTAGGAGGCAGTATGCGCAGTACGTCAGTATAGTGGACAATCAGATCAGATACAGAGCTATGTACGGTCTCGGTCGCAACCCGATGGCTGCTTGGATGACGAGGACGTAGCTCTTTGAGCTACGAACCTGTTGTAAAGGAGAAGTGCAGGTCAAGCCGGAGCTCGGCTTATATGCCTTCCTAGCAGTCACATGTAATGTCACGGGGATCTCAGATCCACCCCTGACATAATACAAGATAATTAAGAAATAGTAGCTGTAACTGTACTGATTTGATAATCTAAGTAAACGTTAGAGTTCGCATTTGCTAGTGCGCTAGTGACTTCTAGTGCTAAGTAAATGTCGGATAGATACGATATTTGTCGCGATCGTACAGAGTTCTAGCTATGGACCCTGTGAAGCTCAGCACATCGCTTCCCCCTTGGGACGGTAGTTGCCGCGGCAGGGTTTTGACACGCTGTATACAGGGACTTTTTGTTGTCGATCTCAAGCACATGCGGGTCGTGGCTTGTTCTCGAACGCGACCTTTGGCCGGGCCAAGCTCCACGATGATGACACAAATTCCGATCTGAGGGAATTTAGCGTAGTTGGCGGAAAGGACATGGCCAATCTACGCGGGATCGAAGATACTACATGAGTGCAAGTGCATTCAACCTCGTCAAAAGGCCACGGAGACATCTGACAGCATATCAAGTTCTCTGCATCCTGCATGGACCGTGGGCGGACGACAAATGTAACGTCCTGGCCATCGCCTCTGACACTGCTTCTGCGCACTTCCTACACTCTACCGTACATTCGCGACACCAAATCGAGTGTTTCGTTCATTCACAAAGCCAGATAAGTACAAGAATACCACGGTGACCTACGAATGACATAGCCATCCTGGATGGGGGACGAGTGTTTCAAAGCCAGGCGGTTGGCGCCAAAGCCTTATCCCAGTGGCCCGTCTGCACCAGAATCGCGGACGACGAAGCAGTTTTCGCAAGGTCGGAAGCCTGGAGAGCAGGAACAGGTGAAACCGAAACGGTTTCAAGTCAAGGCTGCATGTACGACATGCCAGCGAGGAAAAGTCAAAGTAAGAAAGAGTCTCTTGTCGTAGAGAAAAGGACACGCCCTTAAATACCCATGAGGTCTGACATTTGGAATACCTACAGTGCGATGCCATCCGGCCTACTTGCACCCGCTGCACGAAAAAGACACTTGCTTGCAATTACGATGTTGAAGTAGACAAGACGCGGGCAGAATCCATGCGTCAAAGGAACGACGCCTTGCAAGATGAGATCACTCGACTACAAGAACTGTCTAAGCATTATCACAGCACTGAGGAGGTTGAGACCAACAGGTTGTCTGGACAGCCTCCTATCCCCGCGGATCTAAATGACACGTTCACCGATACTGAAGTCGGTCTTTCTTTAGGGCCGCAACTTGCGACTGGAGATGCAGAGCAAACGCTTCGTTCTGGCACGGAAATTCTCGACCTCCAATCACTGAAGAGCAATCCACTCAGAGTAAACGCTAGACCTTGGACGACAATAGGGAACGATGGGATTGTGTCGGAGTTGATATCTTCTTTCTTTGTGCACGACAACTGCTTCTACATGTCATTTATTGATCAGCAGTGTTTTCTAGACGACATGAGAGCTGGCGACGTCACTGGGTCAGATTTTTGCTCTCCACTACTGATAAACGCCATATGTGCACTACGCTGCGTGAGTGCTACACAGCATTATACATGTAGCATCGTTAACATGATATCTAGTCCACCTCACTCTGCGCTAAAAAATACGGTTCGTTACGAGGTCTCAATATTCAGGAATGCTTTCTTAGTGAGGCTAGACGCCTGTTGGATCTCGAATACGGTCTCATATCACTACCGACAGTGCAATCTCTACTCGTCATGTACACCTGTTATGCCGCTCAAGGGAAAGACAGAGGAGGCCTGCAATATCGTTACATGGCTCACGAGATGTTGAGCCAGCTCAACATAAGGCTAGAATCGAATTACTCCAAACTGGAAGCCGTCAGCGAGACAATGGACCCCAGGTATCAAGAAGCCCTCTCCAGAGTAATATGGGGGTTTTTTTGTTTCGAAAGGTATGGCAGATCTCGCGTAGATGTCACTGAGAACCTGAGCTTACGCGTCTTATCCCACCCTTAGCATAACAGCACTGGCATATCTGGAACCATCAATGAGTCGAGCGCCTGCCATTCCACGACGATACTTCAAGGATGGTAATGTCGACCCTAGTATCACTGGCTACAGCCCAGCCAGGGGAGTGCTACAACTATCATCGTATATCCTCAACGCGATGTACGATCTATCCGACCTGCTCTTCAGCGCAATGACAATTGATGTCACGTTCGGTCCCCAAGCAGGGATCGCGCTTTACCAGGAGTTGCGCCAATGGAGCAGTGGGATGTCAATGCATCTGAGTGCACAAGTCAACCTCACCTTGGAAACGTGCTGCTTAAGGTTCGAATCCAAGAATTCGAAATGAGAATACGCGTCGCTGACAAATTCATCAAGCCAATACGAGGATCTAGTTGCATTGAGCTTGCTTTTACCGTTAAGCTATATCATACAGCTGCCGAACGGGCTCGGATCGCCGGATTCTTTGTGTCTGCGTCACTGTGAGCGGATACTCGAGATTGCCGAACAGTACTGGAAACTGTGTTCCTCCGAGAATTACTCTATCTTCAGCGTATACCCGCTGTACCATGTCGCTGCTATCGCGCTGAGATTCGCATCTTGGCCTTGGCAGGTTGACGACCTATTCGGACGGGCATGCTGCTTGCTCGAACGCCATACGGATGATTACCAGCTAGCGCTGCACCTTCTGGAAGCGTTGAAAACCATCGCTGAGGGCTCGGATTATCCGTTATCAGACAGGACCTCGAGACTCTTCCAAAGATTACGTTCGTCCCCTAGCTGTGCGGTGGATGTACCTGTGGCTTTTGTCTTGCAGGTCTCTTCAAAATTGTTCGATCGTATGCCGAAAGAGAGAGGATTGGGAAAATTTCGGACGGGCATCAATGTTGAAGAACTGATCAAAAAACGACCAGACTCTGAACTATTCAGGTTATGATAACACATTTCAGGATCAAGTGACTACTGTTGTGAAAAGGTAGCACTCGATCTGGTCGGACACCACTTGCTTGATTGTCTACTTGATGCTACGTACGACCATTTTATATCCTGTTCTTATCAACGAGTGTGTTTCGCGAACCTTCCACATTCTTATCATGTTGCGAAGCCATGTCGATCAGTAGAACATTCTAGCATGTAGGAAGCATCTCACAACAACTACTACTAGCAAGTACGACAAAAGTACACGAACATGGCTGGGTCTGTCATGCTGAGAAACACAGTCGGATACTGACCAGCCGGTGAAAATGGGAGACAATCCCACCGGTGCTGCGCTAGTACCATCATCCGATATCTAGAGCGCTAGCATAGCTTCAGGGAAAGGCTACCCGGCGAGCGCCGACCGCACTAGAATATTTGATGTCTACCTCGCGCGATCATCCAGCGCTCTCCATGCCACATCAAGCAGACCGAGCCAGGAACCAAAGCTTCCGCTCGTGACTCCACGATATGTTTATCAGAACCGCGCTGCGGCGGCAGAGACATGAAAGCGCCGTTGCCACCAAAGAGGTCTCGTACTTCAAGCCACAGCGTCCTTTCCTTCAACATGTCGCCTAGCCTCATCCGACGATTCCGACCTTCGTACGCCGCCAGGTTCGTCGCTATTTCTTCTGGTTTTTCTACACCGGCGTGCATAGTCGTCGATAATTGAATTTTACTGAATACGGGAGGTCATTCAATTCATTCAGTGGATTCGGCAGAACACGCCAAGACCAACTTATCATGCACTTACTGAACCGATTGATAGTAAGCCTTAAGCTGTGTGAAGAGATTCGATTGCTTCTACGGCTCAATTATGCTAGATAAGGTAGTCTGGGAGACGTCATCATAGGTTTGGGCCTCATTATCGCTCTCGTCTACCTCGTAGCTTTCAGTATCTGCAATACCAGAGTGTTACTGACACGGGCTCAAGTAAGATGTTTCTCACAAAGTACTAGGCTATCTACCAAATTGTAAAGCTAAAGAAAAGACGGACCCAAGGTAGGGCGGGCATCCGCGCATATATACTGTGCAATGCTCGCCATGCAAGCATTGTACGATTTCTGTGGGTCACGTGCGTCGGTCGTCCTCTAGACAAGGATATGCTGTAGGCACAGCCTATGTTCAAGGTATAGCCTGTGATATTTGCCAGCTTTTCGTGCATTCTGAGTGCTCTACTACCTTGCCGCCAAGTCGTGAGCGGTCCCATGAAATTGTACGCCGAGCACCACTGAATATGGTCTCAGAGTCAGCTGACATCGCGTAGGCAGATAGGACGTCGATGGCCAGCTTTGACAAGGCAGGGTATGCCGCCCTCTGCTCCGATGAGCACTACTATGCTAATGCAGTCGTCCCTTGAGCTACACGCGTTGGTACAGTATTGACGAAAGCAATGAAGTCGTCGTTAGCTGGGACAGCGTCGACATCGCGCCTGTATTGCTCCCAGAGCGATAGCTCTCCACTGACTACCGGCGAATCGCTAGGTGTGGGCTCGTAGATCTCCTTATACACCGTCCATAGCTCCTTCGACCTCTTCACTCCCGCCTTTACCCATGATTCTGTGGTCCAGCTCTTTCTAAGTGTCACGGTCTGTAATGGGGTGTACTCGGGGCACGAAACAAAGCGAGGTACTAAGGGTTTCAGGCAAGAGGAAGAAGGTAACTGCTCTGAGTAGCACACTGGTCAAGTTGCGTTATGATCAATGATTCCAAGTTGGTCACTTAAGTTGAGCACGAGGCTCCTATGAAAGACGGAAACTCCACTGTCTTATATACTAAGGAGACTCATGATGTTCTTTGACCTGCTCTGTACCCAAAGAGCATGCAGAGCAACAGAGCAACAGAGCAACAGAGCAACAGAGCAACAGAGCAACAGAGCAACAGAGCAACAGAGCAACAGAACACTCTGCAGGTCACGTGACACATCGCTCTGCTGCTTGGCAGTTTGGTCGTAGCGAGCGTCGTTGCTACCAAGACCTTCCTACCTAAAGTATTATTATACAATCGGGATCCCGGATCCCGTAACATTACTTATAGTGCTCTTAAGAAGGCAGGTAAGCCGGGTTCTAGCTTAACATACGCTTCTCCTTTCGTCGAGGAGAGCTCCATAGACATAAACGAGCGCGGGGGCTTGCGTGACGCACTAAACATTCTCGCCGGGCTGGTCACGATCGAGGAGAACCAAGTTGTCAATACACAAAATTACTCTGGGACTAGGAATCTCACAAACGACACCTCAACAGCCGGTTCTGGTCCAGGCGGCACCTTGTTCCACAGTCGCCATCTCACCGCAAACACTAGAGTGAGACTCGCGCACTTCTCGATCAAGGAATATCTGGAATCTGAGCGAATTCTTGGAAGCGAGGCGCGTCAGTTCCATCTTGAGAATGCGTTAGGACAGACGTTTCTGGCTCAAAGTTGCCTTACGTACCTCCGGTACTACAGTATTAGCAGCGAGAAGACTTCGACGACACAGGATTTCCAAGCATTCCCTTTGCTGAAGTATGCGGCCCAATCGTGGTTCTATCACTCCGCATTGCAAAAGAGTGGTAGAGAAGGCCGTGAAAGATCGTTTCTTCAGCTGAATAGAGAAAGATATGATTGGCTCCTCATTTACGATCCAGATGCGCCCTCGCGAAAGCCTTTCGATGGTCCCCAGTACTTGTGTTCTGCTATATATTATGCAAGTCGTTTAGGGCTCGAAGCTGTGGCCGAAAAGCTTGTTACCAATGCGGCGACGATCAACGCTCAGGGTGGACGATATGGTAACCCACTCCAGGCCGCCTCGCTCGGAGGCCACATGTCGATAGTGCAGTCACTACTTGACAGCGGTACGAACATTAATGCCCAGCGTGGGAAGTTCGGCACCGCCCTCCAGGCTGCCCTGGAAAGTGAGCATATGGCGCTCGTGCAGTTGCTGCTCGAAAGGGGTGCCGATGTAAAAGCCCAAGGCGGGTGACATGGCAATGCCCTCCAAGCTTCAGCATATAAAGGGCTCATTCACATGGTGCGCTTGCTGTTAACGATGGGCGTTGATCACAAAACTCAGGGTGGATGGTATGGCAATGCCCTCCAAGCTGCCGCAGCACAAGGCCACGTAGAAGTTGTACGGCTATTGTTTGAATTTGGGGCGGTCACTGTTGCCGAAGGAGGAGGATTTGGTAGCGCTCTACAAGGTGCCTCATTCAGAGGCCATGTAGACATGGTGCAACTGCTGCTTGAGAGGGGCGCCGATGTCAATCACGGGGTCGGATTCCACGGAAACGCTCTCTATGCGGCCTCGGAGCAGGGCCATGTGGAGGTCGTACGGCTACTACTCGATAGTGGCGCCCTCATCAACGCCCATGGCGGACAATTCTCGACTGCTCTGCACGCTGCTGTAGATGGAGGTCACACAGACGTGGTACTAATGTTGCTCGACAGAGACGCTGACGTTAACGCCCAAGGTGGATTCTTTGGCTTCGCGCTACAAGCTGCTGCTTTCAGAGGCAGAGTAGAGATTGTGCAATTTTTGCTCGAAAGGGGGGCTGATATTCATGCTCTTGGCGGGTATTTTGGTGACGCCCTCCAAGCCGCCGTGGCAGGAGGCCATGCAGGGGTGACAGAATTGCTCCAGGCAGCTGATACATGAAACGCGTCTGTACTTGTTCTGGTCAATCGCAGTAAGACCATTTCGTAGAGCGCGAACGGGCGAGATGCGCCATGCAGTCGGACATTTGGCAATATTGGTTCTAATTTCGACTATGCCTTGAACACGGCACGATCTAATGACGTAGTCTTCCTAAAATCGTTGCAATTTGTTAAAGCGAACATCCTCTCGTCATTCTCCTGGATTCTTTATCCCACAACGCATGATACTTATCTGATTAGGGCACCCTGGGCGAAGCGGTGAGTTTGTGGTAGGGTACTCAATGTGAGCTTTTTTGGTCGTCTTCAGTAGGTCTCCATGTAGATCTAGGAGTGGCGCGGAAGTGGCTTGGCAAGCGGGTGCCAGAGAGGATATATAAGTTCTCATATAGTACTGTATATATATATGCTCACCAGTGATGGGATATGACTTATCGGAAACTCAACATATATGTTCTACAAAGACGCTATATGTGCACAAAAATTCTATAAATGAGTTTCTGAAACAAAGAAAAAGAGCGCGAGTGGAAGCTGTAATCGCACTTGGCTGTATGATACTCACTGCGGAGATGTTGGAGGTCACGGCGGACTGGAGTTGCTGTGTTGACGCTCGGACCTTCCTGCTCGAGGGGCTGGAAGGTCAAAGCGCCGTCTCGTTGCTTTCTTCCCCTTCACCAGCCTTACTGTCAGCCAGCTTACACTTGGTTGCACTACACTATTCACACCCCCATAACATTAGAATTTGGCTCGAAACGAAGTGAGAAGAAGGCATGTCCAGCAGCGAAAGTACGCCAAAGGACATGAGGTGCTCAAGCCTTGCGATATGACTAACTATAGGCTTAGGTGACGTCAATTCTGTGGATCGGGAGACCTCAGGTTCTCCTTCTTCGCCGCCTCAGAGCATTAGAATTCACCAGGCAATTGAGGAAGCCCCAGTTGCTGAGCTGAAGAGGCTCGTGCAGGGCCTTTGGGCGGACTTGCCACAGGCTCGCACACTGATTGATGCTGCTCTCCTACGACCGCTTGGCAAATCGAAACGCTTCAAGCGAAAAGCTTTTGAAGAATGCAAGAACTGCCATGAATCTTATGATGTTGAACAAAACGAGATTGGTGTATGCAGATTTCACCCCTGTAAGTTTTTGGATAGCATTTACAGTCCGTACCAGTATTCGCTAACCTTAATCTCACCCTACTAGTGGAACAGGAAGTGGATTACGAATCAGAGGTCTGAGCGGATCATGATTCAAGATGTCACGGCGACCCTCTTCATCCTTCCCTCATGGAGAATCCAATGTATGCAGATGGGTATTCCATGGCCTGCTGCGAAAAGGCGCCATACGAACCTGGCTGCGTCATCTCGAGGCACAAACCTAAGGTGGATCTTCAGAGGCCCACGAAGGTGAAGACATAACTAGTTGTTAGCCTAAAGTAGACTATGTGGTCTGTGCTGTAGGTCCACGAAGGGACCTGCCCGTCTCAAAGAATGAAATCTAGCTTGTTGTCTGCACGGCTAGCCAGTTAGTTCTAGCGTCGAGAGTGTTTCGCATGGAAGATCAGCAACAGTGATACATCTGTGTCTACAGTACGACCCGGTGTCTCAGTCAATTAGCTTGTATCCGCATGAAGGAGGTCATATTGATGTTGAGTTAGTGTCATTAGCCGCGTCTTCGTGGTGGGCGCCTAATCCCCTTTTGCGCACTACGCGTACGTCGTATCGCGTCGGACCAGTCTCAAGGGTGGCCGGCGGTAAGGTTAGCGACAACGTCGACCTAATGGAGCGTCACAGATAATTAGATTTAGTTCTATGGCGGCTTCCAAACTTTACTTCGCACGAGTAAAGGGCACCAAGAACACCTGGGAGCCTTTTGACAGCTAATATAGCCACACATCGGGCATCGCATGAAGTATGCAATTCAGAAAGCGCACATAATCGCTCCTTCCTTCGACGCTATCGATACTGGCCGCATTAGCAGTGGGTTCGTACCCGTGGGCAGAGCGTTTGGGGCGGCAGGCTTCGGCTTCGCTGACTTGTCGGCTTTGCCGTTGCCTGTCCAACAAGCACCTCACGGGGACCTGGAAACGACACGCCCTTGTTTTCCCTTCTGCACTAGTGACAATCGAGATGCCCTGCAAAGTAGGAGTCGCTTCGAAAAACATGGCACGCGTAGAATCTGGAGGGTCTCGGATCAAGAGGCGCATCCACAAACTACACACATCGGCAGATCCTCTGGTCCTATGATAGGGGGAGCCGAGCCAGCAAGGACATCCTCCAAGATGTTACGTGCTAGAAATGGCACCTATACGCCGCCTACGAAGCCCTACAAGCCCCCCAAGTACACTGCGACAGAAACGCTTTTTTTCCATACGGACAGAAAGCTGGAATGTAGCGCAGCTGGTCTCTGGTGTAAAGAAGATCATCTTCGGTGATGAGTTCGATGTTCAAGAGTGAGTCTATGGATCATTTACGGCACTTAATCTTTTCTAACTTCAACCTACGTAACCTTCACCTAGATGCTATCGTCGCAGCAGGTTCAAGCTTTTCCCACCAGCTAAAGGTAATCGAATTGGGTGACAGCGAAACGGGAAAAGGTAGTCGCTTGAGGGATGCTGCCGTCACTCAACTTGCTAAAGATTGTCCTGGGCTTATCCATGTGTCCTTGGCAGGAACCAGGTTCTTGACTGACGCATGCCTCTCTGCCATTTTCGACAATTGTCCGCATATTCGATACCTATCAGTCACCGGCAATGACCGGTGTACTGGAGACATCGACGGCGTCTCGCTAGAAGCCTTGGCAAAAGAACTCTGCTCTGGTCCCGGAGTTGGTGAAATTACGTTTGACTGACCAGAAAACCTGCGATTCAAAGCTTGATGAGGCTTACAAGTCATTATTGTTCGCAAGGAAAAGTTTGGCGATTGAAGCGGGCAATACGCATGAAAGAGGAGGGTATGTCACAACTTGGCTCGGGGCAAACAAAGAGATGGTTATCAAGCTTTTGAAGGCCCTGGTGGCTTCAGTCAGTACGGTGGATATTGAATTTACCTGTCTTTCGGTGATTGGTTTCTGTTACACCAGGTCATCCTAATTGATTCTATCCAAATAGTTGCTGTCGTCGTCGTCGTCGTCATCATCCCACTCCTCGAACACGTCACTGTCAACATCGTTATCGCCGCCGGGCGGGCCATGCGCAATCTCCATGAACATGGCCATAAGTGCATCCTCGTCGTCTTCTCTCACACCCTTAATTTCTCGAATCGTCGCCATCATCTCAAACATGTGCTGAGACTCTGCGTGCGACTCTGCCATCTGCCACGATTCTGTGTCTTCTGCACATCGCGTAAATTTGCCATATCTCTCGAATTCTTCAATCGCGTCGAGAGCCCTACTCTCCTCTTCCTCTTCAAAGAGATAACCTTTGGATTCCCGACCCGACCTCATCAACGTTCTAGAGCTTGGATAAGTCGTAACTTATCACTAATCGTCAATCATCTGTAAACCTTATGCTTGTAACAATATCATTATGATGTCTCAATATTCGTTGATTGCCTCAGATTACATCAACCATATCAACTCGACAACCGTTGGTTTATGAGATTGGTTGTCAACCAAAATTTGGCTGACAAGGATCGATTTCCATCATTTAACCAATAAAAAAGCGCCAACCAACCAAATTTGACTGCTGCAGGCACTGATCGCTTCGCTCCATCCCAGCTTCATCAACAGCCAGTTATTCACCCCCTTATACTCGATCGTCTTCGTCATCTACGAAATCGGCAAGATACTCCCTTTCTCCTCCTTTAACCACAGGAATGCTTTCGGCTTCAGACACCACAGCATCCAAATCACCAAATTGGCCGCCATGGTCGCTAGTTGGTGTGCTGAACAAAAGTCAACAAAGTCACTGCTTGAGCCGGCCGCGCCTGCTACTAATAGCTTTACAAGTGTATTGCTGAGCTCATATATTGATGAGAAGTCTGTGTCAGTCGTCGCGAAGTGTGTATCTGACGGCACGTACTGGATCCACACAGTCGTAGCAAGACGTACTTCAAGCTTCTCACATGACTTTTCCGTCAAAGCTATTCTCTCCGAATTTGTACCCCAAAGCTTCTCATCCGTACGGATCGACAGGAATCTCCTCCCACTGCTTCCAAGGATCATATGGTAAGGGCTGTCGAGGCGACCGTCTCACGACATGATTGTAGCGACCTCCTAGCATTGCTGTCTCGAAAATCGGTCGTGGTGCCGGGCACATGGCGATCGGGTGTTTGTCTTGATCCCGCAACGAAAATTTGTTGAATTCAGGCATTCCTTTCACGTATTTGTCGTAATTATGTTGGCAGGGCATTGCTTGGGCCCAATCGTGAGTATCGGGCTCTCTAGGAAAACGCAATCCTATCACTTCAGCGCCCCAAAGGTTGAGGCGGATTGGCCAATTGCGTTTGATCTTCTGCAAGGCGGTAGCATAAGCGCCGCCATAGCATTCGCAGCCTATCAAATGAATATAACGAAGTGTTTCGGCATGCGCAAAGAGGAAGGCCTCAATCTCTTCCAATGTAAACCGCCATCCGTGTAGCTCCATGGAGCGCAATTCTTTGAATTTGAGTGGGCTCAATATCTCCTGCAATGCGGACGGTACGTCTTTCGGTGACGCTTGGGGAGATCGTGCATAGGAGTCAGTCAGTAGACTCAAATCTTGAAGCGATGCTGTGGTGCACGCCAGGAGATCTGTGAACGAAGACTCTCCAACATGAGGCGTGCCGACTGTCTTCAGGTGTTTCAACGGAATCACTGGGATGCGCAGAGACTTTATTGAGGCGAGCCAATGTGGTATTTCGTTCCGCCGAAGAGGCGTGAGTGTCAGGCTGGAGCTGTTGGGCGTCTTGCCGTACTCATATAGATCAGATATGTCAAGCTCAGGAAGGTCAAAGTTGTTTTGTCCAATTGAGAAAGACTGGGGTAGCCATTCCAAGCTGTCAAGCTGCCGCATGAAGGTCACAAGAGACAGCACTCCTTCACTCTGAGCAACGCCGTCTCGATTCATCCTGGATGTTGATTCCGAGGTAAGACATAGGAGCTTAGGATGTACAGTTTCGCCGAACAATCGCTGACACAGATCTTGAAAGCTTTCGCCTTGCAGCGACAGAGCGCGAAAATCTGTATAATTGATATGCCTCAGCTGAGGAAGCTTAGCTACAGCGAAGTGTAGATAGCGCGACTTTAATTCGCGTTCACGAATAGTTCTCTGGATGTCGTAGCGGCGGTGGTATTCTGGGAACCCCACAAGATTTCTACCATGTTCGTATTCATCCATTTCGGAGATGTCGGAGTCGTCTTCATATTCGAGGAACTCATCCCCTGGAAGCGGTGAGGCCTTCTCCCGTGGGTCGTAGCGCAATAGCTTCGAGAGTGACCTGCGATTCTCGCGCCATGATTGTTCGAGCCTCGGTGTACACCAGCTTCCTGGCGAGTCCAAGAATGCATCTTTGTATGCTTCCAGATCATAGGCCAGCGCTCGATCGAAGTGACTGGCATCCCAGACCAGATCCGTGACGTGCTTGCTGAAAAAGGGATGATCCATGATCCATTGCAGTCTCTGGAGTGAATCGAAGCGTTCCGCGATCACCACTCTGGTAATGAGGTGATGAGAGCTCAGCTCACGGAATACTTTGCACACAAGTCTGCAACTTTGTATAGCCTTGCAATCCTTGGCCAAAGCCTCGAAGACATTCGTAAGGAGCTCTGGCGGCAGGAGCTCAATAGGGGAATTCGACATGTTGAAGTCGAGATTGATGTTTGGACCACCAGCATGAGGAGGAGGTTTGAGGTTTGAAACAATGACAAGAACGTAAATTCAGGCACTGTTTTCGACGCGTCTTAGTCTAGTTCTAGGGCTGACGCGTTCTCTTGTCATGTACGAGCTCAAATTGTTTCGGTAATTAGGAGCTAACCACATATAGACTAGATGTCTTTCTCACTCCGTGCACGCACTGGGGAACACTTCTACAAGAACGTGGTATGCGGGACGATGCTGTTAAGTTGATTGTATACAAGCTATTCAGCTTATGACAAGCCCTGGCTAATGCGTGAACAATTTTCATGGTCTTGTGTCTACGCTCTCGCTTTGTTGTTGTTCACACGGTCCTGTTCCCCACCCTCACCTGGTCAAGTCGCCATGGCATGCGAGCTCAACGCCTCCTTTCTTTGGTCTTACACTCTCCCCAATCGAGTGGTTTGATGATCACTGGGCATCATACGCCTCTTTTCCCTTGTCTGATGCCGTCAATTTGATGAAATGCAACACTGTGTCGATATTGGCCAAGGTTTTGCCTTTTCGTCTCCCGTCTCCGGGTGCGTTGTGTACGAAGCGTTGGAGCTCTTTGATACCTTCTTCTGTACCGAGAGACAGTGCTGCATGTGTCATCTTGGTCTGTTCTTCACGTGGGAGCGAACTGATGACACAGTCCCTTTGCGCGGCATCCCAGACTGCCTTCTCGGTGTCTTTTGACGCAGATACCACACGTGTCTGGCAGATCATCTCGAGAGTTGAAGTAGTAAATGCGGTAGTAGACGTAGGCGACAATGTCCGTGGTCGTGGAGTTGTCTCAACATCAGCTATTTGTTTGGCTGAGTCGTCATTGGCTGCACCGCGCTCGCTCTCAACTCAATTGCTCTTACTGCGCTTGCTTGGGCGTTCTTCTGGAGTACATGCCTGTGGATCCAATGTCGGAGTATTCATAGTGGCCGCGGAAAGAGCGATTGGAATTGTGCGATTATTGGCATAATGTTTCGGCTCCCACTTTCACTCGCATTCGGCGCCACTACCAACCGGTTCCCGTTCTATGGGATATCGAGTACGACCTTCTTCAAGTATAGCCTTCGCTGGCCAAGATTTTGGCAGACGATGTTTTGTCCATCCGTGGCCCTTCCTTCGTCTAACCACTCTTGCAGCAGACTTTTTCGCCATTGGTGCGCATTTCCGCGTGGTGTAATGATTGCTCGTTGTGTTTATCCGGATGGTGATGCGCAATCGTGCCACTGCGACGCTTTTCTCATCCATGCTCTTGTCGCTCATATTGTATAGTTCGCAATTCCCGTTCGTGCTGCTGTTCTTCGGACGTGGAGACGACCATTGATATGTGCGCGTTTGTGTCTGCGATTCGTGCTAAGTATCGGGCAAGCGGCCCGCTAAAGAAGGCAATAGTGATGACTCCTGGGACATCGAACGGTTGGACTTGAGTACAGAGGAGGGAATCTTGACTGCAGTGGAACCTCCACACTACGAGCAAATCGCGCCCGTCTAGTCTCGTGACCGACCTAGAAGTCGCGTTCCTGGAACGCGTGAGACAACGCCACATTCCCGGCGGCCCGTACGGGACGCGTCGGCTGCCCGCCGAGCTCTCCTCCACCGGGCATAGCTGCTGGTAAAAGCGGCCGAAACCGTGTAGGACATAATCAATCAATCAACGCCACCTTCCCGCTGTCTCTCCCGCTGCTCACCCGTGTTCGTGAGCTCAAAAATGACGCAAACATAAGTGGCAGTCGCGACCCAGGGACGCGGCTTGCTCAACACCCGTCACCGCTGCGCCCTACGAAGCAGCCGTCGTAAATCGGTGAACAATCGCCAGGCAGCCAGCATTGGCGGCGGCAGCACGCGTTGAATAGGGCGGGAAGGATTATAGAGACACGGGGTGGGAAAGGTCATTCGCGTACCTGGTGCGTGAGAGCAACAACCATGGCAACCTGCAGCAACATCCTCGGTACGAGGTCCAGGCGATTCGTCACGAACGAACCAGAGTGCGACTGATAGCTCATGGTTGCTGCTGGGTTGACATCGAATTTGTTGCCGCTACCGTGTCCTCGTCTTGCCTCTCAGCTCTGGGCAGCAGCAGTAATCAAAATCACATACACACGTACAAACATCCAGCAAGACGCGTCCACACGCCAAGCCACCTGGCTAACGTGATCATCATCGTACGCACAGTTGACAAGCCCTTTCACCTTGAGCCGGATGCGCGCAAACGAGGGAGCAGTTGCTCTGCCAGCAAGCGCGCACGGCCGTTCCTTCAACCAGCCCTGCCGCAAGAAATACGTCTGCATGCATGAGTAGTAATGTCGCATGCAATGGCAGCAAGCGCTACCTTAATCGTTAGAGCCAACTTGGCTGGTGACTTGGCAGGAATCAATCATAACCAATAAGTGGATTTGCTTGGTGCATTATCTAACACATAATACTATATCCTCCAGCTCACAACACATGCCGGACTGGGTGGCATCTCGCTTATAATATTAACATCTGCATTTTGACAGGTTAGACTAATCGCAGCTTTCCACCCTTGCCGTTCTGGTACGGCCCTGACCCTTGCCGGCCTTTGTTCGAGAACCCGCACCTTTTCACATGACAGTTGCATGTCGGCACGCGTCTCAACGAAATAACCTCCCAACGTTTGCTTTGGGTCTTCTTCTTTATTCTGATCCGGCTACCTATCTTCTGTCGATCTCGATCTGCTAACATCAACGTACAATCTGCCATCTAGTCTGACAACCTGAAGCATGCTTGGGACCTCCACGGCAGAGTATGCCTTCATCCGCATTTTCATATTTGTCCTGCACTACATTGCACCCCTGAGCTTTCTGTACTGTGTCATTATCACGATGGATCCGGCCGCAACGTTTCGCATGATGCCAGCAATCGAGCTCTGGCTTATCGCAGAAGCGCTCTTCTGGACTTGCTTCTTCTTTCCGTATCGGTGGTACCTCCAGCACGCAGCTATCCATCCTGCTCCGCGCTCCAAGGAAGAGCGACGTAAGCTTTTCGACTACGTCAAAACCGAGGTGACAGATCCAGACCAGTTCATCCAAGGCTGGTTCAAAGGTGCAAAGATCAAAGACATCAGGCGTGATGATGTTAAGGAGTGGCTGACTTGGGCCTTCTTCGATAGCGATTGCGAAGAGAGTAAGTATGAGGACGAGATCGAGGAATATACGCTCGAGATCGAAAGCATGTTGCGCAAAGATCTCAGACCAGGAAAAGGCACAGTCAAACCATTGAAGCTGACAATTGACCCGGTGGACATGCTCCATAGGAGTTTGCTGTGGTACTCCGTAAGTACTTTGTTTGAGAGATTACCATTTTCTTTCACTGACCCAAGAGCAGTGCGTCGGCATTGTTGATTTTTTGGCATACCTGAAGCTCCAGTGGATGGGCTTCCACTTCCATCGCCTCTCGTTCGTCAGCTTTTTTACGCTTTTTCCCTTCCGTCCTGTTAGCCTCATAACATGCTACCGTTCTCGAGCCAAGCACCTATCTTACTGGCACCGACCCCACACATCCTCTGTTCGACTGCCTGTCCTATTCATTCATGGCATCGGTATCGGTCTGTACCCGTATGTCGACTTCCTTTCCGACATCAATTCTTTCGCCAATGACCAGGCCAACAGCAGAGATGGTGATGTTGGCATTCTAGCCATTGAGATCATGCCCGTCTCCTTTCGCATCACGCACAGCGCGCTCAATAAGGATGAAATATGCACCGAGCTTCGCCAGATTCTTACCGAGCACAACTATGATCACTTTGTGCTAGTCAGCCATTCGTATGGCAGTGTCATCAGCTCATTCATCATGGCAGACACGATGTTACGTCCAAAAGTCGCATCTGCACTGTTCGTCGACCCGGTGAGTTTTCTGCTACACACACCCGATGTTGCGTACAACTTTACGGTACGAAAGCCGCGGCAAGCGAATGAGTGGCAGCTATGGTACTTTGCAAGCAAAGATCCAGGTGTTGCGCACGCCTTGGGGCGACGCTTTTTCTGGAGTCAGAATGTGATATGGAAGAAAGATGTAGAGGACTTTGTGAACGAGGGGAGGCGGTTGACTGTCAGCCTCGGGGGCAAAGACTTGATAGTAAACACTGAAGCTGTTGGGCGGTACCTCGCAAACAGTAGTGCTAACAAAGAAGGAGGATGTGGTGTAGGGGCTGTGAATGAGAACAGGGATTGTATATCTCAATGTTCAACAGAAGATGCATGGAAGCAAAGGAAGTGGGAGGGAAATGGGTTGGATGTGCTATGGTTCGATCACCTCGATCATGGCCAGGCTTTCGACAGGAACGGGATGAGGGCAAGGTTGGTAAGAGTGGTGCAGAGTTATTGCGAGAGTGGATGAGGTACGAGACCCGTTGGGAAAAGTTCACTGTTGTCGAGGACATCTTTGGAGTGCTGCTCGGACTCCTCGGAAGTATTGGGATTACTAGGGAGGGCGTCACTCCCGAATCTCATACGTATTAAATCATATCTTGTGTATTCACCTGAGCTTTGCCTTGTGGCCGCCAACAACGTTGCCCGGGTTCGACATATTGGGCTGGAGGTGGGTGGTGGAAGTAGCGGTGGTAGAAATAGAAGTGGTTGCTTGGTTGAGTGGGTGCTGAATGATTCTCTGCCTTTCTGCCGGAAACTGGATAGGATCGTCATCGAGGTCGAAGAAATGTTGTGCAGGGCGGTGTGATTGAGCAGCATCCCTCCCGCGCGCCAGCACTTTGGGCTTTCGAATCGTCATTGACAGCCACATCTGGAGATAACATGGAGCATACCAGGCTACACGACATGACCATCAAGAAGTTGCTGTGGTGTCAAGCAACTAATAGTGATCACATGGCATCGGGCATGAGTCGTCAGATTCGTGTAGTGATACATCAGCGCAACGACTCAATACGCGTAATCTTGAAAGAGAGTAGAAGCACGTTGCTAACCGCTAGTGCTTGTGTATATCTGCCGGTTCTGTTCAATTGATAAATGAATTTCATCTCCTGCATCATTGTCCTCGTCGGCGTTCAGTCGTCTGTGACCGAGATCTTCAGCCGAGCTTCTTATCGTATCGATCTCGTCTTCACTGAGAATCTTGTCTGGAGATTTGTGCAACGACTGGTCTTGTTCGAGAATCGCAGGACAGTCATCGGTGCTTTTTGTGCCTCTTGGAAAGTGGCTGGCGTACTGGAGAGGTCGGGAGTAAGGTTGCTCGACAGAGGCTGTTCGAAAGTTTGCACTGGAGGCGCTGAGGCTGGTCGTTGCTAGTCCGCTTCAGATGTCCCTGCTGACAAGCTGCTAAGCTCTTGAGCGAGGTCAAGTAATGGAGCTTGAGATTTTCGAAACATCGAATTTGGCGAAGCAGGAAGTGGGGGAAATGGTGACATGTAATAGCGAGAGTTGGGGCCACTATGAGGCTGAAGTTGGATCCGGAAGGATGGAGCGAGGGATCTACGGTTTGGCAAGGGATATGAGAGTCATTATTCAGAATACTGGTTTGTGGACGACACAATGAGAACATGGACGCAGTGCCCGGGTCTCACTCCACAGCTGACGGGAAGGCGGCGCCCCCGCCTACAATCACGTGATCCGGGGGCGTTGGGCTCCATGCGAGCGAAGATGAGCGTGTGCGCTTTCTATACGAGCCAGGACATCTACAGGTCTCGAGAAGCTACATTGATGACAGGTATGCAAGTCTGTCGAGCCAGCGAGGCGTTGTGGGAACCAAGAATGTAATAGCAATTGTGCCACGTTGTGCCTGTTCGTTCTTGACTCTGTCGAGTGCGAGCGAAGGTTCAGCAACTCATCGGCTTTTGGTTACAAGACCCTACGGAGCCAGCTCCTAGCGATCACGATCTGGGCACAAATCTCCCATAGCATTTGCTCTCTTGCGATAGTGCCGAAACCGATTGTAGCTAACACATCGATGTGCGGAAAGGATCGGGGCTCGTCAGCGACTGGCGATCAGCGATCGTGCGATTGACTCGCGCAAAGGCGGCCAAGTGATCCGTTCAGCATTCTGAACAAACAAACGCCTTTACAGTAGCTGCTACCGTCTAATCCCTTCAGTCGCCATAATTTCTATTGATTCGGTTCAGCAGTCAATCAGTAGTGCAGAAACTATTGTTCGAACCTATCTGAACAGTGGCATCCATGTATTTGGCAGCTATATCCGCCTCACACAGACACCCTGTTGGAACGACAAGGCGACAACAGGTTGCAGCACAAGCATGTCAACGATGTCGAAGACGGAAAACAAAGGTGCAGTCATCTCTGTGTTCTCTACAAATGAACCCACTTTCCTACGCTATGGTACACTGCGACGAAGCCCGTCCGACGTGCGGGCCATGTGTGGTAGCCCAATCTGCCTGCGATTACGAACTTACAGCTGGACAAACCCGCGTTCAGGCCTTGCTCGTAAGCCAACAACGTCTCCGGGAAGAGGCGCACTCTTACGCATCCTTGGTTCACAACCTACGTTGCTTTGATTCACACGCGTCAACTCGCATTCTCGAAAATCTGCGACGCGGTAAGTCCGACGCGGCTTTGCTACGTAATAGCCATACTTCTAGGGCGACAGCATCTATCGACAGCGTCTACCCTTGGGAAGATTCCCCCAGCGAATACCAACAGCATCCTGAAGTCAACTCCAACGTGCTTCCATCCATCCATACCTTGCTCTCTGTGCGCTACAGCAGGGCCACGTGCTCGACAGTGCAGCCGGCGCTTGTCACAATTCCAAGTACACCTGTGCATGCATTCACCACAACCTATAAACTGCTCCCGAGGATTAATGAGGAGATGCTAAGGAAGATCGCAAGGATGCTGGCCCGGAACAGGATTCGTGCAGATGCAAGCACCCTGAAGCTCATTTTTATCACATGTAGTGATCATGCGGTGACTTTGAATTCGAGGACATTCATGAATTCATTCGTAATGAGTCTCAACCACACTGGGGATCCCGCTAAGTCGCGCTCACAGGGTGAAGAGAACGAACGGCATCTATCTGATCCCTCCCAGAAGCTTGAGAATAGAAGAACGAGAGGAACAGCGCAGGCGGCTCGTCGGAACGGGTCTATACAGGCGCTGGTGTATGAAGTATCTCAGCAATGTTACGCTCGATTCGTGCTATGAAGCACCCAGCCTTACGTCGTGGCTGGCATCGGAACTACAACTCCATAGCGTCATGCTGTGACGTCATCTCTTGTGATGTTTCGCGTGCAGCAGCACAGCGAAGCCACTGGTCGGGGTCTTTCAGACGAGGTAGGATCGAGTGCGCACAGCAAGAATTGCACATCTATCAAATATACGCAGCTGTCCCCTCGCAAAGTCTACTTCTTTCATACTTGTAATCAGTTGCAGTCTGTCGTCGGACGGTTCTTGAGTTCACGATATCCGCTGTTCAGTTTTGGGACCCAATCCATCACTGGCAACCGCAAAGGTTAGTCATGATATCACTTTAGACCATGAATGTTCTTTTTGATGCTGACGGAAGATTGCTTCTAGCTAGGCTCGGCTTTTGCAAATCCAAACTTCGACTGGAAACTCAGGCAGAAATGAACTCTGTCAGTCATTACGCTTACGAGCACGACATTCGAGTCCCCTTGCACATTCACTATCGGCCTTTCTTCGAAGTCATTATATATGCATTACCGCCACGGGAGATACAAGATCTCATGGAAATACTGTCCACATTCGTTTCGGGCTTGCCGCCGCACCCATCCGTCCCGCCGCAATGCCCGAAAGAACGTGCACGAAGTCGGTCTTGTCCCCCTAGGTTAGCCGTAGAACAACACGGCATATTTCCAAATCCGCCCAAAGAATACAGAGTACACCATCAAGAGGACCGGAAAGCGAGACGACCCTTGCAACAAGCGATTCTACAGTGGACACCAGGAACTGTAGAGAAGGCGCAATTGCAGGGCAACAGCGGTACAAGTCAACAACAGATCGCCAAGGATCGCCAATCTGGCTGGTTGCATTATCCGTCTTCCACTACCAAGGTCAGTTGTGGTCCACAACATGTTCCAGCAGAGCAGCGACTGCGCAGCCACGATATGGACAGTGAAATCGCAGAAGACTCAGATACTAGCGGTGCGACCGTGGATTTCTTATCAGCGCTCAGACAGATCGACCCACAAAGGGCTCTAGATCTGGAACATCGGTACGATCTTGAGATAAGTCATTCTAGTGATTTATGAAGAGGTGGAAGGAGTACAATCCGCGATTTTTAAGCATAGTATGTATACCTAAACCTCCCTTTGATGGCAAACGCAAGTATATGCGAGCAGCGGTGATGATACAAATCACGTTTGCATCAAGTCCGACATATCTTTTCATAAGGAATGATGTCCAGCAAGTCCGGTGTCGGCATTTCACTAGTTGCTAGGTGGTCGGAACGAAGTCGAGGGTAGAATCTTGCCGACCGTGTGAAAACACGCATCCTTCGTTGGTATCTATCGTAGTGTAATGGGGTGCTTTGTTATGAGACAACGCCGTTTCAAACGACAACGCCGTGTCGCCAATTGGAACGCGTAGAATTGTAGCCTGTTCCTCAACGATTGCGTCAGGTTGTCACGGGCGGATGTCGGTGTATGCAGTGCGTAGGTGTGGTTGTGAGTCAGATCAGATACAGAGCTATGTACGGCCTCGGCCTCAACCCAGTGGTTGATTAGATGACGAAGACGTAGCTCGAAGAGCTACAAACAGGTGGTAAAGGAGAAGCGCATGTCAAGCCGAAGCCCGGCTTACCTGCCTTCCTAGCGATCACGTGCAATGTCACGGGATCCCGGATCCTGACCGTGACACAGGTCAGCTCATTTTAGCCTGGTTAATCTCGTACAATTCGTTGTCGTTGTCGTTGTCGTCGTCGTCGTCGTCGTCGTCCTCCTCACCCCAATCCTCCAATATGTCACTGTCATTACTGTTATCGTCGCCGGGCGGACCATGCGCAATTTCAATGAACATGACCATAAGCGCATCCTCGTCGGCTTCTCTCACACCCTTAATTTCTCGAATCGTCGCCATCATCTCAAATATGTGCTGAGACCCTGCGTGCGACTCTGCCATCTGCCACGATTCTGTGTCTTCTGCACAGCGCGTAAAGTCGCCGTGTATCTCGAGCTCTTCGATGGCGTCGAGAGCCTTGTTCTCCTCTTCCTCTTCAAAGAGAGAGTCTTTGAACTCCCAGTCGCGACTCTCTAAATCCCACTTCTTAATTCGGTCGCGACGGATCTCCTTCGCGCAACTCCGTCGAATTTCCTTGTTCCTCTTCGAAAGCGCCAGAGCGTCAGCTATGGAAGTGTCCCCTCCATTTAGCCATTGCGTGGACTCCGTCATGATACTGTGCTCTCTCTTTGCCAGCATTGCCGCCTCGCGATAAAAGTTGGCTAACATTCCATCTCTCTCTTCTGAAAATTGTACTCAAGACCCGGAAGCTCTGAGTCGTTGGCCCTAGACTTGATGCAAATTTGGTGGGGTGGAAGTTCGAATCGGTCACCATCGTCCCTTGCGCCTGGGTCGGCGCCAAGATACATCTCGATGTGTCTCTGCCATGCACCAAATTTCGTGCGTTCATACTGCTCATTCAAGGCCTTGGAGTTCCTACTAGTCCTCCTTCCCGTCGTAGGGCTCTCTGCGAAGACGCTACGGCTGTTAGCCTGTCCTGCGTAGCGATCGAAAACCATTTCGACACCCATCTTGTGTTGGAAAGATGGTTTTGTGTGTATTGTAGGAGGTTAAGTTACAGTGTGAACTGCTGCACTACTTGTAGTAGCATGTGGGTCCGTGCCTGAGCATCCATGCATCCATGCATACTTCAACATCTTGCAATCAACACCCTCAATTCTCGTCCTGCCACAGTCGAAGTAGACCACGACCATATCCGGGTCTTCCAGATATTTCGTTACAAAGACTTTTCCAATCTGATCGCACGCTGAGCACACCTGTCGGCCAGCAGTCCACAATGAATCAGGATCGGTGTGCTGTAGGAAAACGCGCTGCTAGATCTTAGGGGGAAGGTAGACAGCTTGTTTCACCTTCGTATCACCGGCTATTTTCGAATGGTGCATTGCCGGTATTGTCATCGCACGATATCGGCGGTAGAAGTAGTATGAGAATTATTGAACTTGTCGCGGTGGACTTGATGCTATGTTTAAAGCCTACTCGAGCATGCAAGCCCGCAACGCATCACGAGCCACGAGGCAGATAGTTCTAGCAAGTCCCGCTGACACGATACGCGCGTGTGGTCACGTCCAACACGCGTCGTGTGCATTGTATGTGGAGTGTAGTGTTGACCTCATGAGGTTAACTTGACAGGGTGTGAGAAGCGTACATCTAGCGAAGATGACCAGGGAAAACTTCTGTTTCTACTCAGCTTTTTCGAATCATACTATGTTCAAGCTATTTAGCTGATTTGCACGTTCTATAGCAGCGAGGGTCATTGATCGCGTTGATCGCACTCGTCATCATTACTACCACCGAGAGTCATTCCCACATGAACTACCTTCAGCTATAGATCAACTATGATGTACTCAGCTCCTGCGGCCTTGCGTTCCAACCGGGTGCTTCGTGGTACATTCGAGGTGTTTGTGTTTGAAGTTCAACGGGCTCAATGGGCTCAACCAGTTGTTTTGATGACAAGGACGATGTCGTGGGAAAGTCAATCGCTCTTTGGCTTCCAGATCGCGATCGAAGCTTTCTTTTGCGGGATCTGCAGACCAGAATCCAGCTCAGCATCATCGCCATGACAGCTATTCCTGCCCCAAGGCCCACCCCGATACCTATTGATGCCTGCTTCCCTAGCCCTGTGGAAACTTCTCTGGCAGTGGCGTTCTGGTTTGACGGGGGTTCCGAGAAGATGGAAGGTGTGTTGGAGGAAGGGACCGACGACACAACTGTCGAAGCTGGTGTGGCTGTGGATGCGGATGTTGTGGGGTTTCCCTTATCCTGGTTCACAGGAGTTGACGGATCTGAGCTTGAGCTGGAGACGAGGTCGAGAACACTTGCAACTGATGTTGATGAAATCACTGACGCGTCCGATTCTGAGGTCGCCGCAGTCGTCGCAGTGCTCGGAGTTTCGCCATCTGGCTTTTGAATCCAGAACTCTGCAGAGACAAAGCCGCCGTTTCGTTGGCCATCCTGGTCGCCATGTGCGTCGACGGCGCGTATCAACCATGGTACGTCGCATTTTGTTCCACAAGAAACTGTCCATTGAAAGTAGGACGCAGCAGCATTTGCTATCATATTGTTAGCCTGGATCTTATGTATCGAACTTCCGAAACCCGTATAAACATACATGTCAGACTTGTCGGGCTATCCCAATCAAAGTTTGGTACAGCCCAAAGATTGACTTGCGAGATTTCCGACTCCCAGGATATGTTCATGACAGAGCCAGCCGAGAATATTTGGGAATTGCTGGTGACAGGCCATAGGAAAGTGCCACTGCTGTTCACCGGAGGTAATGGTGTTGTTGGCAAAGGTTGAAATGGTGAATACGTTGTGACGGTCGGCTGAGATCGGGTCGACACGAGAAAGATTGTGAGCACAGCGATAGGCCGGGTCACCATGTGGCACCTTACAAGCGTGCTCCTCATCATGAGATATCAGACCAGTTGAGAAGGCAAAAGAATTCCAGGTGAGAGCCAAGTAGGGGCCAGCAGACGTATTTGGTACTTATGGACTTCTAAAAGCAGTTCCTCATAGGAAGAAGTCAGACAGCGAACTCAAGGCAAGGCGACTAACGTGCTATATTACTGGCTGGCGCTTGCCAACCGCCCTGTCATACCACCAAGCGCCTTTCAATACGCGTTGGTGGCGTAGCTCATCTTCATGGGTGTGCGAATTGCGACGAATTTCGCATAGGGGCTTGTGAAACGAAGTAGTCTAACGTTACGATCGCTTGTCACGATGCAAGAATCGATTTTAAAGTCGACACGTACAAATCCTCTCGATGTGTCAGCCACATGTCGCTCTCCATAATGCCAGAAGTAGGTGTGGTACAGCAGCTTAGCCATGAAAGCTTGCACGAAGCACTTGTTACTGAAGATCGTATCTGGGTGCAAATCGTAGCCAACTCAAAGGACCGCGAGGGTCCACAGAAATTCTGATGTGAGCGCTAAATGATTGGCATTTATAGGCTTGAAAGAGCCTTGTGACGTCACGTCTACGGACACTATCGGCGCGTCCCGAACTACGGCGAGGCGCGCGGGGACCATCACTTTAACAGTCGTTTGTGGGTTCAACAATACCTATGTATTCCATCGTTCCGCCCTTAAACAGGGAGACTTCATTCTTGATCGAACCAAAGGAACACCAAACCCCTGCCACATGGATATTTGCTTACCGAGAGTGAGAAGAAGACCTTTGCATTTGTGAAGAAAACTCTCAATTGCCTGTGCTTTCTTCAAGGAGACTCAACTGTCATTTGACAGTACCCGGGCTTCCTAACCGTACCGCTACTATTAAGGTGGCACAGATGGCAGTCTTCTCACCACGTTGTGTCACCTCGCGCAAGTTTTGGCCCATCTTGGGTGCCCTGGTCTCGCTACTGGCTATTCATCACATATGGACCAGCGGGTTCTGCCAGCCAGAACGTAAAAAGCAGTACGACTCAACTCAAAAGGGCCGGCTGGCTTGCGAAGACCTGCCTGGTGCAAATGAAACGCTGGTTGTATTGAGAACTGGGTCGACTGAGCTGGAGGCGAAACTGTCCGTGCATTTGAACACGACTTTACGCTGCTATCCAAACCGACTGATATTCTCCGACTCTGAATGCACCTATGAGAAAGAAAAGATAATTGATGCGCTCGAAACTGTCAGCACCAAGGTCAAGGAAGATCACCCAGACTTCAGCCTTTATCGCCGGCTTCGAAGTCACGGACGAGATGCACTGACTGCGGATGAAACTCACGGCATTTCCGGCGGAAAGCTAGAGGAGTCATGGACTGGTCATCAAGAAAATTCTGGATGGAAGCTCGACAAATGGAAGTTCCTACCAATGGTCAACCGAACCCTGCACGATTTCCCCTCTATGAAGTGGTACGTCTTCGTTGAAGCCGATACATATATCCTCTGGTCGTCTCTCTTGCAGTATCTTGCGACTCTTGACCACAGAGTACCCTATTATTCCGGTGTGCGGGTTTTCATCAACGACGTTGGCTTTGCACATGGTGGATCTGGCTTCATTGTGTCTCAGTCCGCTATGAATCGAGTTGTGGACCATTATACCAAGAACCAACTTGAGTTTGAGGATTTTACGGATAGCCACTGGGCTGGAGACTGTGTTCTCGGAAAGGCTTTCAGCGAGGCCGGGGTTAAGCTGACAGATGCTTGGCCGATTATTCAGGGCGATTACCCGGGCATTGTCCCTTATTTTGGCCCTGATGGTCGCCCAGCACCTCCGGTCAATAAGAGGATCTGGTGCAGTGATACTGTCTCTTACCATCACGTGCAGCCAGATGTGATAAGGGACTTATGGCGCTTTGAACAAGAACAACTTCACTCGCAGTTCAGGCCCTTGCAGCATAGAGAAATTTTCGAAGAATTTGTTTTGGAGCGTATGAATGGCTCTCGTCACGACTGGGACAATGAGAGTTCGAAGAGTGTTGGGACTGCCGCTGACTTTGACACCTGCCGAACATGGTGTGAAAGGGATATGCAATGCTTGCAATACTCTCTCAACGTCGATGGTCAATGTAAACACTTTGACTTACCCCGACTGGGAGGGTCTGTGAAGGGAGTTAGATCTGGTTGGATGGATGGTCGAATAAGGCATCGCATGGCTGCGCTTCCACCGTGTGATTGAATCTGATGAGTATCAGGACCGAACAGTCTATTCTGAGGATTGGAGTGAGCACTGTGCACCACGCGTCTGTAGTATCTAGAAAGCATGGGAAGACCGGAGTGAAAATTTTCAAGTATCACATTCACCGTATCTCTATACTTGTGATTGTGTGTCGCTTCCTTGTATTTTGGTGGTGCGTAGTATGTCAACCTGCCCCTAATGCTAAGGATTTTCTGTCTCGTCAGTTTGGGCGCTTTCAGCCTTGCTCTTACTCTTTCTTTTCATCTGGCATGGATCATGTCAAAGCGCCTTCCTTACCTTCCGACTTTTGGCCAGAAGGCAGGGCTGCATCGCCTTGTTCCTTTTAAAAACCAGTAATACATAGGACAATAATCATTCCGATGAACAATCATATATATCTCATAGCTCACAATTGTCGCGGTCAACAGCTCGGACATTAGCCTTTACATCTCCTCTTCACAGCGCAGAAGCAAAAGGCCTGGAATACAGCAAAACTCTGGGCATATACGCCTAAGCAGCAGCCGAACTAACGTTAGATAAGCATAGAGCGATCATGCTGAGGCAACACACCGTAGAGCATAAAGATCGTTAATTTAGCGCCGGCGCTTAGAAGCCATCAACAATGAGCACGAGCCATCGACGACCGGGCTGAGTCGGGTCGTGCTTGATCCGTGCTCAAGGCGACGCTCGCTAGGCGTCACATATCGTCGTTCATCATGTGAACCGGCTCGAACGCATCACTTTCGACGATGTCGAAGCAGTGAAGACCACGGTACCAGTGCACTGGATGGATGGTTTGTTATCATCATTTTTTTGATCAACTCTGAATCAAGATCTAATTTCACTGGACGCCAAGGCGTATCCTCGTCAAACGTACCTGAACTTGAAAGCTAACTGGAATAGCTTTTTTTGAATTTGATCATACTGCATTTAAGCTATATAGCTTATGGCACATCGACCATCTTCTCGATGACTTCTGTGGCTTTTCAATATGCTCCTGCGCCAGTCTTCTACTGTACAATCCTGCTCGCCGACCCGACTCCATCGAGCCGCCACGGCTTTTGGGCTCAATGCCCTCCTACTTTCCTGTGGCTGTTATACTGCATCTCCTCACTCTCCGCCGTTCTCCACCCTTGCCAACTTCGGTCTCCTCCACAAATTCGAGCATGTCCACCTTAGCATTGTCTTCAAACAGGATTTTGAGGGCTCTCCGGTCTGGCGTTTCGCTGATTGTGATGTCTGTGGCTTGCAGCTTTTGCACCATGGTCTCTCGCTCTCTCCGCCACTTCCGGCACTCGAGTAAGAGGTGCGCGACGGTCTGTCTGCTGCCGCTGCAGCACCAGCAGCGTGCGTCTTCGGCTTTTCCAATCCTCATTAGATGAGCGGCCGTGATGGCATGGCCTAATTTGAGCTGCAGGTATCGCGCGGCAACCGATTTTCTTGCGTCTTTGACGTGTTTATTTGGTTTCATTGTCGGTTTCCACCTCTCTTCCAAGGCTTGCTTCACGCATGACAGTGAGGCCGATCTCATTGCTTTGGGCGACTGCCTTGCCGCCCATCGCGCTGCCACGCTCGCAATCTCGTAGCCATTGCTGCTGATGCGGCTTGTGAGCCATGTCAGGGCTAATGTACCGTCTTCCTCTTCGAATCGCTTTGCGTGCCGTTTGGCATCGGTAATGGTCCTCGCCTCCTAACGGCTTTGGTTTTGGATCCCTGTACTGAAATAGCAATGCTGGCATCGATACCACCACAGTATGGCTCACTTCGTTCTTCGGCGTCTGAGCGGCGTGCGGTAATCTGAAATGGTAACATGTGATTGCAAGTAAGCTAACATTTCGCGCAAGTCGTAGAAACCTGATCGTTGAGTTTGGGATGATGATTAAGTCTCGGAACGATCGCTTGCCTTTTTTGAACGGATTGCTTGCTAAAAGGTCATATTAGACATTGAACTATCAGCTGATCAGTCCAGATATCGTTTAAGAGGCCCAGTGAATGTGTCAGCCGGTCCTACGGTCGGCTGGGAGACGACGGGAGATGGTATCGTTGGAAGTATGATCTTTATCTCCGCGGGCTCAGACCCTCTGTTCGAGGCTTAGCGTACGGAAAAGAGCGGCCCTCTGATTGAGCTTATTCTCAGCCAATAAAGAGCTTTGAGAGTTAGGCATGAGCTGACGTGCACAGACGCGCGTACGTCACGGCGCCAATCACAAGCTCCACCGGCTCCTGCAACAGCATCGTCATCGCTAGCAGATAACATTAGACAACTGCAACAGCATCGTCATCGCTAGCAGATAACATTAGACACTCCATCAGCCAAATGCGCATTTCATGAATCCCGCATGGTCGACCAAGCATCGATAAGCCAGTAACGAACTAGTGGTTAGCTGTTACCGCATCCGACTGGCTGCTGCAATGGTATCCTCGTATGTGTCGTTCGCAAACAGTGAACGTACCGTAGGACTCACATGCCCCGCGCGACTGGATAATCGTGTAATCATTCTAATAAAGGGCGCTTCTATCGCTGGGACCTATGGAGTGAAATAAAAATGGTTCGATAATTGACTGTACTAACAGCTTTGTACAGTACATGACGTTCGGCGGTAATGATAGAATGCAGATCATTCAACGCACGACTGGCTACAAAACTAGCAGAACTAGATGGGCGTGGGTGGAAGCGCTTTCTCCTCTTCTGTGCAGTCTGCCCTCCCGAAAGGCGATCGAAGCTGTTGCGTACGAACAAGCCCTGCCACGGTCTGTGGGAGCCCACTTATTGTTTTCGGGGAAGACGTCAAACCCAAAAGTGTTATTCCAAGATCATCGTCCAGAGTTTCCACAGTGAATTGGATTCTTCTTTTGAAAGGTGGAACGGAGGAAGACGTTGGGATGTAGTCCACGCAACGGGCCGGGTGGCCTAGAACCAAGAAATACGATGACGTCGAGTCAAGCCTCTCATAAAGACGGCGACGGCCGTTTAGAGGCATGTTGACACGGCAGTGTATATTTCCAATGCATCTGTATGCATTGTCGGAGTAACGGGGATATTCGTCCAATTCGAAGTAGAACATTGAAGCATAGATTGAGTCCAGCGAGGGTAAAAACCGTTGGTTGACCTTGATCCAGCCTTGCGCCTGTGCCTTCAGCGCGTCAATGGACACGACGTCGTCTAGCGTAGGCTCCTTGCCCTGGATGGGTAAGTTCAGGCGGTGGTAACGACCCTTCTCACGCTCGGTCAAAGAATTGGAAATTTCCCTCCACACCTTCTCCCCATCCAGGCTTTTCATGAATGTCTTATAGAGTCTGGAAAGAAATCTGTCTTTCACAGGGGAATGGTAATCGGCGCTAGAAGCATGAGAGTCGTGGTCGGTAGTACCAGTACCGATGGACAACGCAAAGTCGACGACTTTGTCAGGCCATATGTACTTGGTCTCCCACATCGCGATATTCAAGGGATTATTATAGTAGAGACCACCATCCTGAAACGTTCCGAGATTTCGCAGAAGTCGCGGCTTGAAAAACCTGTGAATTGCTTAGACATGGTACGACATTGAAGATTGGCACACCCAGCTACGAACCATGGTGCAGCAGATGTGCAAGATGCTCTACCATACGTTAGCATCATTTGAAGAATGATTTACAGAACACCGACACTTACGCTTCGCTGACAAGGATGTCGTTCTCCGGCTTTTTTGCCCGGATGAGACTATAACCTACTATAGTTAGCTTGAGTAAAATGTGTGACTTCTTTTCAAAGAGACAACGCACCTAGTTCCCTCGGCCTTGACCTGCCGTTGTAGTTAGAAAATATGCAAGCAGCGCTCTCTTTTGCGGTAGTAGTCGTAATTGCGATCTTCGTGTCATTTGTCAGAGGGTTGAACAAGCTGATGTCCTTCTTGTCTTCAAATGCTGACTGAAATGATTCTTCGATCGCGAGCGAACTGTACCTGCAGTCACGAAGGTAAGAGATGGCGAATTGCTGCATGCGTCCAAAGGTACCGCAGGAACCTTGAAATGTCTTCCGAGCGAGATCTTCGAATTTCTCAAGACTCTCTCCCGCGTCCCAACACATCACGAAAATGCCAATGGCAACCAAACCACCTGGTGCGAGTCAGGAGTCAGATCTGAAAAATGGGGGGTATCAGGTTCGGGACATACCAGCCGACGTCCCGCAAACAAAGTCGAAGACGTCACGAAGTGAGACTTGTAGCTCACTGAGTCTGTCTTGTAAAAATTCAAGAAAGACTAAGGGTATGACCCCCCGGACCCCACCGCCGTCGAGACTCAATAGCCTGACTCCGGCTGTGGTTGGCGTTAGCGATATCATGGGCTTATGGTTCTGCTCACCACATAGTATACAATCCGAAAAGGCAAAGTTGTCTTTGCATTCAGGACTCGTTTGTCCGAAGGTGCGGACACATAGATCACATATCGTATGTCCGCAGGAGAAGACCTTCTCTGGCGCTCGGAGGAGACAGCAAAGACAAGTTTTGTTGCTCCTGATGAGTTTCAGATACTCATGAACATCGTTGAGGCGCTGCAGGTGTCGTGCGACTGGTCCACTTCCAGCGCATGCTTTTAGCTGCTCATAATCTAGCTGCAGTCTTTCGCTCAGGTTGAACAAGAAACTGGCTCGTCCATCCTGGTGCACGAGTGCGTTGTTGATGGCTGTCGTGCAGTCTCTCCGATAGATTCGGTCGAACAACATCGTTATTGGAAATACTGGACTGTCAGTGGATATACCATGCGTCCGCAAAAAGAACTTACCGTGAGAGCCTGGGGGATACGTAGCAAGTATTAGACTGGAAGAAAGCAGTGGCACAACCAGATGGCATAGCCATATCTCAGAGGGGATCAAAGAAATCAAGTCTTCTATGTGGCTCGCGAGCCCACTCGAACAGAACCTACTTGGCCTCGAAGCAGTTATGAACGAGAACGGTTCGGCGTGCACGCAGATCATGCTTGCGATCAACTTGCTGGCGAAGGCAAACATGTGATCTCTCTTATACCTGAGCCCAGAAGCGACTCTGGAAAGATGGACTTCGCGCCTTATACATTGCAGACGTTTGCGAAGCTGCGTGCATTTCTGCTGAGGCTTAGTCCTTTTTGCCAGACCGATCACCCGGACGTCATAATAGTGTGATCTCAGTCTCGTTGTAAAACTATCACGAGCATCGGGCGAGCTTCTCCTCCAGATCTCCTCTGTTACAGCAAGAATGCGAGCCTCGGTAGCATGTGAGTCGAAGTTCCGAGCCATGGTCTCGACAACCACGAGAACTCTAGGCAAAGCCGAGAACGGTATGTCAGTGGAAGGTTTTTGGGACATATGTTCAGCAAGTGACGCTGCCACAGCTCTAATCCCTCCCAAGTCCATCGAGAAGTAACAAAGCGTGTCGCACAAAGGGGCGATCCCGCGACCACATATCATGTTACCGACTCTTCGTCTTGACCAGGCTTCTTCGCTTTGCGCAAAGAGGTCGATCGTATGCTTTTGTGGGAGACCAACGCCCGCAAGCTCATTTGGCTGTGCATGGTCCCAGGATTGGAGCTCATAGTCCACATAGATCGTGGGGGCCTCGGTCTTACTAGACTTGTCTGCATACAGGTACACTTGGCCGTGCATGCGTGGCATCCTGTCTTTTGACCCTCTCTCGACAAGTCCATGGAGTAATTCGGACTTGGTTTTCTTGCCGATCATCACTGTGAGTGAAGGGCACGAAGAGGGTGGAAGATTCAGTCTGTCGAACGCATAATCGTACTCTGAGATCGTCGCAGACGCACGAGATGCTGCCAAACTCAACCACAGATTGTCTGGTGCCATGGTTGTGCAGGTATCATCTTGGAGTAAGACGACTCTGGTATATATGTGCTATATCTTCTCGCGGCATAGCGTGTTTGACATCCAGGATCCCGGATCCGTCTTCCAGGAACCGGGTGGAGAATCCTGGAATCTGGAGAATCCTGGAATCTGTTGTATGTTGTAAGGAGAACTCCCTCGGCGTCGTGTTAATACACTCACTTCGCGTTCTTGCACACGACATTGCGTGCGCGGTATACAACGAGTGTGGTCATGGATGAGGTCGCGAACTTTGCGTCAGCGAAACATCGGCAATTTAGAGGCCTAGCGCGGGTGAGACTGGGCGATCTGCAATTTGACGCGAACCACACGACATCTCGGCAGAACGTTGATCGACTGGACAAGATATTCCAAATCGAGGGCTGTCAGCGACTAGACGAGCGCAACTATATCGATGTCGTGGCCACCAACAACCAGATATGCGCAACGCAACCAGAATGCCTTCAAGACGCGCCGCCACAAGCGTGGCAGTCGAGTCCTGTTCTATGCATCGGCCCTCTGGGGTGTCTCACTGGGCGACATCGCGTGCTAGCGGCCCAAAAGTATCTTGATTCCAACGACCAGTGGTGGGTCGCCAGGATCTATTCCGATGGTATATATGGCACCAGATAGCGCTAGGCTACGCTGACACAAGCCCAGATCTGTCGCATTCCCCTCGCCTGCGCCTCACCGAAGAATACCTCAACGAGAAGTCACCTAGCGACGGTGAGATATTTTACAAGATACGACATTATAATCTCGCCAACGACGAAGTAAACGAGCTCAAGTGGTGGGCGAGACTCACAGAGACCAAGCGGAAAGACCTCAAACAGCTCTTGAGAGACACTCGCTACGCCAGTGCTTTCGACAGTATGCTTCCCTGGCCCGGACTATGGGAACCTGTCAAACTCGGATCACTGCACAGACTTCTCTGTTTGAAATGCGACGAGGTAAGAGCATCCAGTCTCCTCTGACATTACCATAAGCTGATTCGAGGGTCCAGGATTTACTTACTTATCTCGGCCATATTTCCGAGAGTTGGAGAGGAATCACAGAGAGGATAGATACGCGCGACATCGTAGACGTCAGCAGTGTCGAGCAATTGCAAGGTCTCGCGCCGCAACATTCTACTGTCGACGCCGAATGCATCTCGGATATGATGTCGACGAAGAAGATCTTCGGAACGGTCGCCGGCGAAGAGGACCGCGCCACGATTCTTGCCAGCCTACTGTCTGTTCGGAGTATGATACCGAGTTTGTTTACCTTTTTTGAGGATCTCAAGTATTTGGAGCCGTGCGCAAAAGTACTGAAAGCCTTGTTACCGCCTGGAACAAGAAAATCGCTAACTCGAGGGTTGATGGGCTCGTACTTCCAGCAAGAAGAGGTACTCGTCGAGCATGCAAGTAGAGATCTGCGTACCCACAGTGTGATGGCCTCTGAGACAGCCTCTGCTCTTGCATGCCAACAACTCTGGTTGTTCGCCTTCCGCAACTTTCCACTCATGACCAATTTCACTACGAGGAAAGAACTTGATAAGTGTAAGCCAGCCGCCGTCGAGCCAAGCCCTTTTGCATGGCAAGAGTTTGCGGAGCTTGCTCTCTCGCTAGGTTTCAAGACTCCGCTCATCGATGAATTGCGTTCCAAAGACTCTACCAAGCTCATCATCGCCCAATTGTTCGAGAGATTCACAGATCCCCAGTCAGTCAAGGATTCGAATGCTGCCGAGAAGATTGCAGCGATACTCAGGTCATTGCAACGGAGGAAGGAATCTGGTGGACGGCCTGATTTCACGAGTGGCGATCAGCTCCCGGATCCCAAACGCTGCGGACGCCCCTTTGAAGATGACCACCTCGCAGACAAGTCATGTCTGTACTTGCCACATATGTATCGAGAACCCTCACGTGGAGCGAACATAACTACTTTCTACCGGAAATGGAATATGTTTCGAGTATTTATGGGCATCACGGACGTACGTAACACCGTTTGAAAGTCTAAGCCACAACACTGACCCTGTCAGACCCCACCAGAAATATTCGCCGATGACGTTGCAATAGACGAACAAAACGATGTAGCAAACAATGCTAACGAAAGTCCTGTCAGTGATGAACAGACCGAGAACGATCATATGCTGGCAACCCTCAAATGCCAACTGGAAACGCAAGCTCAAGAGAGGCGTGAAGCACAATCTGAACACGAGCGTGTAGTAGGCTTACTCAGGGAGAAGATATCAACAAATTCTCACGACCAAGAAAACCTACGCAGGATGCTTCACGAAATGGAAGAGAAATTGCAGAAAGAAACAGGAGCCAAATGTAGCCTTTCCAAAGAGCTACAGGAGGCTAAAAGAGATGGGGCTGTCGTGAGGCAATTTAAAGCCGAACTTGATCAATCAGTCAAAGAACGGGAGAAGCTCCGAGTAAAGCTCACAAAACTAAAATCAGATTTTGATCAACTAGATAAGAAGAGGCGAGACGGCGATGCTAGAATGAAGACTTTAGAAACAGAATTGAAGAGACAAATTGACAGTCAAAACAACGCTCACTCATCGCTGCATAGTCAGCACTCAGCAGAAGTGCTTGGTCTGGAAAACAAGATCCGGGCATTGGAGCATGAACGAACGAGAGCCTCTACCTCGCATACATCCACGATAGATTATATTGAAGGCAACTTAGCGACGAGCAACGAACTCATCCAGTCGTTGGAGCTGGAACTGGCCGAGAAGGTAGCGGCGCTAGCATCATACGACGTCAAGCTGGACAAGACCCACTTTGACAATACAAAATTGAGTGAGCGTTTGTCAGATCTCCAGGAAGAGCACCGCCTTCTAGAGCAAGCCAAGGACAAGATGGTACACGACGGGCAGCAAGCGGACGAGACGATCCAAATGTCGGCCGCGCAAGCTAAGAAAGATGAAGAAAAGATCGTGAAGCTTGAGTTGCGCTTTGGAGAGGCAGAAACCAAAATTACACAGCTCAAATCACACGCTTTCACTGCCCAAGACAGGATTCAAGAACTCGAAAGGGAGCTCACGGAGGCCCGGGAGTGCATCCAGAGACATGTCCAAATCGTGGATCGAGAACAAGACACTCGATACGACGCTGAAGTCGCAGTGATGAATCAAAAGGTCGAGAACGCAATGGCCAGGGAAGTAGCGAGAAGAATACAAGAAGAACTAGATCAGGCGAACGACCGAGGGAAAGAGGTAGAAGGCAAGATGAAAGCTCTCGAGTCCAGGACACAATCTCAAAACTCGGCATCGGCTGAGCTAACCCTTGTGACTTGGGAGAGGGTCGGCGATGTATCCTTCACCAAGGTTTACTTTACATGTCAGAAGGAATATGCCCTCCAATGCGTGAGGAGCTTGGAGTTGTGTTCGCAGGATAACTCTAGCAAATGGGACTACATCGGCTTTGACCGGCGGAGAATACCTTCGAGCATGAAACAGGACGAGAAGTATCTGGTTGACGTTTGGATACAAGGAGGCGTGATGGGAAGATGGCTTGCGGTACACAGATCGTTTTTCGAGGCTCGAGCCGCGCGGCGAGCGGACATGCCCGCATGGGCTGATCGACCCAAGCTGACATTGAAGCGGAAGTCACCAACTGCATTGCCTGAAGGCGCAGAGTCAAGACTTGTGAAGAGAGTACCGCCCGTGACGAGTAGAATCGAGGAGATAGAGTAATTCACTTTGACCTGAGACTCCAATGGTGGGATGGTGAAATTTGAAATGTGGATAAATCATTAAGCTCAATTACTGATACACCAAACTCCAATGGGCACATTTTCCACTTCTCATACCAGTCAAATTCACAAATTACCCGCCTTGGCCTTGTATGTTCTCCACACCCCAGCGCGGCGTCTCCTAGGTGATGGTGACACAGAGCCATCCCGGCGGATAGGAAGGCGAGTCCTATGGCTGCGGTCTGAGCTCGTACCCATGACGGGGGCCACCATGCGATCTTTGTCCTGCGGTGTATATAAAATGGAAGAATCGATAGACGCACTGTTGAAGTAATCGTGTCGGGACGCCTCCCGCGCCAAAGTTGGGGAGGTCTTACTCAATGGACTCTGGTTTTCGAAGGTGATGGTACGTCTATCGTCGACCTGGCGGCGTTGGGGTGTAACAGGCTCGACCGTAAGCGTATCCCTGATTGGGGAGCTACTGAAGCTGTAAAGGTCGACAGTATTCGTGTTGCGTGTCGGATGTGCAGAACCGACACACTCTTTTGACGGAGACAAGATCTTTTCAATCAAACTTCCGCACTGTCTCTCCCTTTTTGAACCGAAGGCTTGTCCGGCTAGGGGTGGGCTTGCATCTCGAGTCCCTTCCGATGCAAGAGCGAGCACTCGTGATTCCGCACCATGGTTCGAAAGCTTGGGCTGCCTGAGGGGTGTTACGCCGTCGTCTCCTGAAGTGTCACTTTCCGGCTCCCGACCAGTCAGCGTACCGTTAGCTTGATTTACAGAGATATAGTCTTGCGGATACAAGACTTGGAAGTCCTAAGATTTTGTCAGCTTTGTGTGTTGTTACGTTCGTTGCGTGGAAATCACCTTCAGCTGCTCGCGGGTCGGCGGCCAGGACGAGTCGTCGTGGGTGAGGAATACAGTGCACACGCCGTCTAATTCTTGTATGACAGCCAGTCGGCATCTCTTCCGGGTCGCCTCATCAGCGATGGCACCTGGTGCTTCGAACGCCTTCCTGTAGAGCGTATCGACACGCCGTGCGTAGTTCTTGTCGATTGATAGTAAAGTCCGACCGCGGGAGCGAGCCGAACGAGTCGTCGAAAGCCTGTGGTTCATCCTCGAGATGCTGTGCTAAAGCTGCACGCGAGTATGTGGGTACGTGCATCTCTGCAACTAGACTCCAGACTCTTGTATACTAGCAACTGATTGTACCGTATCGATCTGGAAGACATGAATGTGCGCCTGCTCTTCGTGCTTCGTTTGGAACGTCAAATCGAAACCACGGTATAAGCGCCGCCAACTCACCTCAAGCGCGAAGGAGGCGGGGCTGTTAGAACTAGGGTTTGGTGTTGGCGCCATCGCCAGTCGCAGCGTGCGCTCAAGTGATGCCGTACGGGAGCACGACAATTCCTGCATCCTGGTTTGAAAGGCTAGACTGGTCATTGGTGCGCTTCGCAATACCTGGCCAGAGTCTTCTACCTGATCGGAGGCTTCCTTCTCCTGGAATGGAGTGGGTCGTGACCAATTTCGGCTGGTTCCCGACCGCTTCTCAACTACGAGCCCGGCCGCTTGCTCGATCACCACTTCGGACACTCAACCCTACTACACACCTGGACTCAATCCCGGTCCCCATTCCCTGTACTCGATCTCCGGACTCCAACTTCCGCAATCTGCTCCATCTCCCGTAATTCCAAGATTCAGAATATTGGCCTTGCTGTCTGGTTTGGGGGATCATGTGTCGAGGGCCATGACAGAAACCTCGGATATATTCACGCAGAGTACACGTCCTACACGCAGTCCTGGTCGTCTAACATTCGATCTTCACATGGACATCCAAGAGCTGTATACTACAGCCTTTGGCAGCCTGCTGGTCTTGCTTTTAGGCTGGCAGATTGCCAGAGTGGGTGACGCCTTGTGGAGACGCAGTTTGCAGTTCATACGAAGCAATCTACTGCAAACACTGATACTGACCAGGAAGACGGGATCTTCTGATTACACGGTGGGAGTCGGAGTAGCTATTGCGCTGTTGCTCGTGGGTAATATTGTCGCTGTATGTTTCGACTTAAAATGCTTACACGACCTAACCGAGAGGGTGGGGGCCGTCTTCCATGTAAATCTCATCCCCTTATACATGGGAACAAGGTCTCCAGTCCTTGCAGAAACGATTTTCGGTCTGACTTCGAGACAACATGGTCTGATGCACCGCTCTCTGGGTTGGGTCTGCTTGATCGAAGGTCTTGGGTATACCCTCTTGTCCCTGGCTTCCGAGAAATGGACAGTCCGATCATACAACTTTGGAGTAAGGTGACTTGGAGCTTTCTCCCAGAAGGGTGCAGCTAACATGGGATAGATTGCTGTTGCGATGGCGATCACGGGCGTCACGTCAATTCTGTACGTTCGCCGCTTGGCATACGAGGTCTTCCTGAAACTTCATCTTCTTATTGCTATTGGTATTGCCGTTTGCTTGTGGCTTCGGACGACCCAGGTCACAGACTTCCACACGATATGTCTGTTCGTAGCAACAGGTCTATGGTCTTTTGGACAGCTCATCTGGCTCGGGGGCGTCGTGTTTGATCGAGTACGAAACATCGATCGAATCACGGTCGTTACGGCTCAAGGAAATTTAAGCCCAGACGTCACGACGATCCATGTTCATTCACAACGACCTCGAAAGGTCACATACGGACAATACATCTTCATCACCGTTCCAACCATCCCGTATAATGTGATCGGACGACTCCAAGCACATCCTTATATGATTGCTTGGGAAGAAAAAGACGACTCCCGCCAGATCCTCACCCTTCTAGTAACACCCCGCGCTGGATTTAGCAGAACGGTGAAACTCTGCGAAAGCGACACTCGCATACGTGTGGACGGGCCGTACGGCGGCGCCAGATCTCTACAACGGTTCGACAAGGTATTTTTCATCGCTAGCGGCATAGGGGTAGCCGCACATCTCCTCGCAATTCGCCATCTGATACAAACCCACAACGACAAAACGTCGCGTGTCCGCAGGCTGACCTTACTCTGGTTCCTGGAGACAAACGGTTGATCCCCCACACGCCCCTCACTAAAGATGCTAGGATTACTGACCTTTGCGTAGAACAAGAATCTTGTGCTCTAAGGTTCCTCTTCGAGCTTATGGAGCGAGATAGAGAGCGGCGGATCTTTACGGTGTTCTTGCATCGCCCGTTCCATGGCAGGAATACATCGACGCCGATCTTCACTCAACCTTACGTTAACTTCCAGCGGGTCTATAGCATTCCTAGTGCTCTAGATCTCGGATGGTTTGTGCAAGAGGAGTGGGCAGCCGAGGCAGGACCGATGGCTGTGTCTCGTAAGTCTCTAAAAGGTCAACTCCGTACTAGCATGTGCATAACTGACGGCAAAGTTTGTGGGACCCCGATGTTCGAACGACAGGTAAGGGCCGCATTGCGGAAGAGCCCACACGACATTGAGCTGATCACTTCGCCCTTTCAAATTGATGAGAGTGCTTCAAGTCGGACTGCGTCTTTCCGTTTTCGCAATGTCCCTAGGTCCGGTGACAATCAAAACCCAGAACGTGTCTGATGATCATCACTGGAACAGAAGAGAGCCGTAAATACTAGTAAAAGAAATATTCTCTCCACCCAAACTTACAGCCCTACTCCCACTCATCTTAGCGAGCGTGTATCTCTTCTCCCGTACTCTACGGGATACCTCAAAGCTGCCTCCATCGAATAGTCCGGTCCGAGAACCTGACGCTTCACTGCCAAAGTATCGACCCGTCTTGAGGAAGTCGATGATGTACCTAGGAGTCATCGCAGTCTCAGTCGATACCCAAGGCAGATGTCCATGTCCCACAACGGTGACATTTCTCGCCTGATGTGTGGAGAACCGTAGGATATCAACTACGAGCCTCCCGAGATCTTTGTCTCCCTCCACTTTCCATTGCTCGATATCTCGGACGTTGTAGCTTTGTGATACCGTGTGCCAACAAGATAGACGTCGTGAGTCTTCGACAGACAGAAGACTGGGTTCCGAAATCCTGACGATTAGCAGATCAAGGTGAAGTTGCTGTTGCAGTGCCGCGCAAGGCACATGTAGACAGCTCTGCGGTATAGGTGGGAACGTAGAGGGTTGACGATACTTCCACTGCGAGTATGTGTACTGCTGGAGTGAGACTTGCAATCGCCTGACTCTGCTGAGATTAGGATTCCAACCCTCCAGAGTGGGTTTGACATCTGGACCCAGGCCGTGGTGGCCAGTTCGTTGACAGGCCAGACAGATATCCAGTTGCTCAGCGTGAAGCTCAAAGCATTTACGCCATTGCAAGGATCGTGCGAATCGCCAAGATGAGGTGAGATCGACAAAGTACAGGTTCTCCCCGTACAACTTGGGTATCCCTTCTTCGTACACCTGCCTACAGGAGGCCAAGAGGTTTGGAGTAAGACACAGACGCTGAGACACAGGGGTTTCGGACCATGGAGCGAGGTTCTGCAAGTCGATCGGTCTGACCGCAACGAAACATTCATCATAGATACGATCTCGTAGTTCTCTGGGAAGGCAGAGGAATGAAGGCATGTCAAAAAGGCGGAGATAAGTTGTTGTGCCGAAACAGACCCTTCTGAAGGCTCTTATGATTTATATGATACATCCTCGGTAACGTCCGCGCGACCTTCCCACTCACAGAAAAGGAAGTTACAAAATCCTGGATCCTGGAACTTTGAGCGATACTAGGTCGATATTGTTTCCAAGCCTCGCGAAACAACAACCCCAGCCCATCCTCAATCGAGGGGTACCCAGATGGTCTCAGCACTGTGGGCTGGGGGCCCCCGGCAAAACATCCCACGCCACCCCAGTCTGTGCGTGTTGTGCGCGCCTTATAGGTTCAATGTCAGGCATCTTTGATTCGTGCACCCAAGACTCCCGCCAAACGACTCTAAACATCGCTCCGTCTTTCGAAGACTTTTCTGCCAGTATCCTGTAGAACTGACGGTCGGGCGAGATAGGCGTCGGGTTGTACTGTAACTGCGGAGTAAGCACGCGCGGAGAGGGGATGCATTGCTGGATTTGATCGATTATCACTATCATCGCATGTTAGTCGCCCACCCTCGTCGTTGGAGCTAATTGCTTACATCTCTCAAGACGTGGACGCTTCCGTTCAGGTAGTTGGAGTTCCTCTCCACTCTCTCTACGTCTGACCACTCCTCGCGTCGAGTTTGGACAAAGCGAACTCGGCTTCTCCATTGCATCTGGCGGGAATGTGTATTCTGGCATCTGATTATGCGCTTGTTCTGGGTCCGCATGCGTGTCCTGTGGAGAAGAGAGATCTGAGTGGTAGGCCGTCGAACCAACAGAAGAGGAGATTGACTCTGCCCTCGAAAGCCTACTGGGAACGATCTCAGCATTCTTGGTAGTTTCCTCAAGCCAATCAGGCTCTCCCACTACCCATGTCGTGTCCCCTTGACCGTCACAAGCTATCCAATCTTCCGGAGTCAGCGCATTGCTCTCGGGGTGATAATCGTCGTCCTCTCCAGGTATCTCGAGCCATTCGGAAATGGGTGCTAAGTCTGTCGACCCATCCGTGTTGAATGCATGGAAGGGGTAAGGGGTACGTGGGAAAGGCTCGCTTGTAGAATGAGTCGCCATTCCGATGGTTTGTGGTCGCTTCAATCCTTGTGAAGAAGTCATGATATGAGATGGAGCAGTATTTGTACTTGTCACCTTTTCTACGAACCATTGAACAGCGAGATACTAGCCGCCATGCCTTCAATCCTGTCCAAATCGAGAACTGACAGACATGCGATAAGACTCACACATCGACACAGATCCAGTCTCCTGGACCAACGTCCAGGACGGTTCAATCCAGGTTCGAGTTCCTGGATCTCGAGAACGATGGCTGGCGCGCAGAAACAGACTTTGCCATCCTTAAACTCCGTTCGACAGCTATCAAACTATATAGGGCCCGTGGTGTATTGAGCTGCACTTCTGGACCTGTACCATACGGATGCTGACTTCACCATGCCTTGTATCAGAGTCCACGTCGCTGAACTCTCGCTGATCGCTCTTGCGCAGTGTCACTCCTATGTCGTCGAAGTAAGAAAATCCGTTCAAGGCACATTCGTTGGTGCACCGGGTTATCCGCGCGCTTACGGTATGGTTCACACGCTTCGAGCCAACAGTCGACCAGCGACCCTAACATATCTTAGTCAATCCTTCCTTAACTACGTACGATCAGCAAATGACATACCTTCTGCCCCTCTCCCAGCGCTTGTCATTGACTAACATGGACACGATTTGCAAATACACGCAGTCTACTGGAAATCAAAGTAGGAGTTTCCCCCGTCTTGAAGCGCAACCTGGAGACCAAATAGCCTTGCGATATCGTGAAAACGGCCATATCTCGAAACCTATCCCAGAGAAGCCCACTTTCGGGTCAGTATCGGTTTACGGCACTGGCGATTCTCGTGATTCCGATACTGTAGTGAACATCCATCACATTTGGAATGCTAACAACACAGGCGGTGATCTGAGAGGTCGTCTCCTTCAGCGTCAAAGCTTTGATGATGGTTCTTGTTACGAGAAGAACGAAAGCGAGCTCTCTGCCGTCCGCGCCATCGCTGGACAGCCTCCTCACGACGAGATCGACGGTGCAAGCCTGGTTTGTAAAACGGTCATCACGATTCCGAAAGACGTGCCGTCAGAAACCTTGTACACGCTTTACTGGGTTTGGGATTGGCCATCTGTAGGGAATGTGGGAGGGAAGGGTAATATCTTGAAAGAAGAACTGTACACGACCTGCATAGATATCCAGATAGTATAAGCAATGAACATCATTCACCGATCGACCCCGCTAATCTCATCTGGCCAGTCGATGTGAACCGCGACGGTATATGGCACGACAACTGGCAAGCAGTGGTGGTGGATTGAGGGTCGAGACGTACCCACGGGAAATCGAGAAGATCGCAAGATGCGCGTGATTGTGGCATGTATACAACATGCGTGCCTTTATTGCGAACATTGACGCACGATAGGAGGTATGTTGAGAGCAACGACCCTCTCGTCACGGCAAGAGCTGCATTAGCCGTCGCTAATAAAGCATTGAAGCACTGTAGACTCTCCATGTATGAAGAGAAGGAGCCGGGCTGCAGAAGGATCATGTCTGGGCTTCCGCCGAGGACGAATGCTTGAATCACTTCTTCAGGAAATGACGGGTCCTGTTCCGGCAATAGCCACAGGGCGGCGAACTCGAGCCGAATGATCAGACGCTTGACTTTATTGATCATGGGGTTGTCGAATGTGCAGCTCTCCCGCTGAGCGTATGGCTGGAGATCGTGGTTGTAAGAATGAGGTATCCTTGGGTCGAGAGAGATCCTTGCTTCGAACGTGTTCAAGCCATACATGACCTCCAGGGCTTCGCGATGGATTTGTCGCGAAACGCGAAGAAATGCCGTCGAGATTCCAAGTTTCTGGGCATTGCGCGACGGCGTCGCGAGCTGGCACACGTCGATGGCCTGGGCAGATACGAGACTGAGCTCGTAGATGATGTCACGGAGCTCTCGGGGTAGATCCAGGAAGCTTGGCCGAGCTTGGTGACGCACCCGCTTGGTCGACGGCACGTCTGCGTGCTCCTTATGATAACGCTTGCGCAGGCGCATAGTATGAGACATGTGATTTATCGTGCATGTGCAAGTTTCGCTTTGAGCTGTTGGACTCTGATGTTGTAGTTGTCGTGGTGGAGGCGGCGGCGGCGGCGGCGACGATGGTGACCACTAAATATTGCAACGGTGTGGTACGGATTTCTGGACTTGGTCCCCCTGCTCATTGCCTTACAGATCCAGGTTCCAGGAACATGATCCTCGACGCAAGAAAAGACGCAACCGCATGGCAATCCGCAAAGTCTCAGCGCTCCACCTCCTCACAGGATTTCGTCATCCTTCGACCGACAGGCATCGACGATTCCACTGGAACGACCCAATTTTAGCGCTTCAACATGATGCTGTCAGAAAGACTGGAATTGCAGATGAAGACGTGACGGCATGCCAGCTGTACTGGTGAGGTTCTCTGCTATCCTACGCACGCAGCTTACCAAAGGGATGTCAACAGGCGTTCACTCATCAACAAACAAAGGCGAGACTTTGCGCGTGGTGATGCGGTGACAGTCTTCGCTACGTTGGCTTCGCTTCCGTTTGCTTGAGCTGACGACGCTGTCGCCAAGCGTGCCATCCACCGGGTGGCGCGTCATGTCGTACTCAGGCGCCCGGGCCCGTGACCTCCTCGCTCTCGACCCAGCAGGAGTGTTTGTTGTGGATGGACCTTCTACGGTCGTTAGCTTCTGTCGAAACCTATACACTCAGCGACGTACCTGTGAATCCCTTGAATGCAGTCTCCTCTCGTCGTTTCCCAAGCTCGCCATCTTCCTTGTGTGTGTCTGGGAGAGGACTTGCGTCGTCCTCTATGGCCTCCCATCCGTCAACTACAGTTGTCAGTATCCAATCAGCCGGCTTGTATGGGTGTTACAAACCTTGACATACGGCACCCTGAGAGTCTGGTGGTGACAGAATGGTGCCCTCGTCGCCTTCGAAAGATCTCAGCGGTTCTGGGTTGCCCTCATGCTTACGATCCATCGATTGGCTTCCTAAAAGTCCTTGTTGCTCGGAAACTTGAAAATCCGGGATCATGTTTCTGGCTGCCCAAGCCCCCAGTATGACTCGCGGCTCGAGCTTTGCGCTTCGAACAGCTTGGGTAATGCACTTCAGCGCGTTCCTCATCGTGTCTCTGCCTTCGCACTGGGCGGTTGCCTCGTTCCACGATATCGGCAATGTTTGGAAGACTTCTTCCACCAACACCATCAGGTAGTTGGCCCTGGCATAGGGCGTTGCACCGGCATGCCACTGGTACTCTGGAACGGCTAGATCGAGCTGCTGGCTCAGCCAGTCCACGACATCGGCGTTGGTGTTCCCGGTAGAAAGTCGACAAAGGCACTGGTGGCCCGCTCTGTGTAGGATGTTCGCCACGGCAGGAACGCAGCGCGTGACAATACTGGCTCCAACTTGAAGAGCTATTGCCCTGCGCAAGACCTTCTTGTCGAGAACTTGGTCTACGAGCTCGCGTGTTGAAAGATGTGGGAAGCTCGATAGCTGCCATAGTTCATCGGGGTACTGTCGTGCCGTGAAGAATGCGCTGATAGCGAGGGAATCGTCAAACCAGTATGTTTGAGCCTCTGCTGTTGAACCACCTTGCTGCAAACTATCAGTTGGTCCGCAGATGGCGTGCGGCGTATCGTTGACATCCACGCCGGTGGCAGGAGCAAATGCCTCAGTCGCGTGGTGGCTGGTGTACTCGTTCGTAGTAGCCATGTCGAAGTCGATGGAAGCATGCAGAATTGCTTGTGTCCTGTTGTACCAGAGACTTCTTCATGGCTGCGGAACACAGCTCGGCTTTATAGCTACGTTGTCAGCACGTCATGACGAGGCTCTGCAATGTTTGGGGTGCCGCAAGTCTGGTGGTGGCGGAGCGTCGGTAAGCCAATGCATGCAGACGCAAGCCATCGTTGGTCTGTGGGCCATCACATCCAACCGGTTACAGTGTTCGTGCTCGGGGTGAAACAAGCACCATTCACTTGAGCAGCGGCTCTCACACAAGCTGAATGTGCCTCCTAGTTGCAGGAAGCTACGTCGTCACGGAACAGGAGTCTCGCCGCCACTTCCAATCACGCTCGACTGTGAAGTGCCAGGGGCCGATGGATCGCTGTACGAGCGCGCGCATCACTTGTTGGCAGCGCCAGGCGACAGGCGCCTCTTACGGCGAAGACCACGGGTCCCTGTAGCTCAACGACCCCTGTCGATGTACCCTACCGCCTCAAGACGGCGCCGCAGACCATCGCTTTTTGGCGACCTTGTGGAACGTGGCACCAGCACGATGAGGTGCACGTTGCATGAGCAAGTTACCGCGTTTGCCCTCATCTAACCATGGAAAAAGCATTATAAATAGGCGACAAGAACCGCCGAGCTCTGCGTTCAACCTTTCTCCATCGCCACAATGCTCGGACCAACACGTCGCGTCTTCGATATCCCAGAGCTGCTCCACATGATACTCGAGCGGCTCGAAACCCGTGACCTGTTGGCTTCAAGGCAAGTCTGCAGGTTTCTCTCCTCATCGATCACTGCTTCGCCACGGCTGGCGACTCGACTTTTCCATCGCGACCAAGAATGCGCAAAGACACTGCCGCTGAAATGGCTGTCGAAATGCTGTAAGGTTGCCGCCATTCAGCAAGCCAAGGGCAGGGAACAAGTCGTACTGCATGTCATATGGAGTCCCCGGAGGCGCAGACAGCTAGAACTCATACGGTACAGCCCCTTTCTCGGTATGATGCTCTTGGCGCAGCCTGCACCCAAGTTGCTGAGAATTACCCGCATCTGCAACTGTCCAGGCGACGCACTGTTGATCTACGAGCGCCCAGGGAACGATCACAAACTCACGGCTGCACAACTCGCCCATGCTATACTCCATCTTTCCACCGACTCGAAAGGAAATCCGTGTGCTTGCCCAAGCTGTGGTGCGGATGGGAAACTTCGGACCACGGGGTCGAAAGTCTAATGTCTGAACAGAGCTGAATCACATCGGTTGGACTGTCGCCGCTAGCTGTGAGGATGGGGTTGGGTGTAGCGTCTAGACGAGGATCCTGCAGGACATGCTGAAGGGGGTAGTCGTATTCCCGTTTTGGCCATTCCAGGAATTGCCGATTCGTGAGAAGTAGCTCATTGAATTAAGTACCCACCCGCCGCCGCCGAGATGAGAGCCCTTCTCAACCTACCAGTCCAAGTCGTGCTGCCACTACGATGCAAGACGTCCGTCATGTGTTGGCCGGTGGCGTACCCTGTGCAGCTCCTCCGCCACACTACGAAATCGTCACTGCCTATCGTCTCTGCCAAGAACATTGAGCTTGTGAGGCTCGGCTGGGGGCGACGGCGTACAAAGGCAGCGCGTCCCCGTGTACATCCTCTTCCCAATCTCCCACACATTGTCAATTCCCGTTGACGACCCTCCACTAGCCTGTTAAAACTTCCCTCACGTCTCCTTACTTGCTGCAGCTACCATGCCGAAGGACCTCAAATCACGTGTGCACCGTACTAACGGTGCCGCATATCACCGTCATAATAAGCGTCACAACAAGCGACAGGTATCCAGCTCTCCCAAACACTGTGGCCGTGTGCGAGCCTCTTGCTCGGGCGTCGGCGACTGCAAGTTCAGTCTTCAGCCTTCCGCGTTTCGAGAAGATCATGGACAACTAGCAGAGACCAAGTCGACTCAATTTGTCAACTCTCGCGAGACCTCACTGGGAGATTCGCTTGCGAAAAGCCCAAGTTCTGGAGAGTTTGTCGTTGTCGGTACAACCGCCGACAAGACCGGCACACCCGAGGCCGCGACTCAAAGTCTCTGCGACATCCTGAACCCTACATCACCTCATTCGAGTGAAGCCTCTACGATTCCTGATAAATTCGACGATAGTATCTTGGCTGAGGCTTCGCCAAACGCCAGACTTGAGGAATTTGAGTTCGAGTTCGAAAATGTCGTCCAAATCGATGGCGACCAGTGCCAAGTCAGATGGGCTGACTCGATCATCCGCGATTCTGATCTCCGCAGGCGATACTTGCATGGCAGACTTCTGCTGGAATACGTGGGTTCCTCGGTTCCTCTTGGACGTGGTCTTTCCAAGGTCATGTGGGAGCTGACCTGGGAGCCCTTCGACATTTTGCGATGGTATACGGACGTTGTACAACGCGAGTCACAGTTCGAGTTCGGAGATGTGTCCGAAGAGCAAGGTGGAAATTCCCTTGTTCAATGGGAGAGTTCGGTGATCCACGAATCAACAATCGAGACCTTGGGTGATCACCCGTTACTCAAACAGGTACAGTCTTTGTCGTATCCCCTTGCTCACGGGTATTCTGTAATCGCATGGAAGCCTATGTGGGTACCCACGCACATCATGGAGGCGTACGGTGGTACGGACTGAATCTCTGGTCGTTGTGTGGCTTGACCGTGGAAATTTTCTTGTTGTCTACTGAGCCTGATCGGGGCGGATACGTACGGGGATAAGCAGCTCATAGTGACCTTCTCAATTTTCGGGCCTGGTTGTAGACAGATAGTGTTTCGAGTTCTTCTAAATGCTCATGATCTCAAGGCCGACTTTCATGTAGTAAGATGCCGTAGTTGCAAGGTTCTGTTGTACTGATTTGTGCATGCTCATGCTGATATATTGTTGAACAGTTTTAAGTGTCCTCAAGCCACGAGTTTCTCAGTTCATGTTACACAAGCAACGACGATGCCAATCCATACGCTTCCGAAGCCCGTCTCCCGTAGATACCCGTACGGGACTTACATAACACGTGATTGCGCTACATCCTGGTTCCGTAAGCATTCAAGCGCCGCAGACTTTCGAGCCCCATACGAGCGCAAGACCCGTACGGGCTGCAGATCACGTGGAGCGTCAGGGGAAGCCGAGTCCCGCAAGCATCATCGCTCCCCATGCTCCGGAGGCCCGCACGAATTCAAGGCCCGCGCGGGCTTTCATTCACGTGATGTGCTGACAGAATCGCGTCCCACACCCCTGTGAAAGCGGCACGGACAGAAAGCCCGCGCGGGCTATGAGCTCGGCACGACATCCGTGGGAAATCGAAGCGCCGTACGGGCTTTTCGCATGACGCAAGAGCTACCAGCGCATTATGGGCCCGTACACGCTTGAGACCCGCGCGGGACTTCCATGGAAGTTGTCCTTTCGTGCTGAGAATAGCCGCACATTCGTCGAAACCATGCAAGAGCTATCAATGGTGCCAATCAGAGATGAGATCTTATCTGAATGTCATGTTGGCTGACTTGATCTATCTTACCAGCTTTTAACTTGAATTATCTGAACTGTTACAACACTTGACTTGGTTTGCGAACACGAATGTGCTCCAGACAGCCCTATGCATGCAAAGGCTAGCCCGCTCCTGCTTTGCTCTGCCCTCAAGTCTGCACGTCTCGAGCATTTCTAACAATGCACTTGCTGTCGTGAGTCAGTCTCCGATTGCTTTGATCTGGTTGTCAGTACGCACCGTTCTTCGGTACTGCCTCTTTCACCAAGGTACGTAGAAGCCGGATTCCGACCTTTGTGGCAGCTGACGACGTCCATCGCCGCAATTCGGTGCGTCTGCCTGAGCTAGTGCTTGTGGCCTAATCGCGGACTAATTGCTCTATACGATCGAGACGCTTCTCGACTCTGCTAACGCTGCTTTCGAGAGCTACTAGGAGCTTTTCAATATCACTGGTACACAAGTTGCTATCTTCGCCCATGCTTGCGAGAAACCAAGAAAGAATGTTCGATGGGAGGGCTACGTGCTCGAGATGATCAACTACTAGACACGAGTCCATATATCACTCAGACAGAGGTGCTGTTGAGGTGCAAGGTCTGGAGCAGATTCCTGGAACTCGGTTCCCGCTTCTGGTGCTGCCTGTCGTCATCGCCACATTCCACTCTCATTCTCATACCTTCTCGCTCACTAGCAAAAGCCACCGGGTCGTTGCATCCGCCAACGACGCTGAGAACATTGCAAGACGTTGTGAATTCTCCTTCGCATTGCCTGGAAATGGGTCAGGTTGGGATCACCTTAGCCGATGCCTCGAGTACGTACCATTGGATTGAGGCATAGCCGTCCGCGAGCGATTCTGGCAGACGCAACGATGCTGTCCGGTAACCTGAGCACTCGTCGGGAACGACAAGCAAAGTCACTGGTAGGAAGCGAGGGTCGCTGAATGCGACTACAACACGACAGCTTCTCTCGCTGTTACCAACAAGTCTGCCAAATGCGTCAATTGCTGTCCTAGACATGAAGACAGAAGCGCCACTGACTGGAATTGCAGCTTGTCTCCTGCGGTAAAGCTGCTGATAGGGTATATCTGACACGGAAGACTGTGGTCAATCGATATATCTGGCGTGCCCAGTACGGCAAGGGTTGGAGCGGAAAGCAAAAAGGCGATTTTGCGAAGCATGTTGTCAAGTACTGCAAAATTTGTCGGCCAGTTGGGACTGTAGTGTGATGGAGTGGTCGAAGTTCCATCAATTGGTATCGACTGTTCTTATGTGTAACGGTGGAAGATCAAGAGCCTCGGCCAGAGTCTCGTGAAGCGCTTGTGTGTCCCGGCTGGTCTGAAAACCAGACTGCAAATCACATCCAGGAACGGGATCCTGGATCCATGCGTGTTCAACACACCTTCCAAGTTCCAAACCTCCCGCACCTGGCTCTGCCTCGTGCTTTATCGGTCTACTGGCTATTCGCGGACTATGAGGTGGTTCGTCACGATTCTGATGCGGGAAGGCGCTGCGCAATCGTTCCAACAGCCTTGCAATGTTCCGCACAAAACGCTACCCACGGATGGGAATACTGCAGCAGCCACAGCAATTGATTACCTTGTCTTGTTAAATACAGATTCCCAAATTTGCACTCACTTAGCCACGCGCGTGCGATACACGACAGTAAATCTGCGCTGGACTGCCTCCGCCCGCGACTTCTTGCCATCAGCGCTGTTAGCTGATTTTCCGCCAGACCGCAGACTACGTTTACACCCGTTGTTCTTGTACAATCGACGTGCATATGCCATCCTATGTGGTATCTCCACCCTGAGGTATCGGGTGCTGTAGAATGCTGTACTGTATGTATGGCCGTTTGAAGCTCCTACCACCCAGGCCAACATGTTTTCGGCGAGATATCTGCCGCGTGGGCAGAGTGCTTCGGAGAACTCCCGGGAATGGCTGGCGATGACGCACTCATCACATCTTCGTACATGGCGCTCAAAGGCATCGAGTTGATGCAGCTCGGCGCTGTTCGGCCCACGCGAAATCGCGGTCACGACCTCTAGAGGAAAATGTACACTTTGGATGGTTTTCATCAGGACAGCAGTCACGAGCTTGGACGCCGGTCTTCCAAACAATATGCGAGTACGCACCTTAATCTACCATTACACTGAAGCCTCATAATATAGGGCTCAGTGTCGATGGGTTCCCGATGCAGGACCAGGAAAAATGAGTTCTGGATTTCGTTCTGAGCCACGCCCTTGTTCGGACGCAGCGAAGTCCCGAAACACGACTCTATGGAATCGTGTTCCTGGAATAGCACGCCGCCACGTTAAGGTCCCGTTGGCTCCTGCCTTATACGAGGACGAACTGTGGCGAGCTGAGCTCTGTAGTGTCGTAGGGGACTTTCACCATCGACTATGTGCCACGTTGTGTACGACCAATGTCGTTTTTTCCAAACAGAGAAGTTAGCATCTGTTGATCTATGCAGCAAAGGAAAGACCGGTGACATATGCATCGATCATGCTTTTCAGCTGAGACCGGGTCGTGAACTCATTGACAATACCGCCCACTGCATCAGGGCGGCAGTCGCACTGCGTCACTCCAAATCGAGATGTACGTGCTCTGCTTGTGAAGATCTCATCGCGAGGGTAATCTGCGTCATGCTCATCTCGATGGCGACAAAAGATATCGACATCCGACCTGCCTTCACCTGGTCATGCCATTACTATTGTCCAGCACTGCTGGACGCCATATACACTGCAGCGACGTGTTCCCTCGCTGAGTTGCAGCAACGCTTGAGAGACGGGGATGATCTATTGCAGTGGGAAGCGATACCGGAGGATTGCGATGCCGACCTCTCCGGCAACCTCGACGGTTTGTATGTGGGCAAATCGTCAAACCACACGACGCTTCGGCGTATCACTACCGTCAACAGATTCGAGCACCACGGTAGCCTTCTTGACGGTGGCAAAATGGGCAGGGCATTGCTGAACCAGGAGCATCGCGAAAGACAGCAGCTCGGCAAACTGGTCGCCATGCGTCAATACCTGCGTGATAAGTTGGATGCAAGATAGATCAAGGAGTACAAAGTGGTGTGCGATCCTGACCGTAGTCCGATAAAACACGTCAGGATTGCACTTATCGTGGCATCAACAGGAGGGGGGCTGTGTAGAGGTACCAGACTGCAGCATGTGGTGAGGAGGGTGTCGGAATGGGAACGCTACTTCGACGTTGGTCTCACGCGGGACGATCTAAGGCTTTGCGAACCGAAAGGAGACTCCGCTCTCCTTTGGGTTGATCGTGGCTATGGTAGGAAACATCCTGACAGAATCCAGGAGATCGCAAGGCGTGCAAGGGGGCAGTACCTTGAGCAGTAGAAGAATGAATGCAAAGACTTACTCCAACACTATCTCAATAACATAACCTACAATCTGACGTTCCTTCAGCCAATCTTCGTTCATCCCTGTCCTTCACTACGCTGTTGATACTGCTGCAGCTCTTTCAAGTCTACCATGTTGACGTGGAGTTGCTTGGTCACTATATCTATGAGGAGCGTGGTCGCTGCGTAAGCATCGTCGGCACTCTTTTCTGCTCTCAGGTCGAGCTCGTCCAGGCTCTTGCCCAGGCTTTGTACAGATTTTGAGAGTGCCTTGAACGCTGTCTCGAGCCGTTCTGAACGATCCTCGAGATCTTCGAGGCGAACACGGAAGTTTTCGAGCTTTGCGATCGCTCTGGAACAGGTCAGAGACCGGTCTACACGTCGGAGAAAGAGTGTCTCACAGGTCGGCGCTTTCTGCGCGAAGACGAACCTCCTGGAAGCGCCCTTCGAGCCGGAGTTCGAGCTGCACAAGTTGCGACGAGAACGCTCTGAAGGATCCGGCGTTCTGAGGTTGATCATGACTCTGTGTCGAAGCGGGAGCGAAATCGTGTCCCGCGAAAGCCCCCTGATCACTAGGCAAGGGCAGATCGTTGAAAGACGCCGCTCCAGCCGGGCCATTCACGGAGAAGGACCCAGGGCCAAACGGGGGTTGGACTGCATTAACATGTTGAGGCTGGGGCGGAGGCATGTACTGGAAGGGATGTTGACCGTGGAAAGCCATCGCTTCGCTGTTTCGTGACGCTGTTTGAGTGAAGTACGCAACATGTCAAAGCTTTTGGGGTCTTTTCAGAGCACTTAAAGGCGCAGAGTTCGCCATGCGGCACAGCAAGGACATAAAACTTGGGCGCTTAAGCGCGACAATTGCTACCAACCACATGCATTACCGCCAGGAAATACCAACAGCACGCTAGACGAGCAGCACGATGGCGCTGTCAAGCGGCGTGCCACAAAGCGAAGCACTCGAGGCTAGCAAGCTCGGCTAACGGCACGAGAGCTTCTGGCTCCCAGCTCCCATGCGCAACGTATGCGTGCTTTGAAAGTTAGCAAGCTGATTACACGACTGCTTTGTGTGGCCTACCGGTTTCGCAAGCTTAACGACATGCCTCCTTTGAGCGCTGAAGATATCGTCGACAAAATCTACCAGCTGCTTGTGCTCGCTCCATCTCTCTGGATCACTGAGACCGAAAACTTTGTTAGATGCACGACACTCTCTCACACGCGCAACGGTCAGATCGGTCAAAGAACCCTCCATACAATTGAGCAAGGCGATGCCGAGACCCTCGAGATCCATACCGGCGGGCTTCGCAATCTTCTCACACCCGTCGCAGTCGCCTATTGTTTGCTTGTCAAAAGACGCCGATGTGCCGCGAGAAACGACCTTGCACTTACTAAGCACCACGGCTCCAGTGCGACCGCAGATGCGAATCGACTGAGCATTTACACTCCCATGGAAAAGCGACTTCTCGTGGAGATACTTGATGGCTTGAAAGACCTGGACAACGTCAGATGACCTGCTGAGGCTAACCATATGCAGCCGATCTTACAGGTAGGGCTACGGCCCGTATGTGGCTCTCGTCCATGGTGACATGGATATGCAAAACCTCCTCCAGCGTGTAGCGGGTGTATGAGAATGCAACATAAGACGTAGATTCTGTATCGATGAAGAAGCTCGCTAGTGCGATATGGCGATGTTGGAGCATCGCGATCTTCTCCACGCAGTTTTCCACCTCGCAACCAACGTCCTTCAGCATGAAGAGCCGTGGGTTCTTTCGAGTGCAGCATACAAGTGACTCCCGGCCACCTTGAACAAGGGTGCCTAACTTGACACAATCTACCCAGGTCGATCTGGGTATGACTGCTGCTTCCACCTGTCGAGGCGGGGTTGCTAGACGCTGAGCTTGTTCGGGGATGCTGTCGGACGCGCTGACTTTAGGCGAGACGGCCAAGCCGCGTTCGGATGGCATCCAAGACGGCGTCTGTCTGATGTTCAGCACGCGGGATCGACAGTGTGCACCTTCTTTGGAAAGCGCGGGTGGAGGTCGGCTGAGCTCCTGGGTTGTCAATGGTCTCGAGCGCGTAGTGTCGGTGAGTGTAACACCTTGTGCGCGGGAGTGACGTTTGAAGGGTGTAACAGTGACCGACATGGCTGAAGGGACCCTTGTGCGGCGGCACTGGGAGAACCAAGCCGGTCATATGTTACCATATGATAGTACGCGACTCCATCGGCTCGACCGGCGTGACCATTCCAGCTCCCCGTCTCCGAACTACAAGGCGTGTCGGCTTCCTGGTCGGCCTGTTGGGATCGTGGCGGCGAAGCTGCGGCGCATACCCATCCTACAGCGAATGGACTGGTCTGGAACGGTTGAGGTTCAATTCCTGGATTGCGTTTCCAGGAAGCGACTTCTGCAGGGGGCAATACGCCACGGCTACACTACGTGTCGCTATCCTCATCCTGTCGTCAAAAGCTCAGCGCCACAATTGGTTGATACCACTTCCAGGAACATGGCCTCCCTCATTGAGGTGACGTTGGTGTTGGCTGCACCGGCAAATCCTGTGCGGCGTATGGTGGCGTATCGCGCCGCAATTTGGCGGGCGGGGAATGGTTCACACAGGCGCGAGCGGGAGGCGAACGACGCTACTAGCCGCGTGGTGGTGTGAAGCTGGGGAAAGTCCTGCAAGTCGGTAAGCGGGAGGTCAGAGCGCGAGCCGCGTCCTGCATTGAGAGCGAGCATACAGAGCTTGTGATCACAGCTCGTCGATGTGTGTGTGTCACATCCCGAGTATGTAGCGGTGGCTACTTCTAGTATCGAAGCCACCGGCCATGACTGCACTGTTTGCACAACATCTAAAATCAAAGCAAGGACGATGCCTTTTACCGATTTCCCACACGTTCCGCAACTTCCACCACCCCTCTTGATGCGTTCGGCGAGCACAGCGGAAAGATCCGCGCTGCCCTTGCACCCCCTGCTCCAGCCTATGCGATCTAGCCGGTCATATGCCGAGCCTACTGAGCATGTAGACTCGCCGGAAGAGTCCGATCCGCACCTCAGTATACAACAACTGTTGAACGCCGAGCGCTGGGCTCATCACCGGACGCTGATAACGCTCCGCAACGAGACTGGCCGACGAGACCAGCTTGATCAGCAGATCCTGTCGTTAAGACGGGAATGCCAGGCATTAGCCAGCGAATGGTCTGCAGCTACCAAGAACTTTGTGCAGTGCGACGCGGAGCGCCTCGATCTGGTCCGTGAAGTGCAGTCACTGAAAAGCGAGCTTGAAGCCTGGCAGCTTGCATACCAAGACTTATCTGGAGCGGTAAACATCCTTGATCACTAGTAGTAATTCTACACACTGACAGAAATAGCACACCGGCCGCCCGAAGCCCCTCTGCCTCGATATGACAACGGCGAAGGAACGACAGTCTGTTCTGCGAGATAGGAAAACTGAAAGTCACACGTTCCCCATGACAGCAATCAACAAAACTTTGGGATCAGATCCGCGCAGTTCGTCGGTATACGAGGAAGCGACAGTTGAGCCGCTTTTCGCTCAGCCGAAGTCTGCTGGCCCGTGATATTTCTTCAGCTTTTCTCTTTAGCTTGCGAATCTTCGGCCACCGAGCTCGATGTGGGTGGTACTTTCCTTATCCATATCCATCTTCTCACCCGCCACAGACCGGGAGGACTTCCCTCCCGCTGTCCGGGTTTGGAAAAGCCAGGGCATTGTTTTACGATCGGATTCGCGGAGTGGTTCCTGTGTGTCCGGGTGTAAGCCTTTGGACTTCATATCAGTAAGGTACTCGAGATCCATCCTCCAAGCTTCCTCCAAAATCCCGCTCCTACTGTTTTTAGAGACTCTGTTCTGTTCGTCCACGACCTCTTGTGTCTTTTTGTCAAGCCAGGCTTTGCCACACACCGAGATCAGATCAGAGCGTGAAAGCCACAATGGTGGCGAGTCTTTGTCTTTCCAGAGGATCGAGTAGTAAGTTATAGCTCGGCCCTTGGTTCGGGGCTCGCCCTCTACAATACTAAGCACGCTTACCACGTCGGACGGATGGCGGTCCTTGGCCTTACTAGGTAGCTCAGGCATCGGCAACGGCATCTTCTCGAGCAGCATTGGACCAGAGTTACGACCAAACTCGGTGCCTGAGATCATCTTGTGCACCGGGTTCTCGAATGTTCCAACATTCACGATGAACCTGCTGCTCAGCAGGCCGATAGGGCGTCCTCCGACAATGTAGCCCAGCTCTGTCGTGGGAGATTTAGGGCTGACGGGCCCACGAACGGTGCATTTGCTGAACCCTGCACGTGCTTTCTTGTTGGGACGTGAATCAGAAGTCGGTTCACCACCACGAGAACCTCGAGCCGAACTCGCGGCGCGTTCTCGATGGAGGTCTGTTTCGGAATCGGCGTCTGGAAGAGCGGAATCCTCTTCTTGCTCGCTCGTCGTGCTGCTGTTGAGCGACATGGCATCGCCCACATCATCCTCATCATCCTCTCCATCGGCTTCGTGCGCCCTGGGGATGGCGATCTGTTCGTCAAGCTCGACATCCACTGGCACGCGATATTCTATAAGCTTCTTCTTCGGACGTTCCGATAGTAGTTTGGCTTCCTGTTTCTTCGTCTTGAGCTTGAGTGCTGGAGTATCGTCCACGAGACACTTCCAGCCTTGGGAATCCAAATACAGTATGTACTTCCATTTTGAATCTTCCAGCTTACCTTCAATGTCTCCCTCCGATGCTTTGTCAAGCGTGCTCACGATCTTGCGGATGACATCGAGCCCTAGCCCGTGGTCAGATCCTATGAAGCTCATAGAACTGTTTGACTCGACGATCGCTTGTTGGACCTCCTCGAGTTGCTTCACTAGGTCGTCGACTGGCTCCTTTCTTCCCAGACGGGTGAAAAGAGTATCAAGGACTGCAGGTGCCTCGCGGATGAGGCTCTGCTGCACAGCTGTAGGGTTCCGATCGTCTCCCTCTAGCCATGCCGAGATGTTCGACCTGAGACGACTGTCGACTGTCTCCAACCCCTCTTGCAACATGGCGAATATGTCGTTTGCCAAACTTGGGTCTACGATCGACTTGTAGGAGATGCCCATCCCGTAGAGGGTGGACTTTTGTGCGTACATCGTCGTCATGACCTGTTCGGCTCTCGTCTTCCTCGTGTTGCTCCGCGGCGCCTGCTCCTTCCAGTCCACCAGTCCTTTTGCGACGAGCACGATCACATCGATCAAAGCATCGTTCATCTTGAAGCTGTTGACGTAGTTTTCTTTGTCGGTTCGTACGTCGTCTGGTCTTCTGTAGTCCGCGAAAGATGCTTTCCATTCATCGACGTACTTCTTGTTGATAGGCAGAAGTTGCAACTTGGCGTTGACTTGGCGGATCTTTGCGACCAGGCCTTTGTTCTTGCCAAAATGCCAGGCTTTTCTGTAGACCCAAGCGTGGGATTGTATCAACTCGGCAACATTCAGGGGGAGTGGTCTCACACCATTCTTGACATGCATGCCTTCCTGTCTCGATCCTTCGTCCAAGAAAGCCTCTCGTTGTTTCGCTTCCTCGATATCTTCTACAGAGTCGTCATCACTGTTGCTCCCTTCTTCCCCGGAAGCGGCATCGTAATCATCACGTTCCTCTTGAGCCGTAGGCGGTTTGTAGTTGGATTTGCTGTAAGAGCCTTGGGTGTATTGAGCTTTTCGAAAAGCCTGTTCAAACTGTTCTCCCGAGTCTATATCGCCTATGGTCTCATTCTTTCTTGAATTCTTCGAGGCTCGCTTCTCCTTCTTCTTCTGTGTCTTGGAGAGTTTGGGCACAGCCCAAGGCTCCCCAGATCCTGACTGTGGATGGATATCAGCGGAAGCCATGATTCTATGGCTTGAGACGTCTGTTCTCAAAAGCTAGACCTGCTAGCTGATCGATGTGTTGTTTAGTACCGAATAGAGCTCTGTTGGCCTTTGGGCGAAAGGTATAAGTACCCGTCTGTTGGTTATTCCAGGAAAAGAACAAGATGCCAGGCAGTGATCCAGGTTCTCGCATTATCGCCTGGATTCCAGTTCCCGATTTACATCATCCTGCATTCCTTCGAGACGTTCATATATAGAGTTGAACTTCTCTTCCATGCTCGAGAAGCTACAAAGCACTCGTCATGTTGCGCGCGTGGTGCTTGTTCACTCTTCCCTTGATATGCTGGTCGCATCAGCTCAATTGGTCCCGGTAAGACTCAGTGCCAGGCATGTGGGGCAAGACATACATGTTGACCTTTGCGGAGATCGCAGGATTGGAATGCTACAATCTCAACAGAGCCGCACCGAGAGCTCATCGAAGTGCTACGCATGAATGGCAGGCTCGTTATCTCTCCAAGTGACTTCCGAGGAGAGTTGGGCTCGGTGCTCCGATTCGAGCTTCCTGAGAATGAAGCCATGACAATCGTCGAATCATCGATGCCACCTTGTTCCCATGACGCCGATGTCATTCGGCACAGTTCGAAAGAAGTGCGTGATGTAGACGGAAAACGATATGTTGAGGTTGAAACGAAGCGAGACGCTACGACGTACCTTTTCATTTTGTCAGAATCCCAACCCACGTGCTCGCCTGCATGCTGCTTTACATTTTTGCCGGTGCCCAAGCTCAATACGGGGGTCATCGGTCCAACCGCCCCGTTTCCGACTGCCACTGCTGTTAGAGGCTTACCACCAGCCATGTTTCCAGGCACTGCAACACCAGGTACCCTAAGACCAGGCACTGTGACGCGAGGCACTACCATACCAGGTACCGTGACATCTCCATCGCATACTCTTGTTTCGGCAAGCTCTCTGACGACTGGCACACTCTACGGTGCACCCTCCAATGGAAGTGGGACTATATTACCACCAATAGAGAACGGAGCAGGGGTGGCGATGCGTATGTCCTGGCTCTTCAACATTGGCAGTAGTTTCGCTTTCTTGGGTATCGCATATTGGCTTGCACAGTATGACTGAATGTTTGATTGGAGGGTTGGCTTTTATGTCATCACGTCAAATTTTGTTGGAACCACACAATGGACTGATATAATGTTATATAGCTCGCTCAAGATAACATCTACAACCTAAATGCGCTTGTGAACACCCTCCTTGTGCCTCTTCAGCTTCCACGAAGCGTCGAAAGCCATTTTGCATTCTGCCGAGTCCTTGATGAAGTCACAGACGAACGGTTTCTCCTTCTCATGGACATTCTGTTTGTGGCGCAAGAGAGTGTCTGGACGTGCAAAAGTCCTGCCGCACTGCTCGAAGGAACACACCAGCGTCTTCATCCCGGAATGCGTCCGTACATGCTCCCGTAGGCGAGTGGCATCTCGAAACATCTTGCCGCATCCGCTCACGTGACATGTGTGTTGGCTTCGCTTGTGCACCTTCATGGAATGATAGTTGAGGTCTCTGGCAAAGCGAAAAACTTCAGGACATCCGGGCGTATCACAAGCGAGTCCAGTTTGCGATGGCATGGGCCTGAGATGTGGGTATCGCTCAACACCAGGTGCGACCAGAAGAGCAGAGGTGCAGATGTCGTCCGGGGCTTGCGGTGGAATCATTCCTGGCACCAGAATCGCATCAGGCAGTATCAAAGAGTCACAACCTTCGCTCGGTAAAGCTGGTCTTTCATCGCGTCCATCAGAGTTGCCCGTCGTCCTAGATATGGCCAGGTCCGGCTTGTCAGGCTCTGCTACGGATGCCGTCGCGAAAGGATTGATCTCGAACCTTGGCGGAACCCCTCTGTCCATAAGATATGTCGAATCTGCACCTTTCGTGGCAGTGAACCTGTGAATTGGTTCGTCCTGCGGCTTTTGAGCTCGCCAGACGCCCTGGAGTGGTCGATCAGAGCTTTCAACACAAGTGATGTTGTCGAGGCGATTGTTGTGGTCCGCACTTTCTTCTCGTTCTCCACGCGTTGCATCAAGCCCTGAATGACTGGTGTCTAATGGCCCAATGGTGTGTGCTGAGAGGACTTGTTGGTCGATCTTGCGATCAATTTCCGCGCGACTAGAATCAGCCCTGTCCTGGCCCGATTCGAGTAAGATTCCGGGCTTTTGTGCAGCATCGGCATCGACATGCGAGCTCACTCTTGAACATGAAGTCGAGGAGTCGGCAGTGTGGGTGTGCATGGTGCTCTCACCTTGGATGAATTGTGAAACTTCGTCAGCTCTTCCTACATCGTCGTTTCCATCGTCATCGTCATCGTCATCGTCACCATCACTGTCGATCGCGACACCGCTACTCGTGTCAGTATCAGTCATCTCTGCTTCGAGCACGCAATCTCCTTCTGAGAGGGTAGCGCCTGCCAGAGGTGGGCGCAAGACTCAAAGTCTTGCCAAGACGGGCCAAGAATGCCCTCTGATTGGCCAATCAGTCAAGACTCTCGTCGATGGTATACTAGCGCAATCAGTCAAGATAGATGTAAGTGAATCTTGACAAGACTTCAAGATTTCCATCTCATTCCACCCCAACCCTAACCCTGGTATACTATTCACTTACTCTGAGACCTCTCATTGGCTGCCCCGCACACGGCAGCGCGGGATCTCATACGCCTTACCGTATTGGGCCAGCTCCGAGCACCTCCGCGAGCGCAACTTGTGACTCCTCGAATTCGTGGATTCTCTCCTTTTTGGTGACCACAAATCTATTATTATTAATTACACCACCAACAATGACCGAATCGATCCGTTCCTATCTCTCATCTGTGCCTCCGACCTCTGAACTCAATGCTCCGACAGAGGTATAGGCAGTAGATGACTTTCCTTCAACAGTAACGAGTGCATCCACCGAGACGACCTTCAACATAGCTGGCTACGAGGATCTCGACTGGAGTCGCCTGTTAGATTACAAGGAACCCCCAGGCATTCTCTTAACTACTTTATGGATCTATGGATGGGGTTGGCGTGTTGTAGGAAGGAAGAACAATGAGGCATACTGGCTGTGCCGTCTATGCCACTATGCCAAACGAGCTCGTCGACCGAATGGGCATATATACAAGGCAGCTGCCACCAACGGTGCTACGAACCACCTACGAACAGTACATCACTTAACTGAAGATGGCCAACTACCTATTCATCGTCCCAATCAATCGACAATAGATACCTACGCTAGTACGGTCGGCGAGCCTGCGCAATTCGACCTTCTTCACTTTAAGTCGAAGATCCTACGACTTTTCACCACTACACAGATCCCTATGTCCCTAATTGAACAGGATGCTTTCAGGGAGCTTCTTATATACCTGGAGCCGCGTTTGAAACACTCTATACCATCGCGAAGATCACTGGGCCGTTACATCGAGGTGGCGCATGCAGATGCTCAAGCGAAAGTCGGAGAAGACCTTCGAGGAGCGCTCACTAACATAAACATCTCATTTGACCTGTGGACGTCACCTGGCCGTCGGTTCTCGCTCCTAGAGGTTGTCGCGCATTATCTAAATGCCTCACAACATCCTCGTAACGTCCTACTAGGCCTACCACGCGTACGGGGCTCTCACACGGCGGCAAACATCGCTGGATCGATTTCTCACCTACTCGAGCGATTCGACGTTCAATACAAGATTGGCAACCTCGTGACTGACAACGCATCTGAGAACCACGCCTGCATCGAGATCTTAGGCTCCAAGTACTCCTTCAATGCTAACGAACGCCACGTCCTTTGTATTGGCCACGTCATCAACCTCGTGGCACAGAGTGTTCTGTTTGGCAGCGATACTGACGCTTTTGAACCTGAGTTGGTTACTAGCGTTGAGGAGCTTGAACTTCAATAGTGGCGTAAGAAGGGACCAATTGGCAAGCTGTATAACCTCATCAAGTACATCTTGCACTCAAGTAACCGCAGGGAAGGCTTCCACGAGATTCAGCGGCTGCTGCCGCTGCCCCTTCGAAGCCAACGAGATGGCGCAAAAGACTCCTACGACCTCATCCGTGATAATCGAACTAGGTGGAATAGCTGGTTCGATGCCGCGGAGCGTGCACTGCTTCTGCGCCAGTCGATCGACGACTTTGTGGATCAGGAGCTTGTTCAATACACTATGCAAATGGCCGTGTTCAACGATCGTAACTCACAAACGAGATCTCAGAGGGCTCCTGTAAAGGAGCCTAAAAAACTAACGTCATTTGACGATCGACTGACGCCTGAGGATTGGGGCATTATCGCGCAGTACGTGGATGTCCTCCGGCTATGCAAGAGCGCCACAATGCGGCTCCAGGGCTATGTGAAGGACTCTGCAACAAGCGATAAGGTTGTGACAGGCGCCTTGTGGATGGTGCTGCCAATCTTCGATGAAACAATGTCATCGTTTGAACATGCTCGTAAGCGGCATCCGACGGCCGAGAAGCAGCGGAGTTAGCTGCGCCCTCAATCACCACCTCAAGCCAGCCCTCCCTCGTCACCACGTACCACACCATCCCCGGCAACCCGTCGGATCACACGGAGCTCTCAGTCCATACCTATAACAGGAAGCTCCGTATCTGAGAACAGCTCTGGGGGCCCAACTGACCGTGTCGTCGTCGATGAGCAGAGCAACAATCCAATAGCGGAGGGTGTCGAAATCTCCGAATATACTGACATTCAAAGTCACTTTAGCACCAACATCAACCTTGGCTGGCAGAAGCTGGATTCCTACTACCAACGGACTGACCGCTCGCCTATATACCGCGCGGCAGTTGTTCTACACCCTCGGATGAAGTGGCAGTGGTTTGACAGGCACTGGGGTAAGCACCACCGCGATTGGGTGAGAGACGCCCATAAAGCCGTCGAAGGCTTGTGGGATCAATATAAAGTCGTACCTACTTTGCCTACGGCTACCGCCGGAGTCATGGACGACTCCGACGACGATGCTGACTCTCTGAACATGCGAGATCAGTACGACGAGTATTGTGCAGAGCCACGGCCGTCGAGTAATCAACTAACGCGCCACGACTCCCCAATCCCCTACTGGATCAGTAAACTCACTGTTTGGCCACAACTCGCGCAGATGGCGCTTGACATCTATAGCACACCAGCCAGTAGTGACGAGCCAGAGCGTGTATTCAGTGAAGCCGGTAATACTCTTAATCCACGACGTCGTACCATGAAGGCGGAGAGAGTACAGGATCTACTGTGTTTGAGAAGCTGGCAGAAGAGCGGCATCATCCAATTCAACAACCATACGTTCATAGCGGCAGTGAAGGCTGCACAAGATGCACCTATTGCTGAAGAACTAGCCTACGAAGAACAGGTGCAGGGCGACGACGATAGTGAGCTTATATAGACGATGTATCCACCTACCTCATAAACACGAGACCCCCGAGAACTCCGCTAGTACGACTTCTTACACCTGCGGGTACTCCCGCAGGTCCTATACCATGGACATGCAGGGGTCTCAGAGGCCATGGCAGTCACCAAGTCTTGGCCAAGACTTGGAGGAATAACCTCGCTTCCTATCAATCAGTCAAGACTGCCTATCTAATGTGGGTCAATCAGTCAAGACTCCAGAGGAGTCTTGACTATCTTGACTGTGCCCACCTCTGGCGCCTGCGATGTCTGCGTGGCGACATGAATCGGGCTTGTATCAGTGAACAAAATAATCTGGTCAATCTGGTCTGAGGCTCCAGAACAGATTGACCATTTCGATTTCTGAGGTTCGACCAGATAGATTGAAAGTCAGGTGACCGATCACGTGATCAGTTTGATATGTCTAAATCTCGAGATATCCAGCCATTTTTCCACTCGATTCGATGCGTAGGCTCTCGATCCATTATTCTCAGGGCGTAAAGTAGCAGGGTTTGTATCCTCTATGCAAATACAGTCCTCTACAGAAAATGGTCTGATTTCAGAGTCGAGACCAGATTGACCATTTAGAAATCGAGGTCAGACCATATTGAACAACGATTGACCGGTGATTGACCAGACCATTTCGGATTAGAACATTTCGCTCACTGGCTTGTATCTAGCGATGCCATGCACAGCTCTCAAGTGGTCCCAGAGAGCTACTCCCGAAGCAATCGTGGCGGAACACTTCGGATGCGTACACCTCGTCGGCCACTCGAATATCGATTGCAGGTGTGTTTGTAGATGGCGGGAAAAGCTTGGAGCGTGGGTGAAGTCGTGGTATCGTTCCGCCGCTGTGAGGTTGGCGTCAGCGAGACAGAAGATGCATTTTCGTGCAAAGACGATGATGCCGCGACAAACTATCTGGCCGCAGAAACGATCAGGGTCTGAGACGTGCGACGCGCAATGTTCCTCCCAGACGTCTTCGTGAATGAAAAATTCAGAGCACTCGTGGCAGAAACCGGCTTGCTTCATCGAGTCCTGTCGCAAAGGTATGCCGTGAGTGCTCGTGAGGTGGTCCAAGAGCTTTGTCTTGGTCAGTGTTTTCCTGCCACAGTGGTTCCACCGGCAGATACTTGACACCCGACTCGGTGTCACGAAATGGCTATTAATGTGTTCCATAGCACCACTCGGTCCTGTCTGGCCCAGGTCGTAACCGCACGAAGGAAACAAGCACCTTCTTGTCTTCCTGCAAAAATCTGCCCATGCTGAAATTCTGCTTCCTTGCACGAGAGCATGTTGTTGACATTTCAGGAGGTGCATGTTGAACTCTGTTGTTTTCAGCCTGATGACGTCAGCCTCTGGGGAGTAGACATGGATGGAGAACCATACTTTCGCGTGCCTTGCAAACCACAACGGAGACATGCGTATGTCGCCGAAGGCTTCGCGAAAGGATAAGCCCAGTCTCCATCTGGACATGCGAGCACAGCCAAAGATCGGAGGACTTCCATCAGGGGCTGCTCTCTCGTCGCGCTCGTCGTTTTCTGAATGCTAGAGATCATGTTCGCCCTGGCTTTGTTGTACCGGAGGTAAGATTTGAAGAACTTCGATCGGCTGCGCTCACACGCCGGCGTCGCGAAAGACTGCGCGCTGTCGCTGCCCTCGAATATGTTGTCTTCCCTCGCGAAGTACTCACCCCGCTTCGCAGCATAATCCGGTGCGTCTGGGTTGCGTCGTACCACATCCGTCAGTCTAGATCCATCACGTAAAGGTGCGTCGTAATCGACTCGAGGCTGCATCGATCGCACGTAGAATGCGAACGGGGACCACCCCACGCACCAGCTCCTACCCGCCAACTTCCGGTTCGGTGAGCTCCACCGTCACGAGGGAGCGACGGGACAGCCGTCAAGCATCGGCTGGACGAGGCCAGAGAAGACACACCGATCGTTCGGAAGCAGACTGGCACAGCAGATAGTAAGGCACGTCAGCTACGACACCGAGTATGGATTCCAGCTGCTCTACAGAGCAGACCCACCAACGGCAAACCCGGTAATTCGGACTCAGGGTCACTCACGCATGCCACGGAGGATGCGACCCGACCATCCGCAGCAACTAACACTGTTCGTAAGCACGAACCAAGACGTCAGCCTCGGGTTGGGAGCGGCATTGAAAGAACGAGGGGCGTGGAAGACGAGAGTGTCATCACTAGGTAAGCACATCACGCCAGCCGACGCCGCCTTGTTCGCAATCGACATGGTCACGAAGAATATCGTCTCGATCCTCTCAAAAGCAGACCACAGCACCGCAGAGATAGTGACAGAGTCACGGATTGGATTGGTGGCTATCAGAGACAGAGGACAATGGACTCTGCCGATAGTGGCGAGCATAGAAAGACAAACACAGCGGGTTGAAGATGCAGGCGGCCGAGTGATACTGACATGGCTTTCGAACGACGAGGAAGTGGAAGGCTATGGTATAGCGAACACTGCGGCACAACGAGCGGCAAAGCAGCAGCCCAAAGAAATGCGATCGGCCTCGCTGTCGTACGTGAAGCAGGCCATCGAGGCAAGGTGGAGACCAAGAGCCAAGATTGGCAAGGACATCGCACATGCAAAGAAGTCGGTCGCAGCCCGATACCTGCAACTCAAGTCTGGCCATGCGATTACTGGAGCACATCTGCTAAGGATTGGCAAGGTTGAAGACGCGCAATGCTGGTGGTGCGGCGAGAGCGGCCAAACAGTCGCTCACCTCCTGCTCCGCTGTAGGAAGTGGCGAAGGCAGAGAGACTCGTTGTTGCGGGGCATGCGCGCGGAGATCGTTATCAGCGCGAGACGAGACCAAGCAGATCTGGAGAGCCTGTTCAGAGACGTGGCCACCAGAGCAGTCCTCCGATTCATCGGAAACACAGAAGTGGGCAGGCCAATGACCAAGGAAGAGAACAGGGGTGACTACTGGGACATTGAAAGACTGGACCAGAGCTCAGATGAAGCGGGGATGATATCGGAAGAAGGAGGAGAGTAAGGGGATCGAAGGAAGTTGCGGATGGCAGGAAATCAGGAGGGCCCAAAAGCCCGAAAGCTGTGGCGGCTTGGTGAAGTCGGGACGGCGAGCTGAACTGTACGAACAAAGAAAAACAAGGCGGGAGCATACCTAGAAGTCACAGAGATTGTCGTGAAGATAACCGGCGTGCCATAAGCTATTTAGCTTGAATGCAGTATGATTGAAAAAAAAAAAACAGCCAAACTGCCCTCGATGGAAGACCTCATTCGTCTCGGCTGCCTGCTCAAGGGTGTGGCTGGCCCTAGCGTCAACACGGCTCCCCTAGTGTCTATTGCATCGCTTCGGACAATAAGAAGCGGAGTCGCGCACTCCAAACTGCAGATGATACTGTACGTGCGATCATGTTTGACCGGCAATGACCGATTCGAGCACGTTCCAGACAGAGTCACAGAGTATAGGTAATAGATCGGAGATTGCGGGGTGGCAAAATTTGGTGTGCCCGTCAGGCGCGATTGCCGAGGCCGAAATTGCGTGCTTTGTGGCAAAGGGAAAATCCCGTGAGCACTCATGTTCCTTCGCATTAAGCGAGCCGATACTGTATTACCGTTGCCTGTCCAACAGGCACCTCACGAAAGCTTGAGAACGGCATGGTCTTGGTTCATCTCCCACCTCAACTGTGGACGACCGACACAAATTTGCTCAGCAGATTTGACCGAGAGGAATATGGTACGCGCTGACCTACGCGAGCCTCGAATAAAGAGGCGCAACCACAAACCTGCACATGCCGGCAGGTTCCCTGGTCCTATGCGAGGGGAATCCAAGCCAGCAAGAACAACCCCCAAAAGTGCAAGTGCTAGAAAAGGCGCCCCTACGCCACATTCGAAGCCCTACCAGCCTACGAAGTATACTGCGACGGAAACTTTGGTTTTCTCGAGTACAGAAGGTTGGGATGTAACCCGGCTGGCTTCGGGTGTAAAGAAAATCATATTCGGCGATGAGTTCGACGTTCAAGAGTGAGTTCCTGGACAATTCGCACAACTCGACCTATTCTGACTGCGACTTTTGCAGCGTCCACCTGAATGCTATCATTACAGCAGGTTGTAGCTTTTCCCACCAATTAGAAGCAATCGAACTGGGCGACAGTGAAACGGGGAAAGGCAGTCGCTTGAGGGATGATGCCGTCATTCAACTTGCTAGATCTTGTCCTGGTCTAGTCCATGTGTCCTTGGCAGGAACCAGGTTCTTGACCGACATATCGCTTTCAGCCATCTTGGATAGCTGCCCTCATATTCGATACCTCTCGGTCACCGGCAATGACCGGTGCACTGGAAGCATCGATGGCGCATCTTTGGAAGCCCTGGCAGAAAAGCCCGCTCTCGCCCCGGCATTAGTGAAATTACGTTTGACGGACCAGAGAACATTCGATAAAAAGCTTGATAAGGCTTACAAGTTGTTATCATCAGCAAGAAGATGTTTAGCAATCGAAGTTGGCAACACCCACGAAAGAGGAGGATTTGTCACCACATGGCTCGGAGGCAAACAAAAAGATGGTTATCAAGCTTTTGGAGGACCAGGTGGCTTCAGCCAATACGGAGGATACTGAACAATGTTTCATTTACTCGCCAACGCCTTTTCAAATTGCCTTCTCTTAGTGACTTTCTCTTCCGATTTCTCACGCAGATGGCTGCGTTGTGTACACCATAACACGATGTGAATGACCTTCATCTCCTCCTCCACAGCTAGGTCTGCCGTCATCAACGACTTTGGTCATTACGGAAGATACGTGTAAGCGCACATGTCCGATCTGGATCTGGGCGAGGATGCTGGCTCCAATCAATTATACAAAGAGTCAGTGATGGTCGCGAGCACCACCTCTCCCTGGCCCTGAAAAATTCGGTTCGCTACAAGTGCAGCCACCGGGCCATGTATCTGTTTTCGGAGCCCATACGGAAAACTTGTACCGAAACAGCTTGGACCATGTGTATAGATGCATTGCATACACCAGCGAGTGAGCGAAGATTTGACGTTCTCGACGACGAGGGCCAGTTATGTAAGCCGTTTGTGGCATGGAAGGGGTGGCCTAAAGATTGGCATGCAACTATGCACTCCGAATTTACCACCCAGTAGCGTGACTTATCCAATTGGGTCTTTTCGATCGGTTTCCGGAATCGCTAGATGGAACGATTCAAGTAGCTAATCCGATCTAAATTAGTCCAGTATCTAGGATAACACATAGCAACTTGAGGGTCGGCCGCGACGTATGTCAGCTGCGCGCCCAGACGAAGTTGACAAATCCTGGTGTATCGGAGTCAATGACGGCGCCGCAATGTTTCGGCCGCGATTTTATGCTCCGGGCGAAATTGCGTTTCAATGTATGTGTCTTCCGTTGTCAATCGATCCGTCACCGATGCAGCAGATCATCCAAAAACGACATCCCATTAGCGTCGTCATCTCTAGAAAACAGTAATGTTACATTGTGTTGGCACGTCCTGCTGAGCTCGCCGATCAAACGTACAAATTTAGCATTGTATCCAACGACTTCAGCAGATCAGGTCAGGTCAGTCTCATATAAATCGTTGTCGAAATCATCATCATCGTAGTCCAACTCCTCCCGCACATCATCGTCCTCGTTATTATCATCGGCTGATGGGTCGCGTGCGATCTCCATGAACATGGCCATAAGAGCCTCCTCGTCATCTTCTCTAATGCCCTTGATCTGCCGAATTGTCGCCATCATCTCAAACATGTGCTGAGACTCTGCGTGTGACTCTGCCTCATGCCTTGACTGTGTATCTTCTGCGCAGCGCGTAAAGTCGCTGTGCATCTCGAACTCCTCAATAGCGTCAAGAGCCTTGTTCTCCTCTTCCTCTTCAAAGAGTGAATCCTCGAACTCCCAACCATGATTCTCCTGATACCACTTCTTAATTCGATTGCGACGGATCTCCTTCGCGCAGCTTCTTCGAGCTTCCTTGTTCCTCTTCGAAAGAGCTAGAGCGCCAGCTATGGAAGTTTCCCCTCCGTTGAGCCATTGCGTGGACTCCTTCATGATGTCGTCTTCTCTCTTTCTCAGCATTGCTGTCTCGCGGTAAAAGTTGGCGAACATTCCTTCCCACTAGAAGCTAATCTCCCTTTTTTTGGTATCATACTCAAACCCAGGAAGCTCCGAGTCGTTGGCCCTGGACTTGATGCGAAGTTGGTAGGGCGGAAGATCAAATCGTCCGCCATCTTGCCTTGCTCCGGGATCAGCGCCCAGATACAATGCAATGTTTCTCTGCCATACACCAAATTTTATCCGATCGTACTGCTCATCGAAAGCCTCCGTGTTTCTACCATTCCTTCTTGCTGTTCTAGAACTCTCTTTAAAGACGCTGCGACTCTTCGCCTTTCCTGCGTATCGATCGAAGACCATTTCCGCCCCCATCATGCAGTTAATACCCTCAATTCTCGTCATGTCACAATCGAAGTAGATCTGTACCATGTCCGGGTTCTCGAGGTATTTCTTTGCGAACACCTTTGCAATCTCCGAACGCCATGTCGAGCATACTTGTCGACCGGCAGTCCACAACCCTTCGGGGTCGGTGTGCTGAAGAAAAATGCGCTGCCAAAGCTCAGGGGGAAGGTAGAATGCTTGGTCGGAAATGGAAGGGGAAGCCATTGTTGAAACTGTAAGATGCCAAGGATTATCGTGCTGAAACATGAGTGGCACTGCAAATATATGTTGAAATCTGTGCGGTGCAATCAATGCTATGCTTAGACCTAGAAAGATACAGAGTCACGCCGCATCACCAGCCAGCTACTAGGCGCTTGAGCTTGGACAAAAACCGAATGACCGCCAAGCCTTTTGATGTGTTGATCAATGCCCTTTGAGGGCGGGGCGAAGCCTGACGTTAGCAGTTCGTCGCCCAGCGCGATACGCTTGACTCTCCTACTCATCCACACTTGCACTTCGTATCGAAGTTACGTGTCAGGCAAAAATACGACATGTCCAGCAGCGAAAGTACGGCCACTTAGATTAAGCATTCAAGTCTCAGCCTGACTGACTCCAGCCTCAGGCGACGTCGGTTCTGTGGATCGAGAGACCTCAGGTTCTCCGACTCCGCCGCCTCAAAGCGCCAGCATCAACCAGGCGATTGAAGATGCTCCACTCGCTGAGCTCAAGAGGCTTGTGCAAAAGCTTTGGGCCGATTTACCCCAGTCTCATACACTGATTGACGCCGCTCTGCGGCGACCGCTAGGAAAGTCTAGAAAGCTTAAGCGGAAAGCGTTCGAGAGATGCAAAAACTGCCATGAGACTTATGATGTTGAGGAGAATGAGATGGGCATGTGCAGGTATCACCCATGTAAGTTTATGGCTATCGAACCCAGTCTTCATGGATATCTGCTTACTTCCACACTACCATACCAGTGGAACAGGAAGTGGACGATGAATCTGATTTCTGGGCAGATCATGACCCAAGATGTCATGGTGACCCTCTTCATCCTTCGCTCATGGAGAACCCCGCTTATGCGGATGGTTATATCATGGCCTGCTGCGAAAAGGCGCCGTACGAACCTGGCTGTATCATCACGAGACACAAGCCTATGGTAGATCCTCAAAAAACCAAGAAGGCGAAGAGGTAATTGGTCGTTAGGCATGGAGACTGTGGTCTAGGTCAATGCAAAGATTTGCTTTTCTCTTCTCCCCAATCACTTCTTATCATCATTGTGCTTTTTCACGCCTGCCATATAATGCATCACGAGATCTTGGTTGAAATGTTGTAGAACCCGAGAAAACCCCAGCAAGACCACCCATGGTGTCGGCGAGGTGGTTGATCGGTTGCGCAGTAGGTGGTAACAGAGCTTGCCGTGTCAGATGAACGTTGGTGGGCCTTGTTGACTGCGACATATGTCGGGGCACAGTAAGAGCTGCTGATGAGCGACCAGGATCCTTATGGAACGCCGATGGTGGGTGCGTGATAGAGGGCCGACCACTCGAAAGTCCATCGCTTCGCTCTCCTGCCAGTTGTTGATCTCTGTGGCTCCTTTGCGTTCCTGAAAAACAAGAGTGTCTCGCTGGTGAAACCTGGACCATATCGGATGTGTTGTACACAGAAGTCTCGATTGACGAGAATAGTATATGCAGACTTGAAGTCACGGCTATCTTTGCCAATACGTTTAGAGGAGTTAGCTCTTCAGAGGTGGGTACAGCAACAGTCTGCAGCGGCATTGGCGTAGTGCGCAGCCCATCATACTCTGTGATAGGCTCGCTAGTGATGTTCACACCCCGCAGCTCCTCGTCTGCAGCCTCGCGAGCCGCACTGCCCTGAACAGCGAAAGCTTCAATCTCATCATCATTGTATGCCCTGAGAGCCTCCCACATGTTAGTGCGATGTCGTAGATCATCAACTTTGCGCTCAAGGTCTGTGGTGGAGCGGCCTCCAAACTTGCACCACAAGTTGATTGAATTCGGAAGTCCGGAGATGTGAGCAATCTCCCTTCGTGGCTGGACTATCGCATCTTCGTACTCCGCCTTGTATCTTGGCTCTGCCTCATGGAAAAGTTGAGCTCTATGGATCTGAATCATGTTATACTCCAGATCGACAAGTTGGCGCTCCTGAATTTCCCCAAGTAAAATGTAGCACTGGTTCCTCCTTGAATAGACCTCAGCGTCGCGGCGTTGGAGGAGAAGCTTGTGATTCAATTTCTGCATGCCGATCAAATGATGCTTGCGCCGAGCAAGCTGCTGATCAAGTCCAGTCATGACAGCTTCGTACTCCAAAACTTTGGTGTGGTGTTGCTGGTCTAGTCTCAAATCGTTGAGTGTGATTTGGGCTAGCTCCCCGAGACAAATCTTTAATGATCGAACGACTCTCTTATGGAGCTGCCTCAGCTCCAGCTGACGTCTGAAAGCAGCCTGGACGATAGCTCCTGAGTGAGCTGCTTTGCAGCGTCGATCAGAGGAACAACGCTTCGTGATATCACAAGCAAGTGTATCGCGTTGCTTGCACTTGTTTTCGCGCCTTGACGTTCGCTGGGTGCTGCCCCTAGACAAACTCATAGTATTCCAAATGCGGTGGCCGGTTTTGCGGCCTTCACCTGCTTCGTTTAAATGATGCCCTCGTCAAGACCAGTAGATTCGGAGTCGCTGGCTGACCTATGCTTTGCTGGCGCTAAACATCATGGTCGGTCGCCGCCGTCATTGGAGGTGTTGCCGATGGACCGTGGCTCAGTGATGTATGATACTCCGATCTTCGAGGTCACGGCGGACTGAAGTTGCTATGTTGACGCTCGGGCCTTCCTGCTCGAGAGGTTCAGGAAGGTCAAAGCGCCGTTTCGCTACTTGCTCCCTGCATTAGAACTATGTTTTGTTGAGGCTGCTGCAGAAAGATGTCGCAGGCCGAGGCACTTTGGAGGTCCAAGTCGCAGATGGCAGAATTAGCTTGCCAAGACACTAGATACAAAGGCGCGGCCTGGAGGAGGAGGGAGGCCTTTGTATCTAATGTCTTGGCAAGCTGATCTGCGCCTTGTGTTCCCAAAGTGCCTCGACCTACGACACAAACTTCCAGACCTGGATATCCACAGCTGGCATTCTCGCGTCAGGTCAGTACGACCAAACTTGCTCGCAGGTTGACGCCTACAAGCGACTACCTATCGAGCGACTCGCACCTACCACTATGCAACTATGTTCGGCTCTTGAAGCGGATTCCTACCAGCTTTGCACCTACGAGGAGGATCATCTAATTCCTTTTGCGCCTGATGGCAACGCTCCCCTGATAGCCTATGGCGTGGAAAAAGTCAAAGGAGTATCTGGGAAGTACAAGAACCTCAGATGCGTTCGGAAGACCCTTTCCCTCGATAGTGTGGCAGAGCCGACCGCCGAGCTTCATCAAAAACAATCGATTGCGGAAGAGGTCAAGATTCTCCAAACAGCCCGGCATCATCACGTCATTGAGCTCATCCACGCATACTTTGATGTTTCGGATAGTCACCAACAGAAATTTGCGATAGTCATGGATCGCGCAGAGGCGAACCTGCATTTATATCTCAAGCCTGGAAGATCACCACCGTTACAATGGTTCGCATGTCTAACCAGTGTTGTATGCTACGTGCACTCCTTGGGTATCCGCCATAGAGATATCAAACCATCGAATATCCTGGTGAAAGGACAAAGCATTCTCTTGGCTGATTTTGGCATATCACAAATGGGACTTGGAAAAACGGTGCCGACCACATATCAGCTTCGAAATTCTTCTAAGACTCGGCAGTACTGCGCGCCAGAAGTTGATCGAGGATCAACTCGAGGTCGTTCAGCCGATATATTCTCTTTGGGGGCGGTTTTCCTTGAGATGTTTGTCGCGTGCTTCTTCCCAGGCCTAATGATTGAGCTAAACAGCATTCTAAAACCTACGCCTCGGTCAATCTCCTATTACGCTACTCAGATTGAGGAGGTTCATGAGTGGATCAATACAAACCTCCAATCTACTGGCTGGCAGCATGATCTTCTGGGTACTTGCACTAGAATGCTTTATGTCGATAGGTACTCACGCCCTTGCGCAGAAGACCTGGAAAAGGAGTTTTCCCTCAATTCAGCTGCAGATCCTTCGTTAATCTGTAATTGCGCGAAAGACGCGACCCGCACCAAATGCGAAGAATTGATTGAGGCCTGCAAGAAAGGCCCGGTGGCAGAAGTCAAAGCCCTTCTTGCTGAAGGCGTGGACCCGAAAAATCTTTGGGCGATTCATTTCGCTGCAGTACGTGGTGAAAATTGCATTGTGCAAGCCCTTCTGGATGCTGGTGTACCTGTCGATATCCGCAATGCTGTTGGACAGACGGCACTTCATTGTGCATCACGCAATGGCCATCATGCTGTTGTTAAGCAGCTTCTCTATAACGGTGCCGATGTCAATGCCAAAGATGATAACTGCCAAACAGCACTACATGGAGCAGCAGGCCACGGATATGAGGTCGTAATCGGGACTTTGCTGAATTCTGGAGCCGATGTATTCGCAGAAGATTTGGATGGTTCGAGGGCAGCTCACTTTGCCGCGCGGCGACGACATAGCAGAGTCGAAACTATTTTGGAATGCAGAGAAAATGATGTCTCAGAGCACAACAGCTAGCATGATCCCTGAAGTTCGTCTTCTGATTTGATAACTTATTTCACTAAATTCCGAATTTAGATAAAACGGTAATGAAAGCTTGACTCGAAATACTGCCTCACAACCACATATATCGAAGCACGGTCCGATGATTTTTTGAGAGGTTGGCGCAAGCTGACGAGTCATACATTCAACTGCCTTTCACCTCATTCCATTCACTCGAATCGCCATCATGTGTACATCGAGACTATGCTGTCAAATCGAAACCCCCTTCAGCTCGTTGACAACAAGGTCAGTGAACGCGTTTTGGAGTTGCAATTCGATGCATGACTCCTGCGATTGACTAACAGCTTCAGCTACGCGCATACCACCCTCGCCATGTGCCACCAGGCAGTGCATGGTCGTTCTCCAGTACCTGTCGCCTGCGATATTTCGCAATTCGGTAAGGGGATTTTCTTTCCTGAAAGGGGGAAGTGGTTCTTCATTTAGAAGCCATCCTCGAAGTCGGCAGTCTTGAGTGGACGGTGCTGGCCATTTTCAGAGACACAACAGCTTGTGTAGTGGCTGCCAGTGAGCTATCTCAAGAAGGAGCAAGCCGAAACTATAGATGTCGTATGTCTTCCGGGACATGCCTTCCTTTGAAACGTCGTTCTGAATTGTCGGCCACCTATAGATATCCCATCGCGGGTCAAGGCTGCGAGTTGTGATTTTGGTACTTTGGGGTCTCGAATACTCAAATCCTGACATGATAGGGTTCTCCATATCTATCTTATCGCCATCACACAGGAACAGTACGTTTCCGCTGTGAACTCCTTTATGCAACCAGTCGGTGGTATGCAGATATGACAACGACGAGGCGAATTTCCAGGCGATAGCGATACGCTGAGACAGCGTGGGTTTGTACATATGTTGGCCAAGCATGCCATGCAGGGTTTCGAGCGTTGTATCGTGGTTGGAATCTTGGGGCATCTGGAAGATCCATCCGAAACGGTCTTGTGATGATCGATTGTCGATATACCCGATACAACGAGGTGTATAGAAGTGTTCTGGCTTTGGGAGGGACAACATTTGGGCAAGTACCGCCGTTCGTAAGATCGACTGCTTGTCCTGCACAGACCCGTTCGGCAAGTCTTCCGCCGTCCTCCACTCGATCCAAACTTGATGATCGACCCCTTCCCTAGAGAGAGTTCCTCTAGGTCGTTGTGGTACTGACGTAACGGCACTGTTGACTTTACCACGACAGTTATGGTGGTCGAGCAGCGACATCTCCTTGCACAGGGGCACCGTAATCGCTCCGTCTAAATAGATGTCGATGTCGGTTTCAGCATCGGTCTCGCTATAGAGCAAGATGTCTCTAGAAGCACACTTGAGCGCTTTCAGCCGCAGAAGATCTCGGAGCGTCTCCTGATTGTTCGTTTTGCATGTCGCCGCACGGGCCGACTCACTGCTAGAAGCTTCCATAAGCCTTGTTGCAGCCTTGAGTAGCTCTTCAAGCTCTCTCAAGTCGTTACACATGACAACCATCTCTCGGTAGGTTTTTGCAGTTATCTCGTGGATTTTTTAAACTTTGTAGTCGCCCATCAACCCATGGATGCGCTCGGTCAAGCTGTGTAGATCTTCTAAGAAGGCTTCGAAAGATTCTTTGTCGACCATGACCCAGCGAACTCGCGCAGGGTTTGCAAGAATGTCCTTTGTATTCTTTGCGTTTCTAGACATCCATGCAGTCAGACGCTGAGTTGCTCTCAATCGCGTCCGCTTCTCTCCGTTGGCTTCATAAGCTGCTGCAAGGCCTGAAATTTGCTTGCCCAGATTCGCCTTGTTTGCTCGCTGTTCTTGCAATAACAATTCTTGCTCTTTTTGCGGCATCATGTTCGATTGCCATCGGTTGTTGATCTCCTTGAACCTCTCAAGAAGCCAAGCTATACGGGCAAGGATGTCACAAAGCTCGACAGCATTGGTCCCCAGGCTTGTAGCCACATGCGATCCGTTTGGGACTTCGATCAGACCGACCGCATCGCCCCATGCTAGTAGACGGTTGTATTCAATCATGAGTTGTAGCCGGCATCGCTCGCAGTCTTTTGGCATATCTACCATGGAGAAGAACTTGAAGACTATGTTTGTCAGAGATGTATAAGCTGTTCGTAACGTTTAGTACTGACCTTTAATCGAACGGTCAAATGCGTCAAAGGCCAGGGACGCTACTCCAAATCCCAGGCCGGCTGCACTGGCTGGGTCCATGGTGATTGTCGGGATCCAATTGCGCGAAAAGGGCGATGAAAACTCAAATGGCGGGCAAATCCTGGAGAGTCGTTCATCCGCAGTTTGCACGGCAAGTTATATGCTATTTGTTTCATTCCACGAGTGAGCTGAGCCCCAGCGCTTAGGATCTTGTACATAATTGGATCATTACTTTCAGGGTTCTTGTTCCGTACAAAGGGTCGGGCATCATAACCTGAAAGCGTGTGATTCATGCCCTAGTAAAGTAGAGCATGTAAGACCCCTGCATGAATCGCACGTTTTAATCAATTCGGTTCACTGTGGGTCACGACTAAGGACCGGCAAGGTTACGTTATAAGGAAGTGGTGGTGGACTCCAGATCTTGGCCTGAGCCGGTCCTCATACATGACGGACTTGAATTAGCGCCAGCGCTTAGAACTGGAAATGAGCACGAGCCATCGACGACCGGACTGAGTCGGGTCGTGCTTGATCCGTGCTCAAGGCGAGAATGGGCGGCCACGCTTTGCCGCGAAACATGCGAACCACCGTGAACGCATCCACTTCGATTATGTATGAATAGCGAAGCATTAGGTGGAAGACCCCGTTTTGTATCCATCACTTTTTCGAAATAAGCCACAGAAGCAGCGTCCTATGAAGCATCCACTTCCATGACGTCATCTGCATTCTTACCTGCAGAAGACTAATTGGCGGCTGCACTGGAACCACACATGGGAGGAGCCTTTTCTTAGTGAACGGTTTGAGACGTACCGGCTTGAGAGACTAGACGGCAACATACAGCAAGAGTCTTCCTAGACCACCGATGGTTTGGTTGAAACGGAATCTTGCGAAGTCTACTATAACAAGCTCACGAAAGACGACTTATATGCAATCTGCGAAAAATGCATTCTATGCTACTGTCTCTTCCAGCTCACCTGCGGAGCATTATCTTGCGACTTGTGCTAGGAGGTGGACTAGTTCACATCGATGCGCGCTCACACAACCTTCGTGTGAGGTTATGTATCGCCACAGAAAACGACAGTCATGCAATCCGGAGTTTTAAGAACCACGAGAACCAGCTCTTTCCTCGCCATTACCAAATTTGGCATGCAAAATGCTGGTCCCAGGACAATAATTGCTGCGAGCTTCGTGCACGTTTAGCAATTTTGCTGGTATGCCGACAGCTTTATGCTGAAGCAGCGCTATTGCCTTTTTCGACAAATGTTTTTGCCTTTGATGGGACCAATAGTCGCAGTCACAAGAAATTCTTGGATCGATTGAAGTCAGCCCAGCGCCAAACCATACGCTGTGTACATTTTGGACCACAGATCTTTTACCTACAAGCGCCTTTTGAGCCAATGGAAAAGCTAACAGGACTCCGTGAGGTTGTCCTGTTTCTGAAGAACGATGTATGTGGGCCAATAAGTGGCGATGACCTGTCAGGAGAGAGAACAGAGTGGTTGATCAACCGATTTTGTGATACCAGATGCACGTCTCTTCGAGCGGTATACATTTGTATATCATCGGAAGAGGTTGTTCAGCAATCATCGAAAGCAAGGATCGTCCGTTGGGCGCAAACCTTGGAGGATCAGATACACTGCGCGAGAGGGGAAACAAAAGCGGCCAGCCGCCAGTTGGTCTTATGTTCAAGACCAGCCCCGAACACTCCTAGTTCTGGATACACTGCCGCAGCTAGTGGGAATCACGAAGCTTTGGACCGATTAGGAATATCTCAACAATATGCCGGAGGCTTAGACCAAGATAAGCGCATAGGAGAAGCATTGGATGATACTTAATAGTCCTGATGGTCTTGTCAATTGCATAATTAAGCAGTCATCCAAGTTGGCACTTCCAGAATACTAACATCGAAGCAAGGAACCAATGATGGCCTTAGCTTTTCAGCTCAAAGCGCGCAAAGCCAGGGAAGTGGCAATAAACACACAGGAGGAGCTTGACTGAGGAAACAATACAGGGGAAGAGGTAACATTAGATGTTGAGACGATGGTTTTCGAGACCAGAATGGGATCTCCAGATCCAGCAGCGGCTGATTCACCCTTGTGTCTTGGGAGAGAGTTGGCGATGTATCCTTTACCAAAGTCTACTTTACGTGTCCAAGGGAAAATGCCCTTGACTGCGTAAGGGGCTTGGAGTTGTGTTCGCAGGAGAATTCTAGCAAATGGGACTACGTCGGCTTCGACCGGCGGAGAATCCCCTCGAGCATGAAACAAGACGAGAAATACTTGGTGGATGTTTGGATACAGGGAGGCATCGTCGGAAGGTGGCTCGCCGTACACAGATCGTTCTTCGAAACTCGCGCCGCACAGGGAGCGGATATGCCCATATGGGCTAATCGACCAAAGCACACACTGAAAAGAAAGTCACCGGTAGCGCTTCCTGAAAACGCAGACTCGAGACTTGCGAAGAGAGCCCTGCCTTCGAACGGCAGAATTGAAGAGATAGAGTAATTTAGTGCACTTCTACACGAGATTGTGATGGCATAATGGTGAAACTTGAAATGTACATAGATCTTTGATGCTACAGTAATCAGATTTCGATAGTCATGTTCTTCACTCCTCACCACACCAATCGAGCATAATCCCCCTAGGCCCTGTAAGTCCTCCATACCCCAGCGCGGCGCCTCCTAGGCGTTGGCGAAACCGAGCCATTCCGTCGGATAGGAAGGCGAGTTCGGTGACCGTAGTCTGAGCTCGTGCCTGTGGCAGGGGCCTCTACGCGACCTCTGTTCTGCGGTGTACATAGAACGGAAGGATCAATAGACGCGACATCAAAGCAACCATGCTGAGAAGTCTCTCGCGGTAGGACTGGGGAGGTCTTACTGAATAGGCCGTGCTTTCGGTTTGCGCTGGCGTGTCTCTCGTCAACCTGGCGGCGTTGGGGTGTGACAGGCTCCATCGTCAGCGCATCTCTATCTGGTGAGCAACTAAAGTCATAGGTATCCGTGGTGTCGGCGTCGCGTATCCCGCGCGTAGAATTGTTGCACTCTTCCATAGGAGACTTCTCCGTCGACTTCTCAGACCGCCTCTCCCTTCTTTGGCCGAAAGCTTGTCCGACCGGAAGCGGACTTGCATCTCGGGTCCCTTCTGACACAAGAGTGAGCACCCGTGCTTCTGCATTGTGGTCCAAATGCTTCGGCTGCTTGAGGGGTGTCACGCCATCTTCGCCGGAGGAGTCACTTTCCGGTTCCCGCCCACTCGGCGTGCCGTTAGCTTGATTCACAGAGATGTAGTCTTGTGGATACAAGACTTGGAAGTCCTGGCATGATGTCAGCTCTGTGTGTTTTCATTCTTCTTTGTGTAGGTATTACCTTCAGCTGTTCACGTGTCGGCGGCCAGGAGGAGTCGTTGTGGGTCAGGAACACAGTGCACACACCGTCCAATTCTTGCATGACAGCCAGTCGGCATCTCTTCCGGGTCTCCTCATCAGCGATTGCGCCTGGCGCCTCGAATGCCTTTCTGTAGAGCGTGTCGACACGCCGTGCATAGTTCTTGTCGATTGACAGCAGTGTCCGACCGCGTGAGCGAGCCGAGCGGGTCGTTGAAAGCCTGTGGTTCATCTTTGCGATGCTGTACTAAGATGCGCGGAAGTCTGGAGTTTCACGCATCTTTACAATCAGACTCCAGACTCTTGTATGCCATGCCTAATCACGCCGCATTGAAGGGAAAGTGTTAATGCATGCTCGATCTTCCTGCTTCTTCACAGTCGTCAAATCAGAAGCACGGTACAGGCGCCGCCAACTCAACTTAAGCGCGAGGAACGCGGGGTTGCTAGGGTTTGGCGTTGGCGCCATCCTCACTCTCATGCACGAGGTCCCGACAATTCCTGGATCCTGGATTGAAAGGCCAGACCGGGCGTCGACATACCCTGAATGCCTGGCGAAGGTTGGTTCCTAATCGAGGACTTTCCCAACTTAGGCCTGAACGAGTCGTGACCAGCTTCGGTCGATCTGCTGGTCGTCCCTTCGTCAGGAAGCTGGGTGCTCATTTCCGGTCCTGGCTTGCGGATCACCATACCTGGTCTCGATTCCGGTTCATGTGCCCAACTTCTGAGAACAGGACCTGGGCCACTCTCTGCTTCAGTGATTCCAGTCTCTGGGACTTTGTCTCCACTACAGGACAGTGCGCCGAAGGCCATGACGGGAACTCGAATATATACATGTAGGGTATACGTGCTATACGCAATCTTGATCCCCCTACACTCGCTCTTCTCATGGACACTCAAGAACTGTATGCCACAGCTTTCGGAAGCCTGCTGGTCTTGCTCTTAGGCTGGCAGATCGCCAAAGTGGGTGATGCCTTTTGGAGACGCAGTGTGCAGTTCATATGCAAGAATCTGCTGCAGACGCTGCTGGTGACCAGGAGAGCAGGATCTTCTGATTACACAGTAGGTGTCGGAGTAGCTATCGCCCTGTTACTTGTAGGAAACATCGTGGCTGTTTGTCTCGGCGTTGAAAGCTTACAAGGCCTGACCGAGAGGGTGCGGGCTGTCTTCCACGTAAACCTAGTGCCCCTATATATGGGAACAAGAGCTCCATTCTTCGCAGACATGATATTCGGCCTGCCTTTGGGACAACACGGTCTGGTGCACCGCGCTCTGGGTTGGATCTGTTTGCTCGAAGGTCTTGGGTATACCCTATTGTCTCTGGCTTCCGAGGAATGGACGGTTCGATCGTACAGCTTTGCAGTAAGGTGACATATACTGTTCTGCCACTGCCAACCAGCTAACCACAAGAGAATAGATCGTTGTCGCTATGGCGGTCATGGGTATCACGTCAATCTTGTACATCCGTCGCTTGGCGTACGAACTCTTCCTAAAACTCCATCTCGTGAT